>CM075939.1:355092-452889 GCA_038030265.1 Corythucha ciliata
CCTAATTTGTGGATTCCACTATGGGATCCTAATGGATTTTTAGGTTCAAAATCATCGAAATACAAATGAAAGGGGTACACTTTATCTTCTGACGAATGATGGGATGTAATTTCTTTCCACACAGGAGATTGAATGAAATTTATTAAAGTTGGCGATTTGGAGCAGTAATCAACGTAATCATCTATTTCTTTTATGACTCCAGGGATAGACAACAAACGCTGAAAAACTTTCCGTATTGGAACGAATTGTGCTACAACGTTAACGCTTTTTGGAGGGGGATGCCGTCCCACGATTTCATCCCTGACTCCAACGACCACATCTTCAGGCTCTATGTAAGACCCAACGTTGGAAAAATATTTTTCCCTTTTATAAATTGATTTAAAAGGCTCCATGGCTGCCTTAAGACTGTTTTTCAATAATTTAGTGAATGAATCCACGTGTTCGCAGCTCTCGCTCAACGCGGAAGGATCATTTCTGAAATAATCGATCGCTAAATTGACGTGATCACCGTAAAATGACGTAAAACCATTGACGAAAGCCTGGACAGTTTTAGAAGTCATTCCAGGGTTTGTATGAAAAGAACTCAGGATCAATGCTAATTGATTTTGTAAAAATTGAACAACATCATCAGGTTTTTTTGATTGGTCAGAGCAATCGTTTTCAGAGGGTTCTGAACAAACCTGTGACGTATCATTAGATTCACTTGAGATAAAGTCAACTTGAGAATTACTTGGACCTGGAAAATCAAAGTTAGTGAGCTGTTTGACGGGAGAACAATGCTGATCGGGCTGAATTTGATTTTTTAATTCTCTAGCAGACTGAGCACGGCTTGAGGCATGGGAAAAAGAAACTCACAGAGAAAGAGAAAATCACAAAACCACCTCAAGCACATTCCACACCGGTAACCACCCCATACTCCTGACTTCGCGTGTTTTGGGCAAGCAGCTTTTGTGTGAGAAATTAAAAGAGCCACATCTCGAAAACATTTTAGGCAGTAGGCCCACTTGAACATTTTTATATAAAAAAAGTCACAGGGCGTATAAACAAAAATCTCAAAACATGCAAAAATTATCGAAAGAAGCGTAAAACAAAATTAACGTTTGAATTTAAAATTAAGGGACTGAAAAATGTAACAAGTTACCTACTCATTCATTACAGGCACTTTGGGCACTAGAAGTCGACATAATATCCTGATCAATTTCGTTAATGAATAAATTTACGTCTTGAATTATCTTGTCCGTTTGATGCTTGATCCCGTACAACTTCAACTGAATAAACTGCCAAACATGTTCACACTCACGAGAGTAAGACAACTCGAAAACAAACATGCATTTGAAGCATAAGTCGACAGCATCAATTATGGTGTTACATGCAAATAAAAACTCGTCTATTACGACGAAAGCTGTAGAAATGGAGCTGAAACTCTCACCAACGGCAAGCACAAACGGCTGAACCCCAAGGCGTTCTCCGGGAGACTTTCTTGCCTTTCTCAAATTAGAGACGTACTCTTTTCGTTGTTCGAAGAAAATTTCGCCCTCGCTTCTGGTTCGTGCCAAGTGAACGAAAGTAGAGGCCGCTTCGAACCTCGAGGCTTTGTTTCGGTCACCCAAAAGACCCCCAATGATGGCAAATGGCAGAAGGAGGAGAGCGACTGTTGCCTTCGCCAATTCAGTATCTGTTTTAAAAAAACACCATAGATAACTAATATTAATATTGATCAAATCGGATGACAACCGAAATTTCAGGAAAACTTCTTGAATGTGTCTTCTGCGAACTCACTTATTTGGGATTTTGGGTTATTTTTGGTTAATTTAGCGGAAGTAATCCTTCTTTGAAGAAGAAGAAGATAATAAAAAAAAGTAGTCCCCTTCAAAATCGTTAGTTTCGACTCTGTCAATTATATAGTGTCTAATAGTAAGGGAACCCGAGGGCGATTGCCTCGAAGTAGGCTTATAATTCGCGGTTTTACTATACAACTCGGGAAAAATATCGTCTGCGACGAGTGCGTGTTTTCGATTGCAAATAAGTATAACATTCGCCCATTTTTTTTTTTTTTTTTTTTTGTAACACGCATATTCTGGAACAACCTATAAAGACAAAGTTCAGATGCAAGATACACCCCCCCCCCCCCCGAGCTGCCTTCCGTTTGGTCTTGGTCATTCCCTAATTATTGTACTTTTTCAACATGTTCAAGTATTTAAATAATATTTACCAGCAGGAAGTTTTTGGATCGTAAGTTGATACTCCTGGTGCAACTTGTGAGCCGATTTTTGCTTTTCGGACGCTCTTTTTTCGATATAAGGAGCGTATTTTAATAAGCTTTTGTAGAGAGCTGTCGGGGTTACGTGAGGGTACAAATTGGAAAAATCCTTGCTAATCTGAAAATCAATCGAAAAAAACGAACGACCGTCGACATTTTATCAATTATTTAGGAATACTAATTCCTTACCAACTCAGGCCCAACGCTTGGAAAACGCAAGATTTCAAATTTTTTAATATAATCTGTCACTGACGGCTGAATACGGATAAATTGTCTTCGAATATCGGTAGTGGAAATCCAAGCATTGATTAACACGTCGGTGACGTGTGGCTCGACGTGGGCAAGAATTACGCTGACGTCATCATTCTCTCTTAATAAGGCTTCAATGTCTGCAATTTGTACAAAAATAATCGTTCTAGAATTAAATTGCGAAAAACGGAGGGGGGGGGGGTTGATTAAGAGGTGTGCGCAAAAGGCAAAACTGAGAGCCCTACGCACACAACTGACTCCGATTAATGACCCGATTTGATGTTGAAAGAATACAAAAAACAAAACTTCATGGTATAGAAATAAAACAGAAACTAACAAACCTTCTTCACGTAAATCAGTTTTTCTTGCTTCCGAATTTTCGACACTGAAACTTAATTTTCTTTTGCGGGTCGAGCGGCCTCCATTTTCATCACGCCATCGCTGCTGAATCTTGCCGTACCTGGAAAACCAACGGTCGATCCAAATTTTGGAGGAATCAGGTAAAAGAGAAATGCAAAATTACACTACCGAACGTGCAGGTACACACCTATTGTATAACTTCCCACCTGGTCGCGCGGAGTAGCTGGGCGATAACTGGGCGCCCGTGCCCGTGAACTGGTCTTAAATCACATGGGATAATCACATTTATGTTCAATTTGTGTTCGGGAATAAAAATTTACCTTCTCTAACTGGTGACTGCAGAAAAAACCAATGGTTTGCAGGCTGGTGAGGAAATAACGCATTGACTTGTTGAGCCCAATTTAGAAAGGTGCCGCAATGAATTTTTGGTTTCTCGTCACCAAAAGGCTCAACTAGATGTGACAGAATCAAGTCACAAAGAAGACTCTCTTCGCCCTTATTAAATTTTCTCTTTTCTGCAGTTTTGAGTAAGTACTTCCCTTTTGAAGACCGCTGGAGAAGGGTTAGTAAACTACTGCAAGGAGTGTTATGAGGGGGACACTCCTGGTTTTCACCAGCCTCAGGCAACTTCTGATTTTCACCAAGGGCAGCAGAGGAATTACTTGAAGAGGCTGATGGCCTGAAAATCGACACAAAGAGTATAGCCATGCTTTATAAACGCATTTCTTAATTCAGTAGACGTTACAATACGTACTTGTTGGAACCGTCAGCGCAGACTAGAGTTTTCTCACAATCGAGTAAGTCGTCGTTGAAGTCAGATAACGAAGACGTGAACGAATCGCTTTCAAAAATAATTGCACTTTCAATCTATTATTGTAAAAAAAAAACTATTACAAACTGCTACTCAATCAAATATAGAAACATGTTAATTGCATGCAAATAAAAACAGCGACCAGTCAAGCTTTAATAATCTAAAAATAAATGCAATTAAGACATTAGATGCGATGAATGAAACGAAACATAATACAGATGAAATGCCGAATGAACGAAAGATAACGCAATAAGCCAAATAAGTGATTTTAAAAAGGGTACATCCTCAAAAAGGTTTCCCTGAAATTTTGGGTGCCCTGCGGCGTGATTTAGAGGTGATAAAAAGCCATTGACTTTCATGACAAAATTAAAAATTTCCTGTTTCTTCAGCTTTGATCGTCATGGGAACGACGAAATCGCATTTTATTGAGAAAAGCGAGGTAATGAGGAAGTTTCATGGGTCAGAACTTTTTCATAAATATATTTTTTAAGGTTTATTCATGCTAAAATAGAGCATAAATCATGATCCGTTCGTAAAATAACCCAACTGTTAATAAATAGCGATTTTTGAAGTTTTAGGTCATTTGTCATATGCGCCTTTCGAAAAAAAAAAAATCGCCTGTAACGTAGCTGTCGGAGAGCGGTTAGTTGTGTTCCTTTGCCTTATTTTCTACTAGAGCTCTCCAATAACACTATACAATAATAGCACATTTTCCAAAAAAAAAATTGTTTTCGATGAGGCATATCAATTCTTCCACGTAAATAAATAAATGAAAATTTAAATCCCATCAGAAATATTTTTTATTCCTTAACAAAAGTTGGCATACCTATTTGAAATCCCGCCAAAACGAACATTTTCCGCAACATAATATCCCTTGTATTCTCTGTCCTTTTCATGCCTCTAGATAGCTCATCTGTTTATCGTCCATTATTTTATTATTGGAGAGCTCTAGTAGAAATAAGGCAAAGAAACACAACAAACCGCTCTCCGACAGCTACGTTACAGGTGAATTTTTTTCGGAAGGCGCAATGACATAAACATGCTAGCTCACGTGTTTGAAATGACCTAAAACTTCAAAAATCGCGTATTTATTAACTGTTGGATTATTTTATGGACGGATCACGATTTGTGCTCTATTTTAGCATAAATAACCCTCAAGAAATAAATTTATGAATAAGTTCTGACCCATGAAACTTCCTCAATATAACATTTTCAATTTGCACACCAGATGACGCGTTTGTTTACAGCCCCCCCCCCCCCAATTCTTACGGCGCTATACCTATTTAGTATAGTAACCTTGCTTAAAACATTTGAAAAATCACGACTCGGAAAATATTGAGTTTCGGACTATGGTGTATTTATGGTGAATTTAACCACTGGGAGTTAGGTTGGAGTCACCAAAATCTAACATTGTTTACATAAATTGTGACGCATTTTTTTCGTTAATTCTGAGTTAACGTAACTCAAACCTTAACTCTCGGTGGTGAAATCCACCATTAGTCTTTCTGATTGCAAATTAGGTCTAATTTAACCCATTTTATTTCTTTACATTTATTCTGAAACGCCCTGTATTTGGACCCTTACTTGTTTTTCATATTCATCTGCAATTGAAGGAACTCCAACGCCAATTTGAAGTGAAAGGGTGTCCCCCTGGGTAAGGGGATGCAAATTTTCCGCTAGCCGAATGATTAGCTGAGTTCCGTTCCCATGTTTTGCTTTTTTTTAAAAAACTTATCTCTCCCAATTGCTGCTTCCTCGAATACCCAAGGTATGGGAAGCTGTTTTTGAAGCGCCCTAGCAGCCACATGTCTTTTTTTTCGCCGGAAAAACAATTCTGTGATCAGTATTTCCCTTAAATTTATCTCAGCCCCTCCACCTTAAAGGTACTGGGGGGGGGGGGCAATGCCATGACGGGGAGAAGAGGTTCTGATCGCGAGATTGATTTTGGGGTGAAACCAATAGCGGAATCCTTTTTCTCGCGTAAATAAGAACTCAGATTCCGAGTTTCGTGGGATTCGGGAGGGGGGGGGGACTGACAAACATCAAAGGGATCAAGGGGATTTTAAATTTTCGGATATGGTTTTCCGGAGAAAAGCGCGGTTACGGGTTCACCAGGAATCAATTTTTTTGGGTTACCAATTTTATATTCAATCAGCCACGGAGGATAGCGAATAATAATACGTAATAAAAAGGGAGAAAAAAATAGCAGCGTATCCCTGGAAGTACAGAACTCTGACTACTTTAATGTGTTTTGCCCGGGGTCACCCCCCCACGAAGGGGGACCCTTTCGTCGTTCGCGACCGGACTAAAAACGAAGTTACACTGTGTAGGTTCACTTCAAGAACAAACATCCGAACAAGAACTATAAGATTTCTACACATTCCTTAATTGAGGTAAATGTTCTTTTTAATAAAAAAAAAGGGGGAGAGTCAATTTTTTCGTTTCATTCCATTAGAAGACAGCACAGAAGACACACGTAAAGGCACATATAATAAGAGTAAAAACAAATGTGACACCCTGCAAACTACACGAGCGAGTTTGGGGATTTAACTGGTGATAAAGGAGAGTAACGTATAGTCAACGATATATAAACCTGGATTGCTCACAGAGGACTGGAGGGGCGTGGAGGGGGCAGGTCGTCCCCTGGTAAACAATCACCCTGTCCCTCTTCTTGTGTAGTTATGGCAATATGGCACTTATTTTGAAACTCCACCCCTCTCATCCACTATGGGAGCTTATTTGATGGCTATTATCAGATGGTCTTTATCAGCCGTGATGAGCAATCCAGTTCTTTTATATATCGTTGCGTATAGTAGGAACTTAATTTAACCTGCTTCCTTCCTTCCATCCAGTTTTTCCATCTGGCAGTGAACATAGTTCTGTCGCTCATTCGGGGAAAGTTAAGTTCTCTCATGTTTTCGACTGTTGGTTCCAAGGAAGCAAGGGCTTCCAATGTTGTATATCCGTTGCCTAAAAACGGATATGAGTACGGAAGTTCAAGTGAACTATAGGTACAAGTAAAATACGTGGTGAGGTAGTCAGGCGCGTAGCCAGGATTTCTTTGGGGGGAGGGGGGTCCATGTAGGTCCAGTGTGGCGGGGGGGGGGGGGTATTTCCACTGTATGCCTACTCTTTTCAGTTTTTAACTGCATGTTATTATTATTATTATCATTACTATTATCATAATTGTGCGATATTAATCCAATGCGTGAGCGGAGAGATTGAAAATAAAAAGTCTCCTTCAGAACATGGGAAATAATCTAAAATTTCGGGGGGGGGGGGTCCGGACCCCCCCCCCCTGGCTACGCGCCTGGAGGTAGTTGTGGTGGGCAGGGGCGTAGAAATAGCTCCAAACGCCAGACAGACAGAACATTTTTTTATTATTATTATTTTTAGACAGAGAGAGAATGGTGGACTGATGGAGCAAGTGTGAGAGGGAGAGGGAGATGATCTCGAGATGTGAATAAGTGCCACGTAATAGGATGATTAGAGGGGGTGGGGGGCAATAGCTCCACTTTTGAAGGTAACCCAACGAAAATGATCAAACACATGGCGGTAAAATCACTTGCAGTGCAGTCACTATGAGCAAATAAGGAAAGCTGGAATTTGGTGCCAAAATTTCTAGGTTCACAATGATGAAAATGCGCAAAAGCGAGCAATAAATATTAACCAATTGCAATAATTATATTCTACTCACCAAGTACACACTGCATCGCCTCTTCACTTATGTTCCAAGAACAAAGAAGGGTAGACACCACTCCGGAATCCATGGTGTTGAAACTGGGCCCAGAAGCGAAGAATTTGATCGATAAAAAATTCAATTGGAACAAAAACCAAGCACTCAACTGCTCACTACACTGAACGGCTAGAATGGAATTAACCAGGAGGCTAAAGGCTTGAAAGTCGAAATGCACATCCTAAGTAGTGGGAGACACGGCTAACATGGCTGTTCATGTCCGATCTGACCGTGCTTACACGACTTCACTTGCAACGTAAGCACAACCATCTGAGCCTACACGACGCGGCAGCTTATGAAGGTTCTTTTTTTTATGTACAACTGTCCCCCTTCTTTTTTTTTCTTTTTAGCAAATGATGCATACGACTATGTTGATCAAGCCGACATGACACGGCTAGTAATGACGTGGAGTGCGGCGCGACGTACCGATGCAGTTCTTCTAAGCAGCGCAGGCGGAACCCAATTAATTATTCACGAATAACAAATAATTATTAGGCCAGCAAAGCGAAACATTGAGAAAAAATTCAGTAAACTTGCTTTTTTTTATCGCGTTATTGTTAGGGTCCACCTCACTGTTGTAATCGTTCTGTGAAAAACTGAAAAAAATCGCAATAAGTTGGCAGTTCTTCAATACTACAACTCGGTTGCAAGTTCACGTTTCCCAGGGTTGCAAATCCGGATTTATGCTATTTGAGTAGACCCTAATGCCGTCAACACGCATGCGATACTCGCCAAACAACAAGCAAAATATTTTTCAATTTTCAGTTGGTCAATTTCCAGGCAATTGCAAGAAATTGATTAATATTTTGCTCGTTCCTTGGCAAAAACATATTTAAATAAGGGAGTTGACCTTTTGCAAAGCTTGGCAAATAAAAAATTAAGGCCCGATTTCACCAACTTGTTAAACAACGATTACATGGTAAACACTTAGGCCCGATTTCATCAAGATGAACAACTAATCACGATTACAATGTAAACACTTATATCAGAATTCATATGGGTCGCTATTGCCAACTAATCACGATCAACTTTGAACGAGATCAATTTTGTTGATGAAAATGGGCCTTATACATCAGAATTCATATTATATTAGTTATTGGCAAAACTTAATCACGATCAACTTTATCAACGAGATCATTTTTATTGGTGAAAGTGGGCCTAAAGTGTCTACGGTGACTAGCCCTGCCGAATTTGTTGAAGAAGCTGAAAGACGATTAAAAGACATTTTTATAATAAAACGCGGCTACCTTTGCTAAGAACGACCTAAAAATATTTTGTGCTTGAACACGTTGTTGTCTGCGTCGTGTTGAACAGCTAACCCAAACGAGTGCTTACACATTTGTCCACGGCTAACAAATTTTACACGTCATGGTACGCCTTGGAAATTTCTTGGCCATGTATGTGTTACACGACTCTCTATTTTACACGGCAAATCGCTCAAGGCACATGACGTGGCTTGCTAATAATTTCCTCTAGCGGAGCCATATTTTAGTGAGCCACGACTTCGTGAGCCATGTACATTTTCATAGCCGCGTAGACGGCCGCTCACAAGGCAAAAATAAGGGGCTTCGCCAGCCAACTACAAGGCTGTCGGGCGGCCAGCCGTGTGCTCAAGCCGTGTATTTTTCTCAGTGTATTGATAGTGATTTTCTTGCCCAGCGCATAAAATCGAGAATAATTCCCTAATAGAGGAAACCGGTGGCAGTCGGCATTAAAAGTTGCTCTTGTGGGGTTCTCCCCACACAAACTCCGGTCAGACTATCGGGTTCTGTGGCGTCGAGCCAGTGGCAAAGTCGGAAATGCCGAAAACCCTCTTAATTTGATAAA
Organism: Corythucha ciliata; assembly: GCA_038030265.1. Classification (NCBI taxonomy): domain Eukaryota; kingdom Metazoa; phylum Arthropoda; class Insecta; order Hemiptera; family Tingidae; genus Corythucha; species Corythucha ciliata. The sequence goes on from CM075939.1 coordinate 364,336, forward strand.
TAACGACAAAGATGTTGGGGGCAAGACCCACCAAACAATCACGAAAAATTGCACCGAAGGTTTCAAGTGAGGATTTATGATAAAACTGCTAGGCGGCAATATTGGTTCTATTTTTCGACTGGCACCAATCAGGGGTACAATGAAAATCAAATCGAAAACTACGATAGTCTAGCCTCCTAGTAGATACATCATACATCAGTCTTACTTTAAACGTCGGCTTTCTAGGGATGAACGCGAATGACGTTGGGGGTTAGAGCCACCGGTGAATCATGAAATTTGCGCCGAGGGTGCGGTCCAGTCTCCATTTCGACCGTTCAGACCATCAGCTACCAAAGCTACCTACTTGGTCCTGGTGTCATCAGCTGCATGCTGCCGGACTTCTGTCCGGGCTGGTGAGACCAGAATCAAATAGCTCTTCCTGCCTGAGGTTCTGAGTTCGAAACGGATACTGGACCGTAATCTCAGTGCAATTTTCATATTTTGCTTTCAGGGTACAATTTCCATCTGAAAATTACGATTTTTGGTGAAACCCCATACACTCGTTCCCACAATCGTCTACAAAGTCACCCAAACCCACTGGCTTTTAGAATTCCCTCCGCACTTTCTCCGAGTCACCACAATCGCAGATTAAAGCGGAAACGCTACACCGATCTCCTCAGTCCAACGCAACCATTTTGATTTGGTCCATTATTCTGTTTCGTTATTGCAGATGGATAAAAATAATTACGAAATTACTATATTTTTAACCGTCGATAATCTCGCACAACCATACAAAACACGACAGGAAACTCGAGATGAGTAGAAGGGATACGGAAAAATCAACGGAAAGAAAACTTATACTTGCCTCGGTACTTGCACGACATCGAAAAAAAAAATGGAGCAACCCCGAGTACGAATATTCGCTACTTGGCGAGTAGCGAGTATCCATACACACTACTAGGAGTTCGGCGAGTAGCGGCTAGGAACTTGGCAAGTAGCGCATGTGTGTGCCCAGCTTTAGCTACAGGAGGCCAAGTATTAAATCATCTGGTTCAAATGGTGCTGTGACAGTACAAATTCAAATTCGTCCTCACCTACCTAGATGATGTACTCATTATATTCATCAACGTGGGCGTCTCACAAGAGTCATGTCCGGATTGTAATGGCAGCTTTTCAAAAGGATGGACTGACGGTGAACCCACAGAAAATATCCATCGGTTGCACCAAAATAAACTATCTGGGACACGTGATCTCACAGGGGGAGATCAGCACAGACCCCCTCACGAATCAACTCCTTGTTGGCAATATAACCCACCAAAAAACCCAAAATAAGTTTCTCAGTTTTTTGGTGCAGTCCATTTTTTTTTTCGAAATTCATACCGGATTTATCATTAATCGCCGAGCCTCTAAACAGGCTACGCTCGTCTAAGCACCCGTTCCAATGGACTGCGGAATGTACCCAAGCGTGGGATACGCTTCGCTCACGGCTGACCAACACCGCATCTCTTGCGTTACCAAACTTCCAGAGACGTTTCCGAATGTATACGGATGCCTCGTAGGTGTATCGGCGGTTTTAGCCCAGTTGGATGATATGGAAGTCGTATGTCCAATCGCCTATGCATCCAAGAAATTCAGTGAGCAGCAAAAAAAAAAAAAATTATATTTACGAGCAAGAATCGCTCGCGGTCCTCTATGGCGTTGTGAGATACATGGATTTCCTGTCTGAGAGAGAATTCGACCTCTATGTTGATAACGCCGCACTAAAATATCTCGTGTCTAATAAGCAGAACGCGTCCGGACGTCTGGCAAGGTGGTTGGTTATCGCAGTTTTCATATTTCCTCAATTCAAAATGGTATAGCAGACTACTTATCACGGCACCCGGTGGAGGAGCCCGACGCATTTAACAACGAAGGCGACCAACCCCATCAGTTCCTTGGCAGCATGAATCAGTTACAGTTAGACGCCATTGCCATTCTGGGAAATTTCCCCGAAGTATTCTCCGATTTTATTGGTCATCAAAAATCTGGTCTAGACTTAGCAGGTGTAATCGACAAGCTGGAGCGATAAGGTGATCTCCTCACAGTTGGGATAACATATAGAGTCCTTTTGCGCACGCAAACACGCTCCGTACCCTCCACACCATAGAATAATAACAGTACTAACGTACAGAAGGGGCACTCTTAATAATGTTGGGGGGTCGGTGAGGCCGAGTTGGTAGGTTTCATCTAACGGGGGGCTGCTATCAATTTGTGTCAGGTTAGATTACCCCCCTTCCTCATGATCATAATATTCCGTTCATATCTTTTGCCTCTTTTTTTCAATTTTTCGTTCACGTTTCCCGCCCTTACAATTTTTAATCTCCTTTATTTTAAATAATTCACAACACGACTTGGACAAGCTTCATCTCGATTCCCGCGTTTCAAATTTCCATTTGTTTTTTTCTTCGAAAAAAAAAGTGAGCTAAAAATTATGTAGCACTTGATGAGTTGTGACCTGCAATTTATTACGAAGAAAAACATTATGAAGATCTGAACGAGTTTGCACTTTTTACTGTGGAGAGTATTAAAATCAAATAAGATATATCCACAGCTCATATACATAAATTTATTTGACATTTATGATGAGAAAATGGCTCAACAAAATAATATAAGAAAGCAACTTACTATTTATCACAATTTACAGAATATTAGGTGAACGACTAGCTTTTAACAGAATATCTTGACATTCAGAATGATACAATTATTAATTTTCTTGGATTACTGGGATATTTTATTTAATTATGGAATATTGGGATATTTATCAGAAAAACGAACAGGAATGCGAACATACAGCAGAAAAGTGAAATTAATTTTACACGTTGAAGACGATCACGGTACAATCTAATAAAATTACCGAAGCTTTCCTAAGTTATATTTCGTTTTTGTTTACGTTTATTTCATTTGAATTGTTTAGTCCGACGGTATTATCGTGGGTTGCCACGATTGTAAGCGACGTCGTCTCCATGACTAGAAAATTCTTAATTAATTTATGTCGGACCGCTTTTTGCTCCACAAAAGCACCCCTGGATGACTAAATCCCTTGATTACTGAATAAGCTTTTGCAGAACGAAGCAGGTCTGGCATAGATTATTATTATTTTTTCGAGTGGTGCAAACGACGTCCTGCAGGATCAATTTCGTTAATTTGAATATTTAAGATGTGCATTGGTCACAATTGCGGTTAACAAGTTCGAAATATGATTGTAGTAGTGGTATTGAACGGCTCCAGTTCAATGACGGGAACAGATTGATATAATATTTTGGTTGTGCTCCGGTGAGGTGAGATTTGCAAATCGCGTGCTATATACATATACACTGAGCTTCCAGGATGTATGTGATTTCGAGGAAACCGAGCATGCATTAAATACTTCTGTTCTTCACAGAAATAATTTTAGATAATTCGATCTAGGAGTGCGCGAATGAATCACAAAAGTTTACAATTCAGGATTTACGAGGATTCAACTCCTGCGCCAGTGATCCTCAGGTTAACGTTTATGAATTACAAAATTGTATAACAATTCAGGACTTACGGGGTTTTGATGCCCGCGCCAGTGGTCCTCAAGTTAATCCCGTATGAATTTTAACCTAAGGTCTCTGATTCCAACGACAAAGCCTTGTAATAAACGCTTCTTTAAAATGCACTTTTAAAGAAGCGTATCAAAAATGGCGGATTTGCGTTCAACATCTCTCACGGTTCTGGAAACCATTCAACTGAACGGTTTACTTATAATTTCTGGTTTCATAGGGGTCTGTTCCGTCATTGGGTGAATGGTTCTAAAGATGCGTTTACACGGAAGTTTCCTGAGACAACTCTCTCTCAATATTTGAAATGCCAAGTGCCAGGCATATAAATCGCTTTGACTATATCAACACTGATGACAACTTCTAAAAAGTTTCGTTTACACCAATGCGATTTATTGTATCAGACATTGATTTCAAGCAATAATTGTCTCGGGACACTTTGGTGTAAACGCACCTTAACACACTACTACGGCGTGTCGAGATGAACATGTTATCTTAATGTGAAAGCTATCAAGTATTACGTATTGAGTCCGTTGTGGAAAAACCTGTATACTACAAGAGACCATCGGGTTCGAGCGCTGACCTAAAATTGTAAGGGCGCTTTCACAATTGGGATTCCGGTATCCGATTCCCGTATCGAGGATACTAAAAATACAATATAAGGCAAACGCGCTCATTCACACTTAAGATTTCGGAATCGGATACTAAAAGTATACGATTCCGGAATCTAAGTGTGAAGGAGCGCCTTGATTGTAGTGCATTTTTAGTATCCTCGATACGGGAATCGGATACCGGAATCTCAAGTGTGAAAACAGCCTAACACTTTGTCGAAATCACGCCCCAGCCAGTCTGTCAAATCGTACGTGGCTACACTAAGAAAAAAATAGAGGGTTTACCCGGCGATAGCATACTACCCACCAATCATGTTGGAGAAAACTTGCATGCCAAACAAAAGGTGCCCGTCCACGATCTAATACCTACTAATACCTGTTTCGGAAAATTACAAGGCAGCTGAATAAATCATGAAATTTGAAGAAATCGTGACCAAGACAAGAACAAATATGGCTGGACCAAAATCATCATCAATATTCCAGAATAGAAAACAGAATGGCAACTATGCCGATTGACTGGCTTGGTTGAATAAAAAAAGAAAACTACGTACTTTTTACTAGACAATGGATGCAAATCTATAAACCTTTCTGCGTTCAATGAGAGAACAAAAAACAATATTCATAAGAAATAATATTTCTGTCCGATTTTCATACGTTATAAAGTAATACGGACTTTTCATGTTTACGGGCTTCAAGAGTCCCCACGCACTAAAGACGGCCGATAGTTTGGTCTGGTTGGGTTTAGTGGAGGGAGGAAGGGTGGTAGTACTATATGCGCAAAAAGTGCCAACTTAGCAATTTACGGGAATTGTGAAGCCAATCGAACTTTTCTTCGGCCTGTATGCAGGAATCGTTATAACATGCGCACTTCCATACATGCTTGAAATTTAATAATGAGCTCAACCAAACTATTGGCCAACCAAAAGTCTGCTGTGTAGGGGGGCTTAAAACCAAATTTCTTGGTAATGTCGGTCGTAACCGAAGAAAAACTACCTGCATGTACATGTGAGTGGAATTGGTAGCAGTTTGTAACTGTGAAATTTTTTATCTCCATAATAGAACGTTTACATCATGGTCATTCATTTTTTATGAGCCACGAGAATTGCACATGCGCCAGAAAATGACAAAAGGAACACGAATCAAGTAGTTATAGTGCTGTGTACACCTTAATTTTCTCTTTCCCATATTAAAGTTTTGATTTACATTCAGTGGTCACCTAAAACACGGCAATGACTATTTTAGGAAGCCTGAAAAGTAAAATACTGCATAGTTTTATAATTAAGGATGCGGCAATTTGTACCTATGGGTATTTCGTATTTATTTGTAACTTTGACATCCTTCCGCTTTTGTTCAACCGTGTGCCGGACTTGGCAGATTCAGAATTCAATCTTGCAATCTTGTCCAAACCTACCGCTTTTTTTTTTTTTTTTTTTTTTTTTTTTTTTTTTTTTGAGAGGGAGGAGGAAATGCCAGTTACGCACGGAGTGTGGGACTCCCCGTGTCCGGGCCTACCCACTAAAACCTCCTCCCCAGGGCGTCGACTGCAAGGTCATATCCTCTAAAAAGAAGCCATCGTTAAAGGCCCCATCACACAGACCGCGAACTGACGCGTAGAGACTGGTGCGCGCACGAATAAACCATGACAACGTTGGCAAGGTTCCATGTTTTCCTTGCGAACGTGCCTGTCCGTGCGCCAGTTTGCGGTTTGTGTGATGGGGCCTTCAGCGATGGCTTCTTTTTGGACGATAATGCGATAGTTTTGGATAAAATAGTAAGATTGAATCTTGAATCTGTATTTGGCCGTAAAGTATGAATAATATGACGTTCATTATTTGGATGAGAAAAAATTGAGCATGAGAAACCGACGAGGGGTGTCAGACGATTTTTAAGCATTTTGAAAAATTTGTATGCGCCGCGCGTTAGCCCGATTTTTATATTTGTTAGCCCTTAATGCATTTAAATTCTTGCACCTTTTATAAATGACTAAAGTTGATAAATTTGATGTTAAGAGTTGAATTAATTTTTCCTTGTGAGAGTAGCAGGTAATAAAATCGAAATTCGAATTTTGAATAATTTCATCGATCAATTTGGAACGCACGCTTTTTATGTGAAACACTTCCCAAGATAATTTTAAAATTTTGTTGGTGGCTGCAACGACAAATTCGACTAACTGTTTTGCAGGGTGCTTCAAAAATTGACGATCCTGGTTGTAATTTTTTAATGCAATGAATGAATGCTTTTCAGGGGTCCTACTTTCCAAATTTGAGGAGCAATGCTCGCAAAACTGAATTGCCGGCAGTACCTTTTTAATCAAGTACCCAGCAATGTATGCACTTGGCTGTCGAGCAACGTACGACAACGATTTTTCGTTCAAAGGAACAGCAGAAGTTTCAGCAGGAACGCAAGGGCTTACGAGTCGATGGGAGGGTACATCAACTATTAAGGACTTTAAATTTGTCGCGAATTTGGCACTATCTGCTTCACAATTCGAATTAACTGATAATTTAGAAAAATTATTAACAATTACGGTTTTCAGAGATCCGACGAATTGGACACTAGTCGGGTTGTCGTTGCAGCCTCCATGGTGTCGAATGGAAGAAAAAAGATTTTCTAAAGGGTCTTGGTTCAAGCTCCTCATGTTTAAAAATTTAATTTTGTAGGGTTGGAGGTTTTCCCACAACATCTTCACTGATCGAATGTTGTTTACCCAACCATTTTGCGAAGGAGGCCTAACCACTGAACCTTTACTACCAATGAATTGCCATGCATCAATTTTCTCAATCATTATATCCCAGAAATCAAAGTGTTGGCTTTTCGAGGAAAGGCAAGTTCTTAAGCCTTTGCCGTTCAGAGGCCGCAGTGAACAGCCATTGAATGAGTCGAAAAGAGCGTCCATGTCTGACCCAAACTCAGCCGTTCGCATCGCATCAGGAGGTAACGACAGGTTACTGTCAAGAACTGCGTATTTCATCCCTGACGCAACGGTGTGGCTGAATAACTGTGCAGCGGTACTCACCTTCATTTTGCTTTTCCCTGTCGGGTTTATATGGGTCTCTGTAATTTTTTGGCTCAAATTAAAAAATCCTTTATCCAACTCAAAATATTGGCGTAAGTAATCCCACTTGACCATAGTACCTTCAACTAATATATTATGTGCCAGCAACATATTTCTCGTGCTTTTCAAGAGATGTGGGGGATCGTACACAATGAAAATTCTTTCTTCATTCACTGTGAAGAAGGGTTGAATGACGCCGCCTTTTGAGTCGCACAATATTTTCAAGGCTGCCACGTTGCTAGTGCCTTGATCGCAAACGACTACCTTGGGAATCAAGCCTGCTTCTATGATTTCTTCAATGACTTTCACGATGATTTGGCTTAATCTTGATTTTGGGCAGCTATCCTTCGTAAAAAAGTAGGCAATTGGCATTTTCCACTGACCTTTAAGCCCTCGAATCATAAAAACTAGACCATGGTTTGCAACTTCCTTGGTTCTACCAAGGGAACCGAGGTCTTCGAAGCCATCTACAACGTCACTGGAAAGGTCGAAGGATAGCTGCTCTCTTATTGACATTTCATCAAACATGATGGCACACAAGCGGTCACTCGGATCTTTATCCTTGAATTTGTCCCCCAAAACTTTTAAAATTTGAGAATTTATCCCAACATTCAATGGAATTCTCCGAAGAATCCTGTTGAGGCTTCGTTTGCTGGGCAAAGCCAGCAATTGGCGCAGGTACTTGTAGCATTTCGGACTTTTTTTGTAAATACCTAGAGCTAAAATTTTTTCGTCCAACACCCACCTCCGTCCTCGGGGTGATTTACGGAAATTGCGAAGTTCCGAATTTAGAATGGCCTGTAACGCCGGGGTAAGGTTCGAATTTATGAGGTCAATGGTGTTCTTATTTCGTTGTAGAATAGATTGAACTGACCTCAGTGTGCCTCTATTCAATTTAAGGTTTTGTTTAAGTTTGATTATCTTTTTCCGGAACCGACGGTTATTCTCTAATAATCGTTCGATTCTTTTTGGTTTTGGTCCAGCATTTTTGTTCAGTGTTTTTGGTGAAATAATTTTGGCTGTTGGGCTCAAAGGTGGCAGGTATCCATGATTATTGGGAGAGCATGTAGGCATATCTCCGATGGTACCCGATGGGTAGACCGAATCGGATTCGTCAGATCCAATATTTCCCCGAGAAGGACAGCTAGCAATAAAGGACATTGCTACAGTCGTTGCAGTGGAATTTTGTAAGGGATACCTAACGTTTTTAACCTGGTCGATGGCGTAGGAAAGTACAGAGGGACTTGTCAGGGAAATTTCAAAACCAGGATTCGAACTGGAGCGGGAGCAAGTGTTGTAAGGGTTGTCGATCAGGGAGGTAGACACAATTTTACAGAGGGTTGGTACAGCGTTTCTGTACAAGTACCATCTCAAGTCTTGCTTGTTGATGAATCTGTCTTCAAAATGCTCGCTGCAAACTGTCCTTCTCTTAAGCTGGCGGCTGTCCAATCTCTTTAAATCGGGGTTTTCGCAGAACTCGATCCATTTTTTACACCTTAAAAAGAGTTGTAATTTAATTTCGGAACGATTTGATCTCAGAAAAGCATGTCTTACCTGTTTTCATCAGAAGTAGGAAAAGAAAAAAACTATTTCCCTTGCCGGGACATCCCGACGTAGCGCATTTCTTGTGCACCTTGGGCGTGTTCATATCTTGGCTATATGATACGGGAAAAAACGAATTTAGGTTTATGTGTTGAAAAAAATGATAAAGAAGAAGTGATGAGAATGGAAACCCCTTTGATTTAGTTTAACTCTTCTTGGAAGCAGCGAAACATATATCAACATACGCTAATAAAAGATAATTTAAAACAACATAAGAAGGACGATCACGTCCATTTCTTGTAATAGGCTTTTCGTAGTAGGTTGGCTATTGCACTGTTTGAGGATTAATTTTGTAAACGTAAAATTAATTAAATAGTAAAAGCACATAATTCTCAAGGACCCTACCCCACATAATCATGACATTTTTTCCTATTTTGCCCATTTTTTACAACGTGATGTATTCAATATCATATTTCTTGCACCATTGGCTTTAAGGCGGGCTTTCAGTCGGGTTTCCTCGACCCGTTCCCAGTCATCCCCTCTCCTAAACTTTGCACATAAATTTTGCCTACATTTCTGCACCAATATTCGATTTCAAAGTATAATTTTAATATTCAGGAAGTTCTGCAGTGACGATAGATCTTACTTTTGCAAATTTCTTCTCTGAAATTACCTTAAAACACATTCGAATTTTAAAGTGTTTCGGGGTTATTTTGGGATGAAATTAGAAAGCACGAGATCTAACGTCACTGAAGAATTTCTTGAAGATTAAAAGGCAACTCTGAAATTAGAGATTTGTGCAGAAATGGATCCAAAATTTATGTGCGATTCTTAGGTGAGGGGTGATTGGAGGAAACCCGACAGAAACCCCACCTTAGCCACTTCTTCAAGTACTTTTGGCATATTTAGCTAGCATGATGTTTTTTGTGTAGGATCAATATTTCATTGCCATCGTCATTAGTAAAGCCTCTGATGGATCTTTTCTAACCGTACCACTAAAAGTGCAATGAGAAATTTCTCTTGACCTGATTTGAGGAGTTTTATAAATTAATGAATTTAAAATCATTGGTCTAATTGTTTTGAAGAACTGTGCTTTAAGCGATCAATCGCGTTTGAAGAAAAGAAAAACTCATGATAATTATAGGGAATTAAGGGATTTCCATGTTATTGCAGCTGTAATTAAAAGGGACAAAATTGTAGAATAAATTTATAGTAGTTGGTACGAGGTAGGTACTTACGCTTCTATGTCAGCTTCTATGAATTCCAAGCAACGAAATATACGCGTAAGCTCGATTTTCGAAACCACAAAATGTCCAAATTGTCCAAAATGTACGAGATGTACGAAATTAAAAAGAAATGAATAAAAGCAAAGGATTACGAAAATAATGAAAGAAAAGTACACGAGTCAAAATAGAAAATAAACGCAAGAAAGCTCAAAGGAAAAAAATCACAAAACACTCCACGAAAAAACCGTTCAGAACAAAATTCAAAACAGCAGGTACGGAAAAAAAAATTTTATTAGCATTGGTGCCACCTTAACATTCCTTGCATTTCTTCAAATTCACGTTTGTGTGAACATATCTGTTCAAATATTAAATCAATGTAATACGTAAATACAACAAATAATCGAAAATTCAAGTAATTAGCCATTTGAATGATTGCGTGTCAGTCTCTCGGCAATTTCACGAACTGGTTAGCTCGGTTGGCAATTATCTCACGGGGAAGTTATAACAATCAAGATTTTAACCTCGTAGGATTTGGATTAATATTTTCATTTATTTCAAAATGGTTCATTCGTTCTTTCGTTCGGTCTCCCCAAACAGACAGGCCAACATAATATTTGCTGGAATTTTAAATGGCGTGATAAATAGAACGATTAACAGAGTACTTACTGGCACGCATTCAAAATTTCACTTATTTGATTATTTCACGTCAATTATATTTAGTCATTTTGTAGAGTTATGTTGGCAATAGTCTAACGGGGAAATCCCCCCCGAATGATTCTCCTCGTCCCGCCCTGTGTGTCACCCCCCTGCTCCACACTTTTTTTTTTTTTTTTTTTAACGACTAAAGCCCTTGAGATTGGCTTATTGAAGCGCAAAACCTGTGACGTTGGTTCTACACAGTGTCAATCATCGAAATTAGGGGTTTCAGCAGTTAAACCCGTGAAAGTGGTTTTTTGAAAAGCCGGACCCTCAAAGCTTGTGTTTTTCGTGTAAGCCAAGCTCATGACCTTTTTTTTTCTGTAGAGCCAAATCTTCTAAATCATTTTTTTTTTTTTTTTTTGACGATTAAACCTCACGAAATCGGTTTCTTGAAGACCGTTCCATTGTTTATCTACTGATGCACTAGTGTAGAAGGCCATGTGATCTCGTCAGCTTAAGAATTCCCATAAAATTGCAAGTTTTCTCATAAAACAAACAATTTCCTTATGAACTGACAAGTTTTTTTCGTGAAATAGACAATTTCACCATAAAATTTCCCTTGGTGAGGCATTTCGCATGGATCTTATTGTCTTGAAATTGACGATTCACGTGAGAGTGATTCCCCGAATGTTTTCTTTTGCCAACAGTGGGGCATTTATGTTGTGTGTGAATTCCGGTTTGACTGCGACAATTCGCGTAAATAATGTTTAACACGTGCAGTTTTGCACGGATTTTGCCCTGAATGACGCCTTACGCTTAAATATTGGCCTGGGTGTGACGTTTCGTTCTAAAATTGGAGCTTTTTAAAAATAAATTTCGTCTCCATTGTTGAGTTTCCCGTGAATTACTTCCCATTTTTAGCTTCAAATGGACAATTTCCTCATGATAAAAACACAATTTTCCATGGTAATTTTTATGAAATAGACAATTCCTCATACAATTTGCGAGTTGAACGTGAGTGTTTCCCTCGACGTTGCATTTTGCCCACAAAATGGGGGGCATTTAGCGTACATTTTTTCCCTCGGTGTACCACAGACGTAAATTGTGATCTTGGCGTGGCATTTCGCGTAAATTGTGACCTTGCGGCGTGGCATTTCGCGTAAATTGTGACCTTGGCGTGGGCATTTCACGCATAAATTTCTCGGATTTTGCTAGATGAAAAATCAATAGGGGGGGGGGGGCTCATTGCCGCCAAACCAATATTTCACTGGGGTAGCCAAATTCAGAGACCAATCTGATTTGGGCCACCCAGCGATACTGGCGCAAACAATCCCCGAAATTGGCTTTCAGTGAGCAAAATCCGATAAATTTATTTTACAGTGCACCGGATTCGGGAAATATTTTTATGTTGCGAGAAAATTCCGCGAAATTTGACATTTTTGAGATCGAAATTCGAGAAATTGATTTTTGGTGAGTCAATCCTGTGAAAATGGTTTTGCAACGCGACAAAATTAGCAAATACGGTCTCTGAAATGAGCTACCACGCGAAATTAGTTTGCTAGCTACGACTAAATATGTAGGTGCTATTAATTTCTTAGTGAACTTGACGGTTTTTGGAGAGCGAAATTTGAGAAACGTGTTTTTCAGTGAGCCAGACATAGGAAAATATCTAATTTTTCGGCAAGGGAAATCAGGAAAAATCACAAAAACCACGAAAGTAGCTTTTAAATTAGTTTACCCCACGAAATCTGTGGGGTCAGTACAAAAGAAGCACAAAATTGGTGCTGGATATTGGGTGAAATCGAGAACATTTTTGCTACACAAAATGTGGCGATCCTGATGGATTTTCACTCATTGGAAGTATATCTTGGAGTGGTCAGCTGTCCCACTAAGTCTGCGCTTTAAAGTCTAAAGGAGGGCAACTGACTTCTCCTGCCAACCACAAAAAAAAAGGGTCGAACCACAGCGAAGCTCCAACCACAGAAAGCTCAAGCCACTGTGAAGCTCCAACCTTACCATTTTGAGATTCTTCACGAGGGGAATCCAAAAATTGAGGCGAATTTTGGATAGGAAGATTCAATGAAAGGGCTCTCACTTTTGATGCCTCTCAACAAACTTTCCCGCAGACAGCGCCAAAGTCCAAAGATGAGTCCTGACGCACATGGAACTCGCTGGGCAGCTCAGGTGTCTTGCCTCGTGGATGGATCCATTGACGCTTTTTAAGACATGATGGTGGCAACAACCTCACATTCGGGGTGGGTTTGTTTTTTAACGAGCGCTCGTACTATAGTGACCCTGGGGTATAAAAAAAAAAAGGCTGATACTAGTGACCATGACGCGAAACATTCATTTCTGGACCGTTTAAGGGCCACTGCGCTAGCGGCTCTAAGTTGAGTGTCAACCTGGAACCGCCTGTATTACTTGGTTGAGCACGGCTCAAGGGACTCATGAATCACGTGTTTCTCAGACCAGGGGCCGTATTCCGGAGCCGTGTGAAAATGCCGCAAAAATCGGTTGCTATGGAGGGATAATGTCATTTCTTATTCTGCGTCCTTGGATCCCGCTTGCGGCATTTTTTCCCGACCGTTCAGAATAAGGCCCCTGGGCCTTATTCAGGATCCAAGGACGCAGAATAAGAAATGACATTATCCCTCCATAGCAACCGATTTTTGCGGCATTTTCACACGGCTTCGGAATACGGCCCCAGTTTGAAAAAATGACCCTAAAATTTGACTCTGTTTTGATGATTTATTTGCACAAATGACTTCGACTCCAAGGGAGGCCATGGCCCCTATGCCCCCCCCCCCACTTGGATCCACCATTGCATTAAATGGAAAACACCATCAATCTGACACGACGACGGCCTGTTTATTCCCTGGTAAATCGAATACGATGTTTGGAAGAAGATTTCCTCAAGAACCCTGAAAGTTTCCCCTACCCTAAGCCCTGGATAATTTCCGATTGAGGCGAGCTTGCGCGATACTCGCATGTTTTGAAAGTGGTGTGTGGGAGGGGGGCATCTATCATGACCACCGCTGCTCCGGACATCAAAATGTCACGCTACGCCCCTGGGCCCTCAGTGTGGCCTTTTTGCGAGATAAAAGTCATTCTTGCCGAAGCGTTTCGCGTTAATTATGCCCTCAGGGTGCGTGTCTTGTAAGAATTCCAACCTTAGTGTAGTTTTTTGCGAACACATTTTGCCCTATGGTTGGCACGTGCCTTCCGAAATTTCTCTTAAATGTGCCATTTTGCGAAATATTCCCACGTCGGCGTGTCTTTTCACGTTATTGTTGCCCTCAGGGTGGCGTTTTGCAGGACAATTGCTCCCAGTATGTGGCGTTACGTGTAAATTACGCCATCAACGAGGCGTTTCACGTTAGCTTTACCTTCAGTGTTGAGTTTTGACGATAAGTTATAGCCCACAATGGGGTATTCAGCCTCAACGCCACGTTTCTCCCTGTATAGTTTTTCCATAAATACGGCGTCTCGCCTTGTGTTTCTATAAAGTGTAGAATTTCCACGTGAATTTGCCCCTCTCTGAGCCCTTGTGCTATATTTTATTAGGCCAACAGCGTGGCATTTCGCGTATAATTTGATCATGGACAGGACGCTTCGCCGCTTCGAGTTGATTTTGCCATCAACGTGCAAATTTCGTTTAAAATTTTCTCTCGGTGTGACGTTCACCCCAAATGTGGTGTTTCTTGTAAGTGTTTCCCTTGATTTTCCCTTAATTTTAAGCTTTTTACGTGAATTCTGTGTCAAACATGCGCCATTTCGTCTTTGACTGCGTGGATTTGTGCGTCGACGTGGAAAGCTTGTATACACAGAATTTTCACTCAAATGCAATTCCGAGTGAATTTCACCCTCTTTTAAGGCAATTGTCGAGTAAATTAATCCGGAGTTTTTTTCGCCCTTTTTATATTGTACGTCAATTTTTACAATGAATGTGGGCGTTTCCCATACATTCAGCGTGCTCTGGGTGACGCCCACGACGCGGGGCGTTTTTCGAAAATATCGTCCCCTAATGTGTCGTTTTGCCTGTAACATTTTTTTCTTCGGCCCAATGTGCCTGTATGGTCGTTTTTTGCAATGGCTACTTGGCCTGAAAAGGGTTGAAACTGAAAATGTTCGGGCCATTGAAAACATTTTTCTCATTAAATTTTGTCTCACTGCAGAAGTATCGGTACATTTTTTATTTTTTCTCCGTTCAAGCTTTTGTCAATTTCCCGGTCGAACTATTTCCTCCCCCTAAAAACCCCTTTTCGCGATCCTCACGACAAAGGCAGCGAGTAAGCTGCGGAGGTCTCGTTGAGTAGTTTCTCTCATAATTATTTCGCGTGATAAGAGTGAAAGAAGCCCCTGAAGTGACGTGCTCTGATGGTTGTTGGTATTATATATACGAGGGAGGAAGGTCAAATGGGGATAAGTAAAAACGAAGAGAAAGAGAGTGTGAGAGGATGACGAGGCCACCGAAAAGAAGATGATGTTGATGATGATGAGGGTGAAGCTGTAAAAGGGTCGCGCAGGGTAAAGGACTATCTAAGAAGATTATTGCTGGAAGGGACGACTAATAGTAGAGACTTCGTTTTGTAAAATGGGAAATCAGAAAAGCTCGACCGTTTCCGAGTTAGTGAAGAAGAAAGGGGGGGGGGAGCATTAGGGTTATTAGTGTTAAAGCAGGGAGAGGTTGTTGGTGATGATGGTGTACAGGGGAGGGGAGGGCTGATGGTGATGAATGAAAGAATTGTGGAAAGGGTTGCCAAGGTATTACACGTGTAACCCTTTTCTTTTTGCGGTGACGGTATAACAACGACGTCGAGACTGTCAGTGGAAATCACTTAATCCGTCCTCCTCACTCGTATAGAACACCACCACCAATATCCCCGCAGCCCCATAAATTGTGAATCGTGCCTTATACACTTTCAAAAAACCTGTGGATGAATTTCCTCGGAAAATTATTGCTAATTATAGAGGGTACGCTCAGTCGTTCAAGCGAAAGTGGGTTTGAATAGTTAATTATCGTGGAGAGGATGCATTACAGGGTGCCCCTTTCCTTGATATTCATAAAACCATGAATGTTAATGATTTTCCTTCCCCACCCCCTTTTCCACAACTACTCCAAACTACCTAACTCTTCTTCAATAAGGATGGAAAAACGAGGTGATTTAACCGAAAAAAACAAAAAAAAAAACGGCGTTTAACGTTTTCTCCCCTCTTTGTATTTTTAGAGAATTTATTCTAAGGTATCGAAGTTGAATGTGCGAAAATACAACAAGTGCATACGCCAAGAAGTTCAGCTTGTAAAATTAATGAACAGAGGAATGATGAGCGACTGGAGGGTTGTTAAAAAGTGGTTGTGAATTTTATTCGACGGATATTCGAGAGTTTCCCCCTCTTACACAACCATCAACATCACCAACACCACCACCAATCCCCGCCCAAACCTCGTTATCCTCCGTCCTATTAATTGTACGCTCGTGAATAAATGAAACACGAGTGAATATGTCGACTCGAGTTTTTGCTCGCTTCTGTTTGTGACTTGTAAAATAACGTTCCCCCTTTTCTGTCTGCCCTTCACACTGCGTCCCAATTTCTTTTCTCTTGTCTCTGCACTTTATTCGTGCTCTGTTTGGAATTCAAAGACGTCGGGTAGCGTGTGTTGCAGACAAAAAAAAAAAATCTCTTTCGAGCTGCATCTGACAATAATTTATTCAGTGGATGTCTAAAGTTACTTTTAAATGCAGTAATTTTCAGTTTCATTCAATTTTATTTGGACAATTATTTATCTTAAATATTTTATGTATTAATTCCCCACAAATAAATTAGAATAGGTAACGCCACGAAACTTATCAGGGGAGAGTCGTTCACCGCGCGTGCTAATTATCATTAAAACTGAACAATATGCATCCCTCCCCCCCCCATTTTGAAATTTCATCAGAGAAGCATTGCTAACGACAAAATTGAATATACTGTAAATGGTTATCAACAAGAAACTGACAAATTCGATTGGAAACTGAGGTGCAGGGGACACATTAAAACGTTTTTCCTCTGTTCTAGTCGCAAACGAGTGGGGTTTTTTCAATTATTGAAAGAGCTCCATTATTCCTGAGTGTTCAGCGCAAAATGAACACTTTTTTTCTCGGTTTTGTCCACGCATTGAGATTTTCACTTGATTTCAGCCACAAATCAATTGGCGGATTTATGGGGGGCTCTCGGGACTTAGCCCATCCTAGTTTGTCGTATTAGCCCCTCAAGATATTTATTGTCAAGCCCCTTTTCCAAAAACTGTCAAATTGACAGTTTTTAACGGCGAAAATGACCGTGTCTATAGGGCGACATTGACAGTGTTTCGAGGACGAAATATACAGTTTCCAGAACGAAATTGACAGTTTTGAACGACGACATTGATAGTTTCTAGTACTCTGATGTAAAACCTCGTAATCAAGGTTTGGGATATTTGTTATGTTGGAGGAAATTTGAGATTCCAAGTCAAAATTGTCAGTTCCTGAGGCAAAATTGACAGTATTGTAAGTCAAAATTGACAGTTTTAAGTACGACAATCACAGTTTTGAATGTTGAAACTGACTGTAACCCAACGGGGCTTTACATCCAACTACCATAAGGAGTCGTGGACGAGGGCGAGAGCACACACTTTTCTTTTTTACACGTGATTCATCATTTTTACTGAAATCGACAGCATCTAGAGTGAAATTGGCAAGTTCGAGGACGAAATTGACAGTTTATAGGATAAAATTAGGAGTTTTAGGACGACATTGCGAGTTTTTACAATTTCCTGGACACAATGGACAGTTTCAGAAAGGAAATGACTGTTTCCCGAAAAAATGCAAGTTGATAGTTTCCAGGACGAAATGGGCAGTTCCGGGACGACACTGATAGGTTTGACAACGAAAGTGACTGTTTCGGGAACGAAATTGACATTACTAGGAAGAAATTGACAGTTTAAAAGACGAAATTAACTGTAGGATGAAATTCACGGTTTGAAGAACAAAATTGATGGTTTCAAGGACAAAATTGTTAGATTTTAACATTTACTTGAGAGTTTATAGAGCGAAATTGACAGTATTGAACGACGAAATTGACAGTTTCTAGTTCTCGACTGTTTCCGGTGAAGCGGCTTAAAAACCTTCTGTTTACGAAATCCCTTGACGCAGTTTCTATGAAGAAATTGGCAGATTCGAGGACGAAATTGACAGTTTTTGGGACGAAATTAGCAGTTTTAAAGACGAAATTGACCGCTCGACCGAAACTGACAGTTTCCGAGGAAGGAATTAAGAAAATCCATTATCGGTCTGAAACCCGAATTCTCATCAGTGACTGAGTTTGTAATTTTTAGTGCCTGACTAGTCGTTTTGGGTGATACCTAGGGTACGAATCGTCAGTTCAGGCATTTTTAAGGCACGAATGGTCAACTTGGCCATTATTGGAACGCGAGTGGTCGTTTTTCAAGGTGCAAATCTGTCAGTATAGCCATTGCGGTGGAGGCGGGGGGCATGACTTGTCAATACGACCAGCAGCCCGTTTTAGGGTTTGTCCAGTCTGCTCCCCACCACTTTCAAGGGACGAATTATCGTTGTCCCTGACGCTTTTCAAAGAGCGCGAATGACCAATGTTACCATTTTTGAAGCGAAACTTTGAAGATTGAAATTTTTAAGACGTTTGGTTATTTCAGAGCACGAATCGTCAGTTCAGCCATTTTCAATGGCCCGGAATGGCTTTTTTTGCCATTTTCAAGGTGCGAGTCGTCATTTTAGGCATTTCCAAGGCGCGAATCGTCATTTTAGCCATTTTTAGGGCGTGAATAGTCCGTTTGACTATTTTCAGCTGACGAATCGTCCGCAAAGTCAATTTTAGGGCGCGAACGGTTAGTTTAGCAATTTATAAGGCATGAATCGCTAGATTCACCATTTTTCGAATAATTCGAACGAGCAAAAATTTGTTTTGGCTCAGTGAAATCCGTGAAATTGTTTTTTTAAGTCCTACCAGCAGCAATACATTAGGCATTTTACAGGCATGAACCATCAGTTGAGGCTATTTTTAAGGCACAAATCGTCTGCATTTTTGCCCATTTCTAGGCGTGGTG
Source organism: Corythucha ciliata (assembly GCA_038030265.1). Lineage (NCBI taxonomy): Eukaryota > Metazoa > Arthropoda > Insecta > Hemiptera > Tingidae > Corythucha > Corythucha ciliata. Next base: position 383,049 of record CM075939.1, read on the forward strand.
GCTCAGTTTGTCCATTTTTGCACTAAGAATAATAAGTTTCGCCATTTCACTGGCACGAATCAGCACACTCAGCCATTTTTAGGGCGTGATTTGCCAATCAAGCAATTTTATAGCAATTTATAGTTTCAGATCAAATCAAAAAGTTTATCCAGTCCATGAGGTGCATGTAGCTAACACTGGTTGGTGGGGTGGCGGGGTTCGGTGAGGCCGGCCCATGCTCGGTGCGCAATCGCAAGTGGTCAGTTTATCGCTTGAAGGGCGCAAATAGCCCTGTTTGGTCATTTTTTGGGTGCAGATAGCCACCTTGAAGGCGGGAATCGTCTGTTTAGCCTCTGTAGAGTATAAAACGATCAGTTAGGCCATTTTTAGTCCGTGAATTGCTGGTACGAGTTGTGAATGCCATTTACAGGGAGTAAATAGCCGGTACTTAAGGCCAGGGTCGTCAGTTTAGACATTTTCAAAGAGTGAAGGCTCAGTGTGGCTATTTCTGACGCGCGAATGGCAAATTTTGCCATTTTAAGGACATAAATCATCTGCTTAGGGATTTTCAAAGTGCGAATAGTCAGTTTAACCATTCATCGTAGGCCGCATAGAGTCAGTTTTACCCATTTTATAGGGCGTGAATAGTCAGTTTGGCAATTTCAACGCTGCCAGTATGGCAATTTCTAGGGCATGAATCCGTCATTTTAGTCAATTGTATGTTACGAACTCAGTTTTGACATTTTCATTGCGTGAATTATTAGTTTAACCATTAAGGGAACGCAAAAAATCAGATCTGAAGTTCTTTTTAAGGTGCAAATAGTCCGTCACGCCATTTATGGGGTGCGAATGGTCAGCTTGCCATTTCTAGGGCGCAAATTGTCAGTATAGTCATTTTTAGAGAGTGAATAGCCAGTGTGATATTTTCAGAGCATGAATCGTCAGTTTTTCCATTTTTAGGGTTCGTAAAGTCTGTTGGGCCATTTATAATAAGCGCGAATCGTCAGATTTACTTTTTTAAGGACGCAATTAGTTCCGTCAAGCCAAGGCCCGAATGGTCAGTTCGGGCATTCTTGGCACGCAAATGGTTGATTTTGGAATATTTAGGGCAGGAATTGTCTGTTCAGGGATTTGCGGATCGTGAATTGTTAGTTTGCCCATTTTTAGAGCACGTTACGTCAGCTTGGCCGCGTAGCCAGTAGTAGCTCGTGAATGGAAGATGTAGCCTGTTTCATAGCGGGATTCATGATCTTTTCATGCATTTTCAGGGCTGCACGAACCGAAAGTCTAGCCACTTTTAGACCGCGTGAAGTCCGTTGGGATTTTTTTTAAGGCGGTAATTGCCAGTTTGGCCATTTTTAAGGCGTTTTAAGGTGTAATAGGTAGTGAATTGATAGAAAACCATTTTTATTAGAGCGAAGGGAACAATTTCATAAGCCTCTCCCTTGACTAAATCTTGGATCCACGTCTGGACGCTACGATATTTTGCTTATAAAAACAGTCAGAGCCATGAAATGTCTCTTTAAAATGAGCCAGTACGCTCATTTATCCTTTAAAAAGGTCTCAAAAAGTGCCAAACCGGCAAATTTCGTTATTGAAGTAGCCAAAACCACAAAAATTGGGTTTTGTGGTGTGTTCAGTCCGTGATATTTGGACATCGAAAGTGTCTAACGAGCGGAATTGCATTCATGAAGAGTCAACCCGGTGCAAATTGGCTTCTTAGGGAGCCAATTCTGTAATATTGGCGTTTTGAGCGAGGAAAACCTTTGAAATTCGTTCTGAGAACAAAAATCCACAAAATTTGTAATTTGACTTGAACTGTGTGAGTGGGGGAGAGGGGATCATGAGCTCGCTAAGCCCCTCTAAGCATTGTACCTTAAATCCGCCCCTGCACAAATCACGGCTTTTGTTGTTTTTTTTCTCAAATCTACCGATTAGGCCAGTCAACAAGAACAATAAAATCGCAATTAAACGGCTAGTTCTGATTTTTTAGTATGTTGTTAGGACCAGCACCAGTAGTGTAAATCCAAGTTTTCAGCTTCGAAAGACTTGTGCTACTTTCGTGGCACTCGAAAAACCGCGAAATTTTAGCACTTTTTTCGGGTTTTTCACTTTATCTCCTAAAATGTACATTTTAATATAAAACATACGAAGTACGTTAAAAACCACAATTTGAGACCTAACGTAGCTCTTTGTCATATAGTAACCAAGATACAGCTCCACGAATTTGGATTTATTTGTCAAAAAATTTGAAATTTTAAGTTTTAGTCAACTTTCGAGCCGAATTTTTGCTAAAATACTCATCCTACTAGAAAAGACTAGCCGAGAGAACTTATAGCAAATTCAATTATGTTCCTTTTAAGCACAAACGATGTCTGAAGACCAAGTAGTAACATCAAAATCAACACAGTAACATCAAAGTGTGGAAACTACATTTTTCTAAAAATGAGTCTGTTGAGCTCCCACCATGGTTTGATGGCCATTAAGTTACATCAAGCTCGAAATTTAGTCAGTGGTACCCCTTCGTCAGCCCCACTAATCCATCCCACTTGGGTTAGACATGCCAATTGCCAAAAAAAAGGCCAGTTGTCGTGGACTAAACTCGGGTGTGCTGGCCAACGATAGAAATTGAAAAATGTGCTCAAAAAAAGAGTCCGTGCAACCTCGGGTATGCACCCGTACGACAAAGAGAAGCGATAGTAAAAAATGAGCCATGTATTTGTGACCGTGAGAGCGAGAAATTTGGTCCCAACTTGAAGCATAAAACTCTTAGGGCCCGCCCGCATAACATCAGGAAGTGTAGATAAGATTCTCAAGCAATGAATGTTAAATGAACGAGAGTAAGATAAAAAGATAAAGGATAAAAGATACGTAATTGAAACTTCAAGAACGCCGTGACGCAGTGCAATAGGGATTCTTTCGTTTGTTTGGTGATTTTCCTCCATTTTAGCCATGATTTGGCGTTTTTCTCATTTTCGGCTGCAGTTTAGCCATTTTTTTAGCAGCCAATTAGCACTTTTTTCTCAGTTTGAGTTGAAAATTAGTGTTTTTCTTAAAGTTGGCCCCGCTAATTAATATTTTTGTCAATTCTAGCCGCGTAGTTTTTTTAGGTTTTAGCCCGCGTGAGCAATTTTTTTCTACGGATTAGCGCTGTTTCTCAGTTTGAGCCTCGATTCTTTCGGAAGCTATACAGATTTTCGTTTTCTCAATTTCTGCCGCGAATTATTTATTTTTCTTCATTTCAGCTGTGAAATAGCGTTTTCTGATAATTTTGCAGCGAATTAGCACATTATCTATTCTTTTTTTATTATTATTAATAGGCGATTTTTCGCCATTTGAGTTGTGAATTTGCCATTTTGGTCCAGTTTAAACTCGAATTAGCGCGAATTAGCGCAGTACTTTGCCCTCGAAGAAAATTATGTTGATACACGACGTATGCATTGACACACGCAGAATTTAGCATGTTACAGAAAAAACAAAATGGCCACCTTTTGGTTCTTCGATTACAACTGCAATGGGCGCATAGTTGGTCTAGAGTATCTACTCCTCCCTTTGTCACGTTATAGGCGTGAATTATAAATGGTTTCTTACTGAAAGGATTCAGGTCAGGTGTGTCATGCATCGAAGAAACCAGCGTCACCAACTTATTTGCCTTGGCTCTGTAGGAGACTGCCGTCATATCTTCATGATACATGAATAAGGAAGATCCAAATTTTCTGTCCTTAAACTTCAAATCCACGATAGAGGGTGGTAATTCGGGTTTATCTTTTCGAATAGTGCCCACCACAGTGAGTCGTCGTTGACGTAAGTCGGATACCAGGGGGATACTCGTGAACCAATTGTCGATTGTTATGTTTCGGTTAGTGTTTTCAATGGATCGAGCGAGTTTCTTGCACTGGTTGATCAGAGGGCGTTGAGCCTTTCCCAGTGTATGAAATGACATCCGACAAATATTTGGTTGAAGAGTCGACCATTGCGACGATTTTTAATCCGTAATTCGCCGGCTTATTAGGAAGAAAACTGGCACAACTGCCAAAAAGGGATGCAATGGAAACGAGTAGTAAATGTCACTACGAAGAGTACGAGCTTAATGGAAACAATGAGTAAATATTACTACTAAGAAAGGTGGTGCAATGGAAACGAGGAGTATTTTTTACTCATCTCAGCTTATCTTATTGGAAACGGATTAAATTCTACGCATAGGGCTTTAGTTTCTGGATGAAAATCACCGGGATGCTGCAAATCGCGATACTTTCAAGTTCAGCATGTGACAATATTCAATTAGAATGACTTTTTTTTTTGCCCTACGTGCTGTCTGTTTTGCCTCGAAGAAACTCGAATGTTCGACGAGGACAAAAAAAAAATAGGACAGCGACCCCATTTTCGGCTCTTCCATCTGCTGTAGAATTAAGAAGATCGAGAAAGAAAGAAAAAGAGAGTAAGAGTACAAAAGAAACTCGACAATGAGTGTGATAAATTACGCTATAATTTCAGATCAATTCGGTTAATCGAAGTTTGTCGTCGTTATTTAGCCGCTCCTCCACCCCTCCCTCTCGCACCAACAACCATCACTATGACAATCTGTTTCTACGGTCGCCCTTTCTCCTTTTTTTCCTTCGTGGGTGATTAATACCTTAACCCCCAAGTACAACACTGCCCGGAAAATTAGGTTTGCATAATAAATGTCACTATTCTGCTGTGACGCTTTCATCCTTTTTTTTTCGAACGGAGTTTACAATAAAGCTCTCTAAATATTCAAAAATGTTTTAATAATTCATTAAGTTTTGACTGCAAAATGGGTGAATAATAACCTTTTTCAACAAACTATTATTTTATTGTTCACCCAAGAGCACAATGCTCAACTTGAATGTTTCATGGCTTATATAAATAAATGAAGATTGCGATAGCGCGAATGGGTGTGGGTGTTGGACAGGGGGTGGTGGGGAATACCTAAATACTGTTTCTATGTGAATATAACAATAGTGCACCCTCTGTCATCTTCAAAATTGTGGTCTTGACAATGCGCCCCCTCCCCCTGCTCCCCCACTACTCATTGTGTTTATCTGGAAAGGGTCCGAAAGGAGGCTTTTCACGAAAAAGATGAGTAAATGGTGTGTCCACCCCACCACAGTTCCACGCAGCTGATGCTGAATCTTCGAAGTGGGTTATAGAGCGCCGTGTAAATTCTCGAGCCTATTTATGTGTATCGCCATTACACCGCACTGAAAAAAAAATATGGTTAAATTCAACCAGAATCTGGTTACTTCAGTGAGAAAATCGGGCTAAAATAAAGATTCCTGTACTTATAGTCACTCTTACTATACGTTTTTTGTGTGCACCATTTTTCTGAAAATGTGGTGGCAATTTTGAAGTCTACGGAAAGTTTTTCACGGGGAAAGAGAAATGTCAATCTTCAAAGTTGTCAAAGCCTATCCAAGAAACGTGGTGATTTTGTCTCACTAATGCGAAAAATCGAGAATTTTTCTGTTTAAAAAGAATTGTACCGTGTTTCCACAAATAGCTCTGCAGATTGCCAGATTGTTGTCACGGTAATTTCTCCATTTACTCAGCTTCCTGACGGTTTACACACGATTTGAATTACCCTACTCCTTCTATATGGGGAACGTTGAGGCGACACGAAACAAATCATGGCACAGGATTCATTTATAGGCTTAAAATGAGTAAATGATGGGTATATATTAAAAAGCACCGAATTCATGAATTATTTGGTCTACTAAAGATTTTCTTGACTCACACAGCCGTCTGTCGTCCTCAGAAAATTCATTACTCGTGAGGATCAACTTTTTAGCGCCCCCCCCCCCCTAAACTTTGTCCAAAAATGAACAATATGTGCCATGATTTTGTTCGTTTTGTCTCAACATTTCCCATGGAAGAAGTAGGATAATTTAAATTGCTATACACTGTTAGAAAGCTGAGAAAAAGGAGAAGTTTTTGTGACGTTTTGACAATCCACATAGATATTTGTGGAAACTCAGTATTGATCATTTCAAGAAGTCTTTGACAACTTTGAATATTGATATTGCCCTTTACCCGTGGAACACTTTTCGTTGATTTCAAAACTGCCATCACTTTTTCAAGAAAGTGCATTTTGTAAAGAAAACGAGAAAGATAATTTCGAGAACTTTTTATATTTTTTAAATAACAATCCAAAATCCCCCTCCTTTTTATTCCTCAAAATCATAATATGTCCCCATTACATCCTCCTTTCTGTCACGGACGATAGAAGTTCGTTGGTCTCACTACGCGACAATATCTTGTCACGTAAGAAGAGTGATCTTGCCGACGTTCTGGTTCAACTGTTGAGTCGGTTGACAGTTCATTTCGAGCTGAAATTCCACCACTGGCTTCTCCCTCAGTAGCCTTTTCTTCTTAGGGACAATCGAAGTCGTTCTGATAAGGGACAAGCAGTTTTCTATTCTTTCGAAATCTTTGAAACCCACATTCAACTGTGTAGTCTCTATCTGATGGGTCATTTGAGTTCGCCACAACAGTTCCATATTGCTTTCTGTCCCGAATCCACACTTTCTCGCCCACATTTAAGTGCCGAAGGTGTCTGGCGTTGTGCCTTCTGTCGAAATAAAATGTTTGTTGTTTTTTAGTGTTCCTCATCTTCTTCTTATACATATCTAAATCCGGCCACTTGGGAGTTGATGGAGGAAACGGTAACGATGTCCTGATTTTCCTACCGTACAACAGCTCCGCTGGACTAAAACCTGATTCGAATGGGGAACTTCTGTAAGCTAACAGACCTTCGTAAAAATCACGATTCTTTTTCAATATGTCTTTTGCAGTCCGAACAGCTTGCAGCTCTTTCCGCTTGACAGTTACATTGAGGATACCTGGGACTTGAGGTGACTAGAGTGAAATTGTACAACCGCGAGAATGAAAGAAATTCCGATGAAGAAAATTGAGGACCATTGTCTGTTCTTAGTGTTATCGGAACACCGTGACGAGAAAATATGCTTTTTAAAGCAACAATCACGTCCTGAGAAGATTGAGATTTCAGCTCAACAAGCTCAATAAATTTCGAGAAGTAGTCCTGTACTACCAAATAGCTTTTACCTTTGAAAAATAACAAATCACTCCCAAGAACATCCCAAGGACCATCCGGCGGATCAATTGGAAGCAGAGGTTCACATTTTTCTGGAGAATTTCTTAAACATACGGAACAGTTAGATACAATTCGCCTTACATCGACAGTGATCCCTGGCCACCAAACGCAGTTCCTCGCTCTCAACGTACATTTATGTACTCCCAAATGACCCTGATGGAGAAGGTTCAAGATTTCTCTTCTCATCTCTTTCGGAACAAAGTACCTCTGACCATGCAAGATTAAGCCGTCAAAAACTGTTAAATTTCCTTTTTCCCTGTAGAAATCAGTGTTTTTGAATTTTTCCCATTCGCCGGATAAAATACACTCCTTTAAACGCAATGAAACTTCGTCCTTGGCCTGAGATTTTTTTAGAAGGTGTATCCGCCTGTCGCAAACAGGAATTGCCGAAACGACTGACGCCACGTGAAGCTCTGTTTCGTCAAGGGCATCTTTATGATCAACGCCATCTTCTACGGGAAAACGAGAAAGGGCATCAGGCAGGGCAAAATCTTTACCCTTAACGTGTTGAATTTCGAAATCAAAGTTTAGAAGTCTCATTCTGAATCTTTGTAACCGAGCAGACAGTTCACCGATAGGTTTCTGACCCAAACTTTGAATTAATGGCTTGTGATCGGTCAGTAAAAGAAAACTTTTACCAATAATGTAAGGCGAGACACGCTCACAGGCCCAAGTAACCGCTAACGCCTCTTTTTTAATTTGAGCGTACCTCGTTTCGACCGAACTTAAACACCTAGGGGCGTATTGCACAGGGAACCCTCTGTTCCAGAACAGCCCCTATGCCAAAGTTAGACGCGTCTGCACAGACTCTTGTTACTCTTTGTCTGTCGTACAAAACCAGACTTGTTGAGGTGGAGATTATTTCTTTGATCTCATTGAAACTTTTTTCGTGTACAGTTGTCCACGCCCATTCCGTTTTGGTGCTCAATAACTTCCGAATCAGTTTGCCAGATTCCGACAAGCGGGGATAGAATTTGCTCAAATAGTTCAGCATACCGATAAAGCACCTCAGGGATTTGCGATTATTTGGTGACGGCATTTCCCGAATAGCCTTGACTTTATCTGGTGCCGGAAATACGTACCCGTTCTCAAGTACGTGACCTAGGAAAGTCACTTTTTTAACGTTAAACTTATATTTATCCTTATTGAGGGTTAGGCCTTTTTGTTTAAATTTTTCCAAAAGAAGTTTGAGTCTATCGTCATGCTCTTTTTGACTCTTTCCGAAAACCAAGAAGTCGTCCATCTGGTTGACAACCCCATCTAACCCCTCTACAATTTCCGACATCCGTTTTTGATAGTGCTCCGGCGAGCTGGATAAGCCAAATGGAAGACGCCTGTAATAATACCTCCCAAATGGTGTTATAAACGTGGTGAGAAGGGCACTTTCTTCATCTAGGGCAACCTGCCAGAAACCACTATTTGCATCGAGTTTCGAAAAGAACGTGGCACCCCTCAATTTGGCCAAAGTTTCATCGACGGCTGGCAGGATAGTTCGTTCCCTTTGTACGAATTTATTTAACTCTGTGTAGTCTGTACACAGCCTAATTTGATTGTTTTTCTTTGGAACGACAACAATTGGTGCGCACCAGTCAGTTGGCTGAGACACTGGCGTAATCACACCTTTTTCCACCATGGAAGCGAGCTCCTCTTTCAGCTTGTCTGTTAGTGGTTCGGGAACCCGAATTGGGCAAGAAACCGAATACGGTTCGGACGAAGCTTTCAACTTTATTTTATATGGTATGCCAGACAACCGCCCCAAACCGGTAAAAACTTCTGGGAACCGTTGGAAGACATCTAATTCTGACCGAACCTCCCTAATTTCGCTTTTCAGAAGAGAAAATGCGACTATAGCCTTTCTGCCGAGAAGGGGTTTCCTCTGCCCATAAACGACGTAAAACGGTTCAGTAACCTTTGTACCGTTTCTGAAAAGGTCGACTCTAACTTTTCCTTTTACATTCAATTGGATATTTCCAGGCCCTCTAAGAATAGAAGAAGTCGGACGAATTTTTAGACCAAGTGAGTCGGCTAACGAGCACCCCATGACACTTACGTCGGCCCCGGTATCGATTTTGAACGCTATCTGCTTTGTCTTTATTTCTAAAGTTACGTGAAAAGCATTGTTACATACATCAACCATCTTACGATTTTCTTCGACTCGAATCGTTCCCAAAGAATAGTTATGAATGTCTATTTCGCGAATGGTTTTCCCAGACTTACATGCCGGTTTTCTATGGCCTTCTTTTCCACAGTTGAAACAAGTTAATTTTCGAGCACAACACGCTTCCTCACTGTGTGTGGCTAAACGACCGCATCTGAAACATTTAAGAGTATGAGCTTTTTCCTTTTCTCTGGGTGACCAATACTTGAGCTTCCTGTTCTCTTCTACAGACTGTTCACTTTGACCTCTGACCTCGTCTTGTTGAGTTTCAATCGACTCGGATAAACGAATTTTCTCAATCGCTTGTTCAACTGTTAAATTTTCGACCAACTGTAATTTGCTCGACAAGCTCCTGTCGGCTAAGCCTGTAACTAGCTTTAAGAGAAGCATATCATTCCCAAAACTACAGGTTTGGCAGGTCCATTGACACCTATCTTTCAGGGAATAGAGGCCTACGTAACTTAGATACGTTTATATCTCCTAATCCCTTCGCTCCACTACAACAACTTGAAAACATGACCGTCGAAAGTTCAGGTACAACCAATGTAAACACATCTCCAACCGATAAAAAAACTGACCGACCCCCGCCCATCTTTGTCACAAATGTAAGCAACATGAGTCTGATCATTAAAAACTTTAACGAACTTGGTCTAACTGACTACAAAAACTCTACAGTGGGTAATAACAAGGTAAAATTCATTTTCTCAACCATTGATGGTTATAGAACGGCCACAAAGTACTTGGAGGGGAAAAAAGCGGAATACTACAGTTTTCAAGTTAAGTCTGAACGCTGCCTGCGTGTAGTAATACGAGGTCTGCATTTTACATGTGACACCAAGGAAATAATCGAGGAATTAAAACTAAAAGGTTTTGAGCCAACCCAAATGCTCCCAGTACATCATCCAGTTACGAAAACGCCGCTGTCCCTCTTTTTCCTAGACCTTAAACACACCCCGGGAATAGAAAAAATCTACGAACTAGATCGTCTCTACGGTGGTGTAATCAAAGTGGAACCCCCTAAACCCCGTAGGAATGTTTTGCAGTGTACCAACTGCCAATCCTACGGCCACACTAAAAACTACTGTCATATGACACCCAGATGTGTGAAATGTGAAGGACATCATCAGACCTCGAACTGCACTAAGCCGACCCAAGCACCGCCTACGTGTGCCAACTGTAGCGGACCACATTCGGCGAATTATAAAGGCTGTCCCGTCCATCTGAAAATACAAAAGGCTTCCTCGTTATCTAAACCATCTAGATATGAGTCAACTAACTTAGAGAAAAACCACAACCAAAGAAACGCGGTACCTTCCAATCACACTGGAACCTACCAGATTACTTCTGATAGAACATACGCAGATGCGACTCGTCCAAATCAAAATAACGACTCAACCGGGTTGATACTTAACCAAGTAATACAGAAACTCGATTCTCTCCTTCAATTGCTTACGCCTCTCATCCAAATGATTACCCAAATCGTCCCTAACATTATGCAAAACAAAAAATGACGCCTTCAGCGACGACACTCAAACTTAGCACATGGAATGCCCGTGGAATCATGAGTAAATATCATGAACTCTTGCACTTTTTGAACACTCATAACATCGATATAGCTCTTTTAACAGAAACTAAATTAGCCTTGCATAAAAAACTAGTAATACCTAATTACAAAATTTATAGAGCTGATCATCCCAGCAATTCCAGCCAGGGAGGAGCTGCATTAATTGTCAAGGCCAACATACTACACGATGAACTTCTTCCCGTAATTGAGGAAAACATGCAAGTGGCCAGAATACTAATAAAAATTCAAGATCAACAATATCAGGTTGGATCTTTCTATTCGGCTCCTAAAAATAGAATATGCGAAGCAGACTTTTTTGGACTATTCCATGAGATGAGTACACGGTTTATAATTGGGGGCGACTTCAACAGCAAGCACCGGCGCTGGGGGTCCAACCTATCTAATCCGAGAGGAGTGATCCTTAATGACATAGTCCACCGGTTATCATTAGAGCCTATTTTTCCTGTGCAACCAACGTACTATCCGGACAACAACCTTCATACCCCCGATGTGCTCGACTTCTTCATCGGTAAACATGCATCCCACCTATGTTCGGCTCCAGCGGTACTCGACGAGTTGTCCTCTGATCATCGTCCAGTTATCATCGAAATTGGCAGTTGTCCTCACATAACCGAAAACGCGACACTCATAAAACATCCCTTCAACTGGAAAGCTTATTCGGACAGTATGAATGAGCTAACTAATCTCCAAATTTCTCTCAAAACCCCCCAAGACGTGGACAAAGCAGTTGCAACATTGACGAGGAACATCCAAACTGCCGCATCACTAGGTAGTTCAACTGACAGGCCAAGGACCAGAAAATACCCTCGACCATCTCCCCGCATTCAACAGCTGTGCACAATCAAAAAATCTTGCAGGAGATTGTGGGAACAGACCCGCTACCCCCCTCATAAAACTGCATACAATAATGCTACGAGAGAGCTTACTTTGGCTCTGAAAGAGGAACATCACGCCGCCACTCTCACTGAACTATCATCGTTGCATGCCAATGATGGTAGCTTGTGGAAAAAAACCAAGTACCTAACAAAAGAAATCTCGGAGATCCCACCGTTGAAGGATGGACAATTATACCGCTGTACGTCAGCTGAAAAGTCCCGCTTGTTTTCAGACATGCTCCGAGAACAATTCACACCCAATCCACCGCATGATGTACATTTCGATGAATAAATTCAAACTAGATTGGATGAACCACTGCAGCTAACACCGTTCACAGCCCACTTCACGCTTGGCCAGGTCAAAAATGCCATTTCTCGCTCCCCAACAAAAAAAGCTCCGGGGTATGACTTAATCACTCAACCCCTACTGAAAGCGCTGCCTCGCAAACCTCTGGTGTTCTTAACACAAATATTCAACGCCATGCTCCGTCTTGGATACTTCCCCACAGCCTGGACGTATGCCATCATAACAATGATTCACAAGCCTGGGAAAGAACGAACTGATCCTACCGCATACAGACCCATCAGTCTATTACCACTCTTCTCAAAAATCTTCGAACGCCTACTACTGCCACTCTTATTGGGTCCGATCAGCCCACTGCTACCTCCTACTCAGTTCGGCTTTAGGAGCTCTCACTCCTGCGTACAGCAACTCCACAGAGTCGTGGACACTATCCTGGAAACGTACGAAAGAAAGGAATTATGCCATGCAGTTTTTTTGGACACAGAGAAGGCGTTCGACCGCGTTTGGATACCAGGTCTCCTAATCAAACTAAAATCAGTGGTATCGGATTCACTTTATAGATTAATATATTCCTATTTGCACAACAGAACATTCTCGGTTAAAGTTAAAAACTCAGTTTCCCCAGTGTGTGATATAAGAGCAGGAGTGCCTCAAGGGAGTGTCCTAGGGCCCATACTGTACACATTTTATGTACATGATCTACCTAGTTCCTCCACACTCACTATTGCGCAGTTTGCCGATGATCAGGCTATTCTTTCCCCTGGACCTGACCAAATTTCGCTTACAGAACTGCAGAGTTACGTAGACGAGTTAGGGATTTGGTGCTGTCGCTGGAGAACAAAGTTAAATCCTCAAAAATCTACTCTGATGCAATTCACGTATAAACTAAAAACGACAACTCCGTCTATTCAACTGAGCGGAGAAACAATACCGCACAAACAGGTTGTTCGATACCTCGGTCTTCAACTTGATAAAAAACTAACATGGGATGTACACATCACTGAATTACTCCACCGGCTAAGGCACCGCTTCAGGCAACTGTATTTCCTTCTCCACAGCAAGTCCCCACTACCTTTGAACATCAAGCGGTTAATTTACATGGTGGTTCTAAGACCTGTGTGGTTGTATGGTTGCCAATTATGGGGCTCAGCATCTAACTCGCAGGTGAAACGAATACAAACTTTCCAAAATCGGGTCCTAAGAGTGATTTCTGGCGCTCCATGGTACGTCAGGAACTCTCTTCTACATAATGATTTACAAATCCCTGAAGTCAATGACGTATTAAGGACGACGTACCGTAGACTGCACTCGGCCATGTTAAATCACCAAAATGAGTTCATTTCCAACATTGCGAATAACCCTCCCCCACCAAGACCGGAGCGGCGTCTTAAACGCAAGAGACCACCAGATATGCTCTGACTGCCCTCATTAATTTGAACCATATTCATAGTTTATAATCATTTGTTGAATTTCTTAGTTCCTCATATTTCTTATTTATTTGATTATTTATTTATTTATCTAGTTATATATTTATCTATTCATGCATTTATTTAACACTTCATATAAATCTCTTGATTTCGGAATAAGTTACTAGCGGGGGCTGTCAATGGACAGTAGCCTGCAACACGTTACGTGAGGAGCATAATCTCCATTGTTACAATTAAGCAAAACTATAATGTAATCAATTTACAGTAAAGTTGTTTGGAATTAAAAAAAAAAAAAAAAAAAAAAAAAAAAAAAAACTTTAAAATGACCATCAAGTGTGTCTTTTACAATTTTATAACTTGTTCGAGCCTCGGGTGGCAACCCCAAAGACGTGAGTAGATCATCGCCCTCTTCTCCTAAACAATAGACAAGGGTATTAGTTTGCTGTTCCTCACTTTTATCCGAAAGACCCGAGGCGGATCGAAAAGCTTCAAAACGACGACTCCATCGGGACCACTTTGCCGGCTCCCGCAAGTCAAAACTCTCCGGTGGCTGGACCGAATACGACGACGACCCTGCCGATTCGTTCGAAGGCTGTCGCGGCACTCTTTCTAGTGCTGCAACGAGCGCTGATACTAAGTCCTCCGCATTCATTTTCTTTGACTAAGCTGCCACCATGTAAAGAAAACGAGAAAGATAATTTCGAGAACTTTTTATACAGGGTGGATCCGTATAAGTGTGACAAAAAGTTTTGGGTAAGACTACGTTAAAAGTGGAGTAAAATGGTACCTTCGGAAGTGTCCTACTTCGATCCGTTCCGGATTATGATTTTTTTTTGTGTTTAAAAAAGTAACCAATGCTTGCTTCAAAAAATCCGCAATTTCTCGGCTTATATCGCAGCAAATCCAATGAGTGATGCCATTTTCAGAAACTACGGAACATTTCCTTTAGGATAGAGGCCATTTTATTGCTTGAAATAATCGTCAACACCCAGAAGTCTGGCATTTTTTCCATAATTTTACGTGTCCTCTAAAATTTGTCCGTTTTACGAAAAGTCGCTGTACCCAAACAGCTTTCTCAACAGATTTTCGGTGTATCACAAAAACTTCCCCGTCTTCTAAGCTTCCTTTTGGCGTCTTCACATTTCATGTTACCACTGACGTTTCTCACAAAAACGTCACGAGAATGCACAAAAACCGTGTTTTTACGAAACATGGGCCATTGTCTACGGTATTCGTGAAGGGTGCAGGGTGATCGGCAGTAAGTGAGAACAGGATATCTTACCATGGAGAAGATATCGCAAGCAAGAGACATTCAATTTGACCCCCCCCCCCCATCCATTTCTGCCGATCTCTGAGCACCCTTCACGAATATTGTTGGCACCTGGCACATAGGCAATTGCCTATATTTTTCTGTCAAAATACTGTTTTAGAAAGGGAGGACAGAATATTTTAGGAAGGAGAAGATATAGTAGGCAAAAGGCATTCAATTATACCCCCCCCCCCTGAATGGCGACAATTTAATGAATCACTGGTGGGGGAAGGGGTCAAATCGAATGCCTCTTGCCTTCTCCATGGTAAGATATCCTGTTCTCACTTACTGCCGATCTCCCTGCACCCTTCACGAATACCGTAGACAATGGTCCATGTTTCGTAAAAACACGGTTTTTGTGCATTCTCGTGACGTTTTTGTGAGAAACGTCAGTGGTAACATGAAATGTGAACACGCCAAAAGGAAACTTAGAAGACGGGGAAGTTTTTGTGATACACCGAAAATCTGTTGAGAAAGCTGTTTGGGTACAGCGACTTTTCGTAAAACGGACAAATTTTAGAGGACACGTAAATTTATGGAAAAAATGCCAGATTTCTGGGTGTTGACGATTATTTCAAGCAATAAAATGGCCTCTATCCTAAAGGAAATGTTCCGTAGTTTCTGAAAATGGCATCACTTATTGGATTTGCTGCGATATAAGCCGAGAAATTGCGGATTTTTTGAAGCAAGCATTGGTTACTTTTTTAAACACAAAAAAAAATCATAACTCCGGAACGGATCGACGTAGGACACTTCCGAAGGTACCATTTTACTCCACTTTTAACGTAGTTTTACCCAAAAATTTTTGTCACACTTATACGGATCCACCCTGTATTTTTTAAATAACAATCCAAAATCCCCCTCCTTTTTATTCCTCAAAATCATAAGTCCCCATTGCACATTTCAAGCTGGGAAACAGCCGGTTTTTGGGTACAACTTTGCTCTCTTGGGGTAAAGCTCTTAAAAAGTCGCAACTCGAAAGCAAAGCATTATATGTAGTTCACTGTCCAAAAAATATTTTTTTTTTTACTTTATTTTTGGTGTACTTTCTCCCAAAATGTTTTGTACCCCCCAAACTGGACCTTCCTCCCCGAACAGCGTTTTCCATTTGCACAAACATCTGCCCCAGAGCAATCTCTACCCATCCACTCTTTAATTATACGCTAACGGAGAAGACTAGTTGGAATGAACGACGCCGTTTCAGAATTTTATGCCAATAGATAACGCTATGTACTACTCTGAATCAGTTGATCTATTGAAATGTACCACCAGCTGTGACACGTTTTAAGGAGATCTCAATGTTGAAGCTTGCCCCTAGTTGCAACTACGATCCTGTGGCGCAGTGAGAGTTGAGACGCATTTCTATAAACGCCCAGGTGGGAGGGGGGGGCATGCAGCATGAAAAACGCAGTGTTCCCTTTTTAGTGAATTGTTTTAGATGGTAATCTGTGTCAACTCACCTCATTTCATAGAACTGTGCCTCAACTTCTAAACCCTTAATTCGTTAACTGTTACTTTGTCCACCAGCATGTATACAGGGTGATTCAGAAGGAATGTTTCAAGTTAAAATATGTTTTAGTACTCAACAAACCCCGCTTCGAAATTATAGTTTGAACCTGAAATTGGCTTTGCAAACGCTACATTCCCAGAATCTTTGGAGTTTAGTGAAATTTTAGCCACTCTTCTTTTGGCATACAAGAATTATTATTTATTCGCCAGTCGCGTCAAACCACATGCATTGGACGGATTTATGGAAGAAGCACTAATTTACCTATACCTACAGGGAAAATGTTTTTTTTTTTTCCTATTTTACATTACCTATAGTCAGGGCTGGGCAGTAATTGAATTACATGTAATTGAATTACGTAATTCAATTACAATTATTAATTAGTAATTTGTAATTGATAACAACACGCCATTCTAACTGATAATTTGTAATTAAAAGCACTTTTTCGAAGTAATTTGTAATTAACAATTACCAATTACATTTCCATCTTCAGAGCCAATATTACTTCGAAAACTCAGCGGGTACTATTTCGCGCCTTACATGAAGCTTTTGGAGGAGTTTTTGCGTGAAATTCTCTGAAAAAAAAGAGTTTCAAAGCAATTATGACACGAGCGATAACCTCGAGCTTAGGGTTGCCAATTTGAAATTTGAGAAAAACGGTACAAAAGTTTCAAAGATCAAAACCCCAATCCAGTGGCGTAAGTAGGAATTTGTCTAGGGGGGGGGGGAAGGATCAGATTGAAATCTCGTAAGGTTGAAAGGAGGCGGGTAATTTCACATTTTAGTCATCATTCCACCCAGCCAGCACACTCTTGAATCAGGACATCTTGCTGGCCTCATCATAGCCTCAATCTCTCAGTTAAGGGCGATTTTTGGACTCTACCCGCGAATTAGCGCTTTTCTCAATTTTGGCCGAGTGTATCGTTCTTCTCAATTTCAGCCGCAGATTAGCGGTTTTGCCCCACCTCCTTCCATAGCCATGAATTTGCGCATTTTCTCAACTTTAGCAGCAAAGTATCGTTTTTATCCAATGAGCGATGTTTCTTAACTAACCACGAGTTTTGGCGTTTTCCTCAATTTTTAGCAGCATATTACCGATTTTTAGTTTTTTTTTACCAGGGGATTAGCACTTTTCTCAGTTTCAGCTGAAAATTTACGTTTTTCTTAAATGTTTTCCTCAATATTAGCCGCAAAATAGATGCAATATTAGCCGCAAAATCCTAATTCTCATGAATTAGGATTTTTTTGGTTCACCATACGCAATGCATGAGCGATTTTTCTCAGTTTACTCGCGAATTAGCGGTTTCTTCACCTTTTGCCACAAATTGGCGTTTTTTTTTTGTTTTTTTTTCAATTTCAGCGTGAAAAGTTGCCTTCAGAATCCAAAAATTGGCGTGTATTCAGTTTTTGGTGCAAATAAGAATTTTCTCAATTTCAAACCGCGAATTAGCGTTTTTTTTAAATTGTAGCAGCCACGCGTCGTAGCGTTTCAAACCTGTGAATTAGCTAATTTTCTCAATTTCAGTCACAGATTGGCGTCTGGCGCATTTTCCATTTTTAGCCTCGAATTAGCAATTTTCTCAAATTTTAGGCTTAAAATCAACCTTTCTCTTAATTTTGACCAGACTGATTATTTTATTTCCTAAATATTAACCGCAAATTAGCGGTTTTCACATTTTACCACCGCATTAGCAATTTTATACAACTTTTATAATTATTGCTTCTTTTCAGTTCTAGCCGTGAATTAGCGTATTTTTAAACATTGTACTAAAGCCATGCATGACTTTGCCATTTTTCTGAATTTTAGCTACAAAAATGCCTTCAGAAGGTGCGAATTTAAATATTATAAATTTAATTTTTTTTTTTCAGACCTTTTTCAAACCAAAAAATTTACATCTATCCATCCATTTCCGTCAAATAATCATCATTTTAAATTATAAATTTCACGACACTTAATTCGAGAATTAGTGATGTTTCTCAATTTTAGCAGCGAATTTTGGCTTTTTCTAAAATTTAGCACCGTGGTAGCGTTTCCAACCCGTGCATTACCTACCGAGTTTTGTCAATTTTTGCCAAGAATTGGCGTTTGACTCAATTTGAGCTGCAAATTAGCAATTTTTTCCATTTTTAACTGAGGATTAGCACTTTTCCCAAATTTTAACTGAAAATTAACGTTTTTCTTAATTTTAGCTGCGCTAATTGGGGATTTTTTTGTTCAAATTTTGCCGCGAACTAGTGATTTTCTTCATTTTGTATCCGCGAATTAACGTTTTTCCTTAACTTTATATCTGCAAATTGCAAATTAGCGATTTTTCCAAATTTCAGCTGTGAAATAGTGTTTTGTGCTAATTTTGCGGCCATTCAGCATCCTATTCCCTTTTTCATACGCGAATGGGCGATTTTACGCCATTTCCGTTATGAATTTTCCATTTTTTGTCCAATTTTAACCTGAAAGCGTCTTTTATTTGTCAATATTATAGCGTGTTTTCTAAACTTTGACCGCGGGGTTTGCCCACATACAACGCTTTTGCGTTGATTTCCACAATTTATTCGTAGAATGGCCTCCATGTACCACGAATCAGCGATTTTTTTCTTAATTTTAGTCTGGCAGTTGCATTGCGAGACCACGAATCAGCGCTTTTAGTAGCCTCGAATATAACCGGTTTTTGTCTGATAGAGGGTCCGGGGTGAACCCCGGCAAGTCTAGGCGGTGGTGTTGTTCTTGACTGGTTCGTCGTATCTGTTGGAATGTCACCCGTCAATGTTGTTCTAGGCGATGGACGCAGTGACCGGCGTTGCTCTGGAGATGTCCCTTCAGTAGTTCTACGCGGTGAAGCGTCATTATTTGTATCTCGCGTCCAGTTTTGTATGAATGGACAAACTTGTTTCCATGTGTTAGTCTTGTCGACTTCTGTTTCGATAAGTTGATCAATGTGTCGTTTAATTTGATACCCTTTGTCGAGCTGAATTAGGTAGTGTAGGCGTCCCAGACATTGTGTGACTGTTCCAAATAACCACTTTGAAGAGCCTTGATAATTTCGGCATTGTACGCGTACGCCGGGTAGTAAAGTTCGAGTACGGGATTGAGACTGAATTTGTGTAGACATCAGGAGAGGTTGAATTAGATGCAATTTTCTACGGATTTGTCGGTTGATGTGTTTTTCAGCAGGTGTCTTTCCATCTTGAATTGGTGTTGACCTATATTTTAGGAGAAATGCGTTTAATTTTGATTGCATTGATCCTGGTTCGGAAGACATCGCTTTCATCTTTTGTTTGAAAGTTTGTACGTTGCCCTCGGCTAATCCATTTGTCGCCGGGTGGTTGGGTGCGCTAAATTTCTGTTGAATTCCGTAGTTTCTGCAAAATGTTATGAAGTCGCTCGACTTGAAAATAGATGCATTATCCGTGACTAATATGTGAGGGAATCCATTTCGTGAGAATATTTCATCTAAGGCGCGCGTGGTTGACATGGAGGTAGGCACCTGCCGGGACATAGATATTTCCACCCATTTTGTTTTTGCGTCAACTACTATTAAAAAATGTTGCACTTCAAATGGGCCCGCATAGTCGGCATGTATTCGTTGCCACGGATGTGCCGGTTTCTCCCACTGGTGTAGTGGTGCTTTTACCGGGTTTTTCTTAACCTCTGCGCAATTCTGGCAAGCGCGGACCAAATTCTTTATGTCTCGGTCAAGACCCGGCCAGTAGCGGGAAATGGCCTTCATTTTGACCACACCTATGTTTGAGGAGTGCAACTCTTGTAGAAGTCGTTGTGAACATTCCTCAGCAGTTTCTCCTTGGATCAGTAAATCGCCGAAATATAGAATTGTTCCCGGAAGATCTCCTAAAATTTGATCCATGGCTTTGTGGAAGAGGTTTGGTGCCGTTTTAATATCCATGAAAAGCCGTTTCACGAGGTATGTTCCCCATGGCGTCGAAATTGCAGCTATTTTCTGGCTTTCCGTGTCGAGTTCGAGATAAAGGTAGGCTTTATGTAGATCCAAGACGCAAAAATAGCGCCCATTTTTGAGTTTATTGAATGAATCTTCAATACGTGGAATCGGGTACCGAGAGTCGTGGAGTTGTGGGTTGACTGTCACTTTATAATCGGCGCATATTCTTATTGACTGGTCTGGTTTCGGAACCAAAACAAGAGGGCAGCCGGGCTCAGACTGACTCGAAGGGGTGGTCGACAGGAAGACAGGATGGCTGAGTGGGGGCCGGGGTTTACATTCCATTTCGATCATTATAGTATAAAATATAATATAATAACACCATATAAAGCTGCCATTGCAAAGCTCTCTGAGAGTTAGGTATCGCATGCACAATTTCAAAGAAATATATAATGAATCCGGGACATATTGCGTCCCAGGACGTCCCTGGCTGGGACGCCGGACAATATTAGCCAAATTAGCAAACTATGACTATCCGGGATTCCACGTGACAGTTCACAGGCCGGGATGTGGGGCAAAAATAGCAAATTTGACGCCGGACATTTCGCAACCCTACTCATGCGACGCGCTTGGCATCTTGGGGCTATGCTGTTCCTGATTCCTATCTCAAAGATCTGTTCTGACGTTCAATTGTTGGCTGGACGCACTAAAAAATGACAGTGATCAAGAGCAAGACGCTTGCGTGTTCCACAAATCCAGCTCTTGGGTAATTGGTGATTGAAAAAGTAATTCAATTACAGTAATTGTAATTTGTAATTATTCGTGGAAGTGAAAAGTAATTGGTAATTTGTAATTAATCCGCTTTTTTGGAAGTAATTTGTAATTTGTAATTAATTACTCAAAAAGCTGTAATTTGCCCACCCCTGCCTATAGTCAGGGGTGGGCAAGATACTTGAGTATTTAAAATACTTTGTATTTTAAATACAAAATACGTATTTTGTACTTGTATTTAAATACTTTTGGAAAAGAATTTGAATTCGGTATTTAAAATACATTTTTGAAAGTATTTTGGGCTTTGTTTTTGAAATACATTTTCAAAAGTATTTTGTATTTCAAACTCAACGAAAATACAAAAACAAATACAAATACTTTTAATTTCAACGTTCTTTAGTTTCCACTTCTTCGCCACCATTCACCAGTATAACCTAACTTAGTGACACCATATTTGGCACAAAAACCCGGTGTAATAACAGCCTTCGATTGACGTTTTCATTTTTCGAAAAAGTGGAGAGGGAAGGTTTGTCATGGTGGGAGGTAGAAGTTCCGAATTCCTTGTCAGCACAACTGCAGCAAAAATGATACTAGCGGATGGAAACTTGGCACAAAAATGGATCATACAGAGCCCTAGCCTACAAGTACACAAAGCTGTACAAGTAAACAAAACTCGTGGCAATTATTGCGAAAAACAACGCTAATTCGAAAAACAAACTGGACCAAAATGGCAAATTCACTACTCAAATGGCGAAAAATCGCTTATTAATAAAATAAAAAAAGAGAATAGATAATGTGCTAATTCGCTGCAAAATTATCAGAAAAAGCTATTTCACAGCTGAAATGAAGAAAAATCAATAATGCGCCGCTGAAATTGAGAAAAATATTAATTAGCGGGGCTAACTTTAAGAAAAACACTAATTTTCAACTCAAACTGAGAAAAAAGTGCTAATTGGCTGCTAAAAAATGGCTAAACTGCAGCTGAAAATAGGGAAAACGCCAAATCGTGGCTAAAATGGAGGAAAATCGCCAAACAAACGAAAGAATCCCTACTGCACTGCTGAAATTGATTAAAAGCGCTAACTGTTGGCCAAAATTGGTTAAAGTTGTAGCGTGCCAACAGCTAACAAACGTCAATTTTTATTTTTAAAAATAACAAATGTTATGCTAAAAAAACAACATAAGTCAGTTTGATCGAGAGTTCGTATTTTCCCAATTTTTCATTGTCGTTATAAAAAAGATCTCTAAATTTTTCGTTGGCCGTTATTTTGTATACCGAAGAGAGCGCGACCCACAAAGTCTCTAAACTTTGAAAAATTGACAAAACACAAATGCGTAGCCTCTGTTCGAGGCTAAAACTAGACAATAAACGCTAATCCATAGCAAACATTGAAGGAAAAATGCCAACGTGGGACTGAAGTGTAAAAAAAACAGCTAATATTGAAAAATTCACTACGATTAGCCTGTCATAAATAAATAAAAACTCTCGTTTTCAGCTCAAATTGTGGAAAAGTGTTATTCCCGGCTAAAATTTGGGGAAATCACGAATTCGTGGCTGAAAAATTAAGGTAATTCGCGAATTCACAGATTATAGAACGCTTCAAAGCAGCTAATGTTGAAAAAAACGCGAATTTACGGCTAAAATTGAGGAAAATAATCGCTGATAAAGTGTGTTGGAATTTCTAATTCCGCCTTCTGACGACAACTTCGTGGCTAAAATTGAGGTAAACGGCAAATTCATGGTTTTAAGTAGAAGAAAAAACACTGATTCACGGCTAGAACTGAGATGAAGCCCTATTCTACATATAATTAAAATTGAAAAAAAAAATCAGTAATTATTCTGGCTAGAATAAAGAGAAAAGTTAATTTTCAGCCTAAATTGAAACAAAAAGTGCTAATTCACTGTCAAAAATGGAAGAATTGCCGATTTGCAGTCAAAATATCGGAAAACGCCAATTCGTGGCTACACGAAAATTCGCTAACACACGGGCTAGAAATAGCTACTGCACTGCTAAAATTACGAAAAAGCGCTAATTTACGGCTAAAATTGAGACAAATTTAAATTTGCGTCAAAAATTGGAAATACGTTAATTCGCGGCTTCGCTCGGGAGACTTTGAGGCTAAAATTGAGAAAAAGCGCTAATTTATGGCTATGAGTGAAAAACTCGCAAATTCGCGGCTAAAACTGAGACGAAATGGCTACTCCGCAGTGTATGGTTACGGTGAACAAAAAATGCTAATTTGTGGTAAACATTTCGAGAATTTTACGGCTAATATTGAGTAATTTTCAGCTCATACTGTGTAAACCGCTAGAAATAATCGCTAATTTGCAGCTAAAATTGTGGAAAACGCCAACTCGAGGAAAGTTAAAGAAACATCGCTGATTCACAGGATACCAAATCTACTTTGCTGCTAAATTTGAGGAAAAGCGTATATTTATGTCTGTATGGTGGGGGGGGGATTACCCCGCTAATCAGTTGCTAATTTGCGGCGAAAAGCGCTAACTTGCTGTTAAAGTTGACAAAAAGCACTCATTCGCGGCTAAAATGGAGAAATTCGCAGTTTAAACTTGGCATAAGCGCTGTTTAGCGGATAGACTGTGGAAATAGCGGTAATTTGCCTACAATATATGGAAAAGGCCATGGCTAAAATTAGGAAAAGGCCTTAGAGGTTACCAATAGAGGTTTTATGTATAGTTAGAGACTTTTAGGGGCCTCTTGAAGATTTCCGCACCGGGCCCCGATATAGGTCCACCAGTGACCTCACCTCCTTTTCAGCTCACGATCCACCAGTGCTCGCCAGTTCGGTACTAAATACTTGGTGACAAGTTGCCTACTTTTTTTCGCGCATCGCTACGCAGCGCCATTTTGCGCTGCTACATTTTGTCAACTTGCCTATTGAAGGACCTGATATTTTTGAATTATTTTTTTTTCGTGTTTTTCGCACTATCTGCCGTCGAAATCGAATTTTTGAAAAGTATTTTAAATTGTATTTGTATTTTATTCAAAATACAATTAGAAGCGTGCAGCTAATCAGGATCTCTTATCTTTCGGAAGGCATTCGTGTTATCAGTTCAGTGTTTTCTCTATGTGAAGTGGAATAAATCGTAAGTTTTTCTCGCTTTTTCTAGGAAAAAGGTAATTTTGAAATCTTATACTTTTATGGTTTATTGTGAGCTAGTTGTAGAATTAAATTAATACATTTTTAACTTCTAGATGATAGCTGAAGTGAAGGAGAGGCTCGGTGAGCTGAGGGCTCTCGTCGGAGGGTTCGACCCAAGTTCAGCCGTGGACTCGGAGTTCTCCCATGATATGTCTCAGCTGCCGAGTGTCTCGTTTGTGGACGTTATGGCGTATTTATACGGGAAAAAAAGTGCCTACACTGCCGAGGAACTTAAAAGTGTGAAGTGACAAACTTGTCTTTTGCAAGTGGGTCCGGGAAGTGTCCCTTAAAGTAGTAGGTGACTACTGTGCCATCAAAGGCAAAGTAATTACGTTTTCATAATCAGTATTGAAAGTTCAAGCATCAAAACAGTTGGGTACCCGACTTGGAGGCCTTTCCTCCAACTGATTATGCATTCTCCCCTTCAAAATCCTCTTTTATATTAAGCAGAGGACTTGTGGTTTCATATTAATCTACTTTAATTACCTTCAGTGAACGAGAAAACTCCGTTGTTATTCAAGAAAAAAAGCCAGTTCACAGTTTATTGTCGGTACGGGAACGTAAACGCGAATGGGTGACTATAGTCGGACCAGAGCAATCGTTTCATTCCAAACCCTTTCACGTTGCCATCCCGTCAATTTTGAACTGGCTTAACTTTTAACTAGCGCGTTAGGCTCGTTTCACATATATGTACGAGGTTTCACGCGGCACGGTTTTGGCTGCCGCGTAGTGACCGCGTACACCTTTACACATGTGCGGTACATATTACTTGGTTCGATGAGAAAGCGGCATTCACGCGGGTTACACGTGGGGGCCTCGTGAAACCGCGTATGTGCGAAACGAGCGTTGGGAAATGCTTAACGTAGAATGTCACGTGCTCCTTTTATAGCGCTGAAGAAGATTACCTCACCCTGATGCTTGGAAAAGGATACACGGTCCTTTCCAGCCCTCGAGTAGCACCCAACAAACGCGTAGTTCACCGGCATGTGGTTCTTTTTGGATCGGTCGAATAAACTCCATTTGTGTATTATGCAATGAAAAGAACACGTTTTGATGATTCTCAAGTCAAAATTCATTTTCCAAGTGACATAGGAACAAGACTTCTTGGCCGAGTGATGTGGGGAATACACATTCTGTTCTGCCTCAGTGACTGAAAACCAGAAGAAACTATCACCGTCTGTGGATCAATTGGTTAGAATAGACCTAAATTTCAGCTCATAAAACCTAAAACAACTTTTGGAACGTTAATATTAAGTAGGATAAATAAATCACTCAGTACTATAATAAATTTTGGGTAACCAGGAAAGGTAATATAACCCAACTCTTATCTCGTGTCCGTTCCCGATGTTGTGTCGGGTGAGCCCAACGATATATAAAAGAACTGGATTGCTCATCACTGCTGATAAATACCAGCTGATAATAGCCATCAAATAAGCTCCCATAGTGGATGAGAGGGGTGGAGTTTCAAAATAAGTGCCATATTGCCATAACTACACAAGGAGAGGGACAGGGTGATTGTTTACCAGGGGACGACCTGCCCCCTCCAGTCCTCTGTGAGCAATCCAGGTTTATATATCGTTGGGTGAGCCCTTAGAGTAAATACGATATAACTAGAGAGGTAATCGCGCTTTGCGCAGCGAATTCTCATGTCACCCCCCGCGTAGCCCATCGGATAAGTCACGTGACCACCCCACCACTCAATTTTAAGAGGCAACCGAACAATAACCTACCAAGCCTTGGCTCTCTTGCTCTCCCTTCCATTACTGTTGTTCTTTGTGTTGATGGTGTTGCTGTGTTCCAATTTTTCCACTTTATTTTCTTTTACCTATTTTCACTGTCTTTCAGTTCCTGTCTTATTTCAATCGTTCTTTTCAGAACGCCCTTCTTGTTCTCTCCTTGTTTCCTATCGTCTTGCCTTCAGCAATTCCTGATCGAGCTGTTTGCTGGATTTCCTTCTGCGAGATATTTGGAAATTCTTTCCTACGTCTTGCAGTCATTCTTCGTCCATTAGATTACACCTTTCACGCGTTGAAAATGGTACTCAAGCTTCAAATTGCTTGGAAAGGCGTGATAATAATGTGATTGGACGACATAAGAAAAAAACAAATCCGCCTCCTTTCTCAAGTTCACCCAAAGGCAATATGACTGGTGAGAGTGCTCCTGTGCTGGCGGATGTTCGTTTAAAAAAAAAAAAGAGCGAACGACGGGGATAACAAGAGGTAGAGGTAGTAAAGGGTTACATTCCCTTCACCCCGCACTCAGCCAACCTGACACAGTCACGTGACTTCATGTTGGCCTCGCGCTATCTCTACCACGCAGCCTGAAGCGATCTCTATCTAATATATACTCTAAGGGTGAGCCTCCGTCCTATCTGTTTACCAAGAAAAAGAGAAGGCAACAAGACTGTTATGAATTTGCACCAGCCTGCACTGAAAGAGAAAGCGTTCCCGTGAAAATTCTCTTGCCCACTCCTGTACTCAGCTGCCCTGCCCTGCCCTGCACTACACTGAACTTTTTTTTCGCGAACAGACATTTTAATTCTACTACTAGCTTACAAAAGTATAAGATTTCAAAATTACCTTGTTCCTAGAAAAAGCGAGAAAAACTTAAGATTTATTCCACTTTTCATAGAGAAAACCAAAGTCGTATAGATACCAAGTCATTTCTCTTCTGATAACGCGAGGTCACTAAAGCTAGAGGGAAAATTGCTCCCGACAGAGTGCCACACGACATTTGGTCTCAAAATTTGGCGGTTCGGAAAACGCTTATGAACAAATAAAAAAATAATGGTTTATTAAACCAAATGAAAACTATGAATATCGGGTCTATCACGACATAATAGTAATGAATAGTGGATGAATGGTTCAAGCAGACTAAAACTGAAGATTTCCGTTGAGTTAAAAAAAGTTTATTGTACATCATTGAAATGTTGTTGTTTTACGATGTTTTGTTAAGTGCAGCGAGATCCTGGGCATTCTCAAGAGTCAGTGAGCATGGTGTTTCTTCCATCCCCTCTGCAGACCGAACGTTGAGGGCGAGTTTCACGCAGATAGTATACCTCGCCCCCTCCAAACAGCCTTCGTCAATGTCCAAAATCCAGCTGTAATTTTATTTGCTTCACATGTAGTTTGTGAAGCAGACACTTCATTAAAGAAAAAGTTGAGACCAAATGTTGTAAGTGCGCTCTGATGGGATCAAAATTTCAATTTTATAAATTGACCACCGTTACCATAGCGATCGTGATGAGTGGAAGAACTTGGGTTCTATACAACTTTGGTGAAAACACTGAACTGATAACACGCAAGGTGACTAAACTTTACTATAGGTGCCGCAGATTTCCCCCTGCCCATCGGACGGGAGGGGTGGAGACTGACGTCACCAGCAGTCCTTTGCTCCCGATTGCTCACCCTAGAGCAGTAGAGCAAGTTAATTTTGAAATTGAAGCTTATGAATTCTCAAAAATCACAGCCCAATAACAATTAATAATGTACTGGGTCCAGCGCAATGGTGGTTGGGACTGCTCGTGACGTAGGTGAAGGACAGTGATCTGCGGCACCTGTAGAAAATTTAGTCACCTTGGATAACACGAATGCCTTCCGAAAGATAAGAGATAAAAAATCCTGATTAGCTGCACGCTTCTAATTCACAAAGTAGTTGCTAATCTTTGGACCGTGAATTTCTGGTACGAGTATGCCATTTTTAAGACTTAAATAGTCAGTTTTGCTATTTTTAGGGAACGAATCGTCAGTTTAGACATTTTCAGGGCATGAGGTTCAGTTTGGCCATTTTTTATGCTGGATAATGGTCGATTTTGCATTTTCAGGACATGAATCATCCGTTTCGGACCTTTCAAAGCACGAATCTCGCGGGCCGCTATTATGTAGAGTTGGTATTACTAATTTTAGGACGTGAATAGCCAGTTTGGCCATTTTTACGGTGCAAAATGTCAGAATGGTCATTTCTAAGGCATGAAGAGTCAGTGCGATATTTTAAGTGCTCGAATCATCAGTTTTACTAGTCGAAATGGTCAGTTTTGCTGTTTTTAGAGCGAGAAATTTCTATTTTTCAAAGCGCTAATGGTCAGTTTGGCCAATTTAAGGACAGGAATCGTCTGGGTTTAGGCATTTTCAAGGCGCGAATCGTCAGTTAAGCTATTTTTAGGGCGCATAGAGTCAGTTTTGCCGATTTCATGGCTTGCATAGTCAGTTTGGCCAATTTTAGGGCGTGTAGTCTTGAAGCATGACATTTATATAGGGCGTCAAACCAAGGCGATAATGGTCCGTTAGGGCATTTTTGGCGTGCGACTGGTTGATTTTGCCATTTTCAGGGCGCGAATCGTCAGTTATACTTTGCCCAAACATAACAGCATATAGGCGGGTTCAATTAGTCACTTCTAGCCAATTACGCACGAATCGTTATTTTGACCATTCTTGGCGCGCTAATGGTCTATTTTGCAGCTTTCAGGACAGGAATATAATCTGTTAAGGCATTTCCAGGCCGCCTAGAGTCATATTGACCATTTTAGAGCGAGAATCGCCAATTTGGCTATTTTTGGGGCGTGTGAAGTCATTTTGGCGGTTTTATAGAGTGGTAAATGCCAATTTTTAGGGCGCAAATATACATTTTAAATGCAAGAATCGTCAGTTTTGCCATTTGCAGGCGCGATTATAGTCAGTTTAGCAGTTGTTAGGTAGTGAATTACTGCCCTGTCAAGCCATTTTTAGTCAGTCTAGCGAAGCACACAATCTCCCAAGCCCAAGCCCCTCGCTTGAGCAAATCCTAGATCCGTATCTGAGTACGAGTATGCCATTTTTAGGGAGTGAATAGCCAGTTTTATTTTTTTTATTATTTTTTTTTTTTTTTTAGGGCACGAATGTTAAATTTAGACATTGTGAAGGCTCAGTTTGGCTATTTTTGACGCGGGAATTGTCGTTTTTGCCATTCTCAGGTCAGGAATAATCTGTTTAGGCCTTTTTAAGGCGCGAATCGTCAGTTTATTGTTAAACTGACTCTATGTGCCCTTGTCTGGGGCACATGGAATGGTGTTGCCGATTTTGTGGCTTGATTGCCCAGTCTGGCCATTTTTAGGGCGCGTAGAGTCAGTTTGGCCATTTATATAGGGCGTGAATAGTACGTCAAGTCAAGGCGCGAAAACCGTCAGTTTGGCCAATTTTGGCGCGCGGGTGGTTGTTTAGCCATTTTTAGAGCAGGAATCATCTGTTCAGGCATTATCAGTGCACAAATTGCCAGTTGATCCAGTTTTATGACTCTTAAAAAAAGTCAGCTTGGACAATTTTAGAGCGGGAATCACCAGCTTGGATATTTTTAGCGCACTTATGTATAATCAGTTTAGCTTTTTTCAAGGCGGAATCAGTTTTAGCTATTTTCAGGGCGCGTGAAGTCAGTTTGGCTATTTTTATGGCTCAAATACTTAGTTTTGCCATTTTGGGGCGCGAGTATAGTCAGTCTAGGATTCTGTATGGTGGGAATAGCTAATTTAGCTAATTTTAGGCAGCAAATGGCTGCCAAGTCATCTTTAGTAGAATTTCTCAAGCCCCTCTCTCTTGAACAAATCCTGAATCCACGCCAAGACAGTGGAATAAATACCATATTATGCCGTGGATAGTTACTTAGGGTACTAAATTGCTAAAATTTCAGTATTTAAAATACATTTTTGAAAGTATTTTGGGCTTTGTATTTAAAATACATTTTCAAAGTATTTTGCCCACCCCTGCCTATAGTTGAACCACACTCTGATGGAACCTAGAAATCAATAAAACCAATTTGTTTTACATATGACCAGGTTCATTTACATCTGGAAATTTTGTTTAAAAATTCCATCAGAGTTAGGTCACTAAATAGTGAACCTAACGATAATCTGACTGAACTCACTGGCGTGGTTTCTATTATAATTTTATAGCTATTTTGCTTATAGCTATTTGTTTAAGGAACACCTTTTTTGGCATTTATAATGATAATTAGGTTGTAGAAACTAAATAACTTCCAACCATCGTATGGTTAACGAAATTTCTTTCAGTGCGTGTGTTACAAGTCGTGATACTAACCATCGGGAGGGTGGAAACGATGAATTAAATTTACCCCCCCCCCCCTTTCCATACCCATGAAATATTCTCGAGGAAAAACTCTTTCGACCCCAGAGTAAGGAAAGTTGCCGTGGGAGGAGGGAGTCTGAAACTGTCAGAATTATCTCTTTATATAAGGGTCTAAATCCAACCCCCCCCCCCCACAAACAGCCATCCTGTCATTTTCCTCCAGATTTATTTACAGTTGCGAGGCATAACACAGTGACGGTGAAATGTTAAGTGCATTCAACGTCCCCCCTCACCACCAGCCCCTGCCAGCCAACATTAACTGTTTTGACAATACGCATAAAGTTCGTGTTTGAACACACCCATCCGCCCAACCCTCATCATCTAAATTCTGTCACCTTCAATGTAGAACTAAAACGAACGCTTGTAGAATCAATAATTCTATTGTATCCGTCTCGAGGAAACTTTTTTTTATGAATCAGTTATACGACAGGAATATGCCCTTTCTCCCCCTCCCCCCCCCACGCTGCATAATAAAAATTTAATTACGGTGGAACCTCGGCCGTGCAGGCATTCTGAAATTGATGGTTTGAATATTTGAGCGTGGTTAGACGAGTGGAATGGATGAGGAGTGGGTGGTGCCTTGTGTGTTAGCGATTTGGAGATCTTAAAACGCTCTATTATTAACATGAATCTTCCTTTCGCGTACAAAAGGAAGACGGTGGTGGTGGTGGTGGGGCGGAGTGTGTAAAGGGATCAACATCGTCTTTGGGTGGGTAAGGGGGGTGGGCACTCCTTAAATTTTAATCGCTCAATTCTCATGAATGCGAAATGAACTTCTTTATTTTCTGCGAAAAAAGAAAAAAACGTATAATTGAATTATTCGCTCTATCTAACACTACCCCTACCCCTCAACATTTCACATTGTTTTATTCTCTAAAAAAAAAAAAAAAAAAAAAGCGTTAAACTGGAGTACAAGAGCGCTAAATAGGTGAAGAAGAAGTTGTACTGTCCGCAGGAAAGGGGGGAAAACACAAGCGTACAATTAAAACACACACTGGGAAGCAGAAACCAAAAAAGATGATTCCTGTGGGAGTCCAAACTCGCAACTCAATTAACTGGTTTTTTTATCTCCTCATCCCCAGCCTTGCAACATTGTTCTTCAATTTTTACACGAACGCGAACAATGAGACTGCCCTATAGGCCCGCACTTAAACAGAATTTTTTATAATGGAATTTCACTCGTTTTTTGAGCTTGAAACACGGTGCTTGTTATGTTTTATTGATTCAGGGGATAAGTTAAATTTATATCTTGGGGTTGTGGTTGTGGGAGAGGCTGTTGTGTGAAGTAAAATGTGAAAAGACAGCCTTATATAGGGGTAACATCCAAAGTGACACACTTCATACTTCTTAATTGTTTTTCCGATGATTCTGTTGACAAAGAAAATCTTTTCGGAAGGGCACAGTTTATTTTCTTTTCATATCCAACCACCGCCGCCCGCCACCGCCGAAGTCAATCTTGATATTTTCCAACGGCGACGATTCACTTCACCCACCGCCTTTTCGTCCATTTTTATCTTGACGCCCATAACTTGTCGCTATTCTCTTTTTGACGTCAAAAAATAACGCGGGGCGTTCTCTTATATACCGCTCAGGAATTTTTAAACAGGACATCTCAAGCCCTTTCCACACAGCGTTCAAACTCGCACACTTTTTTTCTCTTCTTGCTCATCTTCTTTTTTTTTTTTTTTTTTTTGCTAGGAAAAAGAAAAAAAAAACGCAAAAATGGTGTGCGGGGAGAGGGGGGTGCTAGAGTCGGGGGAGTCACGGATCAATACTTGAGGCTTAAAGCGTAAAAATCTGAGGGGGAAAAAAAAAGTAAAAATACATTATTTGCGTGCCTAGTCAACTTTAAAAACCGAGAGATGGAGAATAAGTCACTTAAATTGGCACTCTAAGCCCTTAGAATGTAAAAACCTGCCCCCTCCCCCTCCCACCATATTCTGGTCTCTATAGCGTTTGAGACGGGCAACCTAAACAGAACAGTGTTTTGCCCGTTTGGCCGTCAGTATTAGGTAAAGTAAAAAAAAAAAAAAACAATTGCTGGACATCGACCAGAATAGTCAATGATCGTCCTAAAGGAGCCATTGGGGGCCATTATGAAAGCTGAAAAGTTTCAAATAATCAAATAAGCCCCCTGAAATCGGTATTTTGTGTTTCGGGTCCGCAGAAAAGTACTAAGGGCGCAGTATGTGTCAGCACATCACATCTATACCAGGGGGGGTCTGTGTTTCATTAAAAATAAAGAGATGTGGTGCTAGAGGGACAATCATAAATAACTCTCCTGTCTTGTTGACGGCATTCTCTTCCCTCGCTTCCAATTTTGTCCTAGAGACACGCGGATGTGTGGTTCCCGCGAGGGCGGCTTGGAGCGTATAAAATTGCGGTGAGTTTTGGGGAGTGGGGCGTCGAGATCACGTTAGGAAATGGAGTGGCGATGGAGTTGAAGTGTGTGAGAGAGAGAGACAGGAAAAAAAGGGTGTGTGTGGAGAGGATGTGGATACTTTATTTCAGCTTTGCGGGTTGAATGCAAAAGTGAGATTTAAATGGGCGTATCCTTCCTTATATCCCGGTTCAATTTTTTTTTTTTTTTAACGTCATTTCTAGCAACGCATAAATTTAATGTTGTATAGATACTTTAAACTCTAAGTTTTTTGCATTTGATTTCAAATCGGTGTAGGACACCCCCCCCCCTTTAAGCACCACCACCAGCATCATCATCAATGAATGCAAACTAATTGAAGTTTTCCTAAAGGAGATGGGTGTCAAGATAATACAAGCTTGAAGAAACAAAACAAACCTGACTGGAACATTAGGCAATGATGAGATGTGTTTAAACCATACGAGAGAAAGAAAGGTTTTGAACTTTAACCGAGTCTCTCTCACTCTCTCTCTCTCTCTCTCTATGTCTGTACATTTCGCTTTACACGATGAATAATTCAGGCGAAGGAGTGTTAAGCAACTCAAACCAACTCTCCAAAAATAAAAGCGCTCGATGGGAGGAAAAAGATGCCAGTGACATCGAAAATGTCGTTAGACGCTACCTTTTTTTCTTTTGCTTCCTCGAATACCGAAGGTATGGGAAGCTATTTTTTTTTTTTTTTTTACTTTTCGTTATCTCGGAATACGCTCCAAGTGTGGCGTTGGGGTGGGTGGGGGGGTCAGACTAACCTGAAAGACGTCTCTGTGAGAGTTAAGTTGACGTTTGAGGTATAGAGTCTTTGGACTTTTGACCCCGCGCCATTCAATCAATTTCCCAGGGTAAAACTTCTTCGAGAAGAATATTTTTGAGTTTAGACACTTAAAACGTGAGAAATAAAGACGCGAGACGAACAGTAGTTTTAAATTTCAAAATACATTATTAAGGGCCGACGGATAGGTCTGATCGTGGAAAAATGCATACGCGCAGTCATACGGCAGCAGGTGTTTTCAATGTCCTCTTGTTTACGGAGCCTGGTGTTCCAACCGTCACGGTTCTTTGCCGTCGAGAGGAGTATGGAACTTCCATTGGAGGTGGTGTGTTAGCAGAGGATTAGAGAGGATAGGGTAGAGACGATGGGCTTCATTAAGTGTTCGGTTTGACGAGTTCGAGAATGACCTGAAGGAACATATTAAGAAAGAGGTAAAGGAGCTGAGAAATGAAAATGGGGAGTTGAAGGACAAGCTAAGAGAGATGAATAATAAAAAAAAAATTGACATTATTGAAATCGACTCACAGAAGTGCAACGTGGAGCTGCATGGGGTTCCTGAGCAGGACAAGCAGGACTGTGCAACACTAGTCAAAAGGATAGTTTCTTCGATGGCGCTGGTTGCATCACCGCGAACAGCTTACCGAGTTGAGAAGATGGTTCCTGATGGTGGGGGCCCATTTTCTAGCGAAAATGGGCTCCACCTCTGAGGCTGCGAAGTGAAGCAAGTTGTCTGCTGAAGGCGTAGCTAACGAATGGCCGTGTGGTAGGATTTATATAAATGAAAACTTGACGTTATTCCGGAGGGAGCTGCTTAAGAAGGTTAAATTAAGAGCTAAAAATATGAACTACAGGTTTGTGTGGGTAGCTGGTCATCGAATATACGTCAGAAAATGTGAAAATGAGAGAGCGGTTTTGATCCTTGGGGAAAATGACATTGATAAAATTTACTGTGATCTGACCTGACCCAACTTTTCAAGGGGAACAAAAAACTGTTTTTCCTTCGATAATTAGATTAATGAGTTACAATGATTGATCCTAATCTTATGGGAGGATAATTTCTTTCATTCTTCGCAGTGGCAATAGCTGTAGACAATTAGTCTATTATTTGAGGCAGTTAGGCGGTACTTCCACAATTTTGTTTTATTGATAGGAGATATTTTCTTTGGTTGTAGGGGATATTTCTGAATAAAAAGTATTTTATTTTCATGGTTATTTTGTATTCAAAACAGTCCTAAACTTTTTATGAGATTCGAAATTTAAGTTTTGAAGCTTATTGCGTTTGCGCCTAAATTTTTGGCAAAGAGTCATAAAATGAATGGCAGTCCGACGGCAGCACCGATTTAAGCTGCTGGAGGGGGAATGGGACACTTTGTACGGTGGTACTCACAGGAGGACAGTTTGTACTAACCAGCGGGTACCTGTGAAATCAAACCACCTCAGAAGGAGGACAGTTTGTACGGTCGTAAGCGAAGAGGCTCTCTAGGAGTAGGACACTTTGTACGGTCCATCGTCCCCAGTGTGGGACCCAATAACATGATTGATTGATTGTGTGTTATTAATGGCGGATTTCACCAAGTTTGAGTTAAAGTGCGGGCTACTTAACTCTCAAAGTTAAGAGTGACTCGAGGTTAAGAAAGGTTTTGAGCTCTTGCTAACCCACAGGACAAGACTAACTCGAAGAAGTGAAACGAACTTTTTTCGCTAACCCCAAGTTAACCGTAAACTCGAACCTCAACTCTCAGCTGAGAACAAAGAATTGTCAAATTTCTGAGGTAGAAATGGAGAAAACTACATTTGGTTGGTGTTATAGTGAGGGCTAGCTAACTCTAGGAGTTAAGAGTTCGTTAGAGTTAGGAGAGATCCCGTTTCACCATCAATTCCAAATTTGAGTTACCAAACCCTTGGTTTTTTTCCCAGATCCCTTCGGTTTATCGCCGAGAATATAGCACATTCAAATAACCTCAATGAGGACAATTCAAATGAAGACAATTTTCGACATCATTTCCGCTTACCCGGAAAATAAAACGAAAACAAGAGAGAGAAAAAGAAAATAAAAACTGCGGGGGAGAGAAAAAGCCAAGAGACGGAGTCAATTCTTCACGATAAAGCTGTCTACAGTAGTAATTTTTATCTACACAGCAGCTCATCAGACCAATGAAATTTGTTCAGTGCAGTCGTGCTCGGACATTGAGTGCCCTGAATGGTCATGACTTGTGCCATGAGCATAGTAACGGCGGTACCTGACCTCTGGTCTCACCCGCCTCTCGACTGCAAGCAGCCGAGATATTTACGTGCAGATGTTCAGTTTTGCATTTGGTACCGTTCTTCCGCCACCCCACCCGTCACCAGGCAGGTGAGGCTCCATCAGATGGTTACAAATTACAACCCGTTGGTCTGCACGGGTTCTCAACCGGATTTTTAAAGTTAATCATTCTCGGTGCATACACACCTCCCAGTTGGCTGAGGATAAGCCTGCCTCAGCCGCGCACTGGTAGGCGGCATAACTATCTTTATGCTCCTGGTAGAAAGCCAGTACCCAGTTCGGACATCGAAACATCCTCCTCCACAAGTGAGTCGTGAAACCATAGGCCACCACGAGTCCGACACCAAACGTGCCTGGGCTTGGAATGGGTGGCACCCCGTGGTCCCAGTGTTGCCGTCCGTGAAAAAAAAGAAACTTCAGGCCCCGAGACTGGTCGCGGGTCGGTGGTGCGAAAAAAGAAAACCACCTGCTCTAATTCGTGATAGGCTTAATCACGAATTGTGCCCGAGTCCGGCATATAGAAAACAGGTGCAGCCACAACAAAAGAAATGACTAACACACGGGCGGAGCCCTCGTTGGCTTGCATCCGCGCATGTAGTTGTGCAAAATGCGCGTGTTATGCAGTTGCCACCTGTTACCCGAAGGTCGAGGGTCGCCTAAGTCGGAGCTAGGCTAGACGCAAGACAAAACTGCCCCCCTCACCGAGTATCCCTGGTGCTCCGGCAATCAGAGTTTAGGGAGGCAGCTGTCCCGCGGTTATATTCGCGTCTTCGACCTCAACTGACTTTCGATCCGCTCAGATGCTATTGCCTTTACAGAGTATCTGATGTGTCCCGAAGTGACCGACAGGCAAAGAGGCAACTCCAAATAATAAGCAGCATAATAACGTGCGTTCTTTAGCTGCAGGCTATGGAATTCATTTGAAGCCTTACGGCGGAATCAACAGTCCGGTTCGCCGATAAAGGACCGGACGACCCACAAGTGAACAAGCGATCTATCATAAATATAGGATTTTGATACTTTATACGCGTTGTAGTTCTCATTTGTTATTCAAACTTTTGTGAATTAAAACATCATTTTATTCGTACTATTGAATTTACATCACTCGCTCCTTACAAACCCGCAATACCATGAGCCGTCCCGTCCTAGCCGTCTTTGAGAGCGGGTTGTTACCCTTCCATATCGTCGCTTTATGATCGTCGCCCTTATTGAACCCGTCTAAATATTGTCATCGTCCTCGTGAATATAGCAGTGCGCTGTTTCATCATCACTTTTTTAACATAAAATTCAAGACAGAACGAAATTTTAAACATATTTTTTGGGCCTGAAACAAGGTTATGTCCGAGTCAAGAGATTATTCCCTGGAAATACTAGAGAATAAGATCTGGGAGTTAACTCTCTTGGTAACCCGCACGTTAAGATAAACTCAAAGTGGAGAAACGCATTTTTTTTTAACTCCGGGTTATCCTTAACTCCAACTCTGACTTTTGATGATGAAACTCATTATTTGAGTTAAGCCGGAGTTAAGAGAGGAGGTTTCGTTTGGTAACTCCAAGGTTAAGCATAACTCGAAGTGGTGAAACACTTTTTTTACGCTAACTCCGAGTTACCCGTAACTCAAACCTTAACTCTCGGTGGTGAAATCCGCCATAAATGTATTTTATGAACTATGTGTATTAAATCTTTGAACATGTGAAACCAAATCTTCGAACTTGTACCTTTCTTGTTTCTTTTCCTCGGTTTGATTCATGGATGGTACTTTCAAGTGTTCGTCAGTATTCGCGCAGTTGTACATCATTAGAGCACGTCGTGAAGATGGAAAAGTGATATCATGTTTGTACGCCTTTCTGCCGAACCGTACCAAGGAAATCTATTTAGAAATGCTTATGGTACTCCTGAGACATTCCATTGAAAAAGGTAGCCCAGTGCACCCTCGAACAGTAATAACAGATTTTGAGACAGGAGCCATGCTTGCAGCAAAACAAGTATTTCCGAATATTAAGATACAAGGATGTTTTTTCCACCTCTGCCAGTCAACGTGGCGAAAGATTCAAAGCTTGTGCTTACAGGAAGCATATAGAAATGACCCTGAAATCAAGAAGCAGTGCAAGATGATCAACGCCCTTGCTTTTCTCCCTCAACAAGACGTTTTTTCCGAAGTTTGCCGCATGTATCGCAACTGTTCTGCCGAAGTTCTTCCTCTGCTGATGTACTTTGACGAAAATTATGTGAGCGGAAAAAATGGTATCCCCAGATTTAACCTAGAAATATGGGATGTCCGAGAGGTGACGCTGAGCAGAGGAGCTCGCACGAACAATTACTGTGAAGGGTGGAATTCGTCATTCAACAAACTTGTGGGCTGCTCAAAACCAGGATTTTGGACGGTTCTCCGGTGCTTGCAGCTTGACGTCGCAGCTGGTAAATTCCAAACAGAGAGGATGGAGCCAAAAGAAGACATATTCTTCAAGCCAACACAAGAGCATGCCGATGGGTTGCTGGCTACGGCAGAATTCCTTCAGAAAATTTCTCATTTCATCAAGCACTGACGTACAATGTAAAATGTAAAAAAATAAATATATTGACGTCTCATGTTTTGACATAATCATGAAGTAGCTGCGATCGAAATTATTGACCCCGAATGTATTATGTTCCTGCGTAGTACAAAGTGTCCCCCTTCATATCTACCTATTACTTTCGGAGAGTACGAAGTGTCCTCCTTCTCGATTGAGGATTACCCAGGTGACCGTACAAAGTGTCCTCCCTCAGCTAAAATAACAATGGACAGTACAAAGTGTCCTAGCACCGCTGGAGGTGGTTCCACTTAGTGGAGCCTTGTTGAGGGGCGGATAGGAATCAACGACTGATTTATCCACGATCCGCGCTGGAAGAGGCGTGAGACTATCATCAAACGATAATTTGTAATTTATTTTTCCAGAAACTGGAGAATAGTGTAGCACTCGGATATCCATTACTGTCGGATCTCCTGCTCGCTTCCCAGGCCGAATGGTTTTGTATTTCTGGAGTTCTGGCTTTGCATAATCCTTGAAAAACGTATAGTCCAGGAAATGGGTCATATATGGTGCCGGGTGCCTTCTAGCTTCAACTGTTGCCTTGAACAAGTCGCTGGGCAAATGAAGTTCTCTGTCCTTCAGTTTCCTCTCAATACAACTGTGAACAGAGTCACACTCCATCTGAGTATGACCCCGTTCTAAAAATTTTTGCGTGATTTGTAAGTCGTTCTTAATGGCAAAATTTAAGAGAGAGTTAACCATGACACTATTTCGATTCTGATACGTGCAGCCATCAGAATAAATTACTACTGGTAATTTCTTTTCGAGGCAATTCTTTTCTAAGTAGTCAATAAGACACGATGTGAATGTTGAGGCACAAAGAGAACTCTCGGTTTCACTAAACCGATAGCACGAAGCGTGGTTGGTGCCACCATCGTAGACAGTGAAGTTGTGGCAACAGAGTTTAGTTTTGAAATAAAGTCCTCATGCGTTCAAACTTGGAACAGTTTTTACGGCTTGGAGATCCATGAGTAGAAGCGTCAGTTCCCCTCTTTTTGCTTTTTCTTTGTCTGCTTCCTTTTCGGCACGAGCCCTGTCCTTATTGGTGATGTGGGCTGCATAGATGGATTCATCGACGTTACAAACTTTATGAGCACAACATAAGTCGCACATGTCCTTCTTCGGACTAAAAATTGACAAATTTTTTTTTGGTGAAACGTTTTCTCGAAACGCTTTCGTCCAATATTCATAACCACGGCGTTTTCACGGCAGTAACTCTGGAAAATATCGAAAAGCTGGGCCATTGAACCAATATCATCTTGGAGGAAGAGTTTAGAGGTGTCCTTTCTGACGTAGTGTGATGGAAGTTTCGGTAATTGCTGGAAAAATTCGTTCAAAATATTATCAAGTGCCGTGGACTTCCTCACTGAGAAATTCCTCTCTCTTCTCTCCTGGTTGAAGCGTTTCTTTTCGGGGTGCATACCAAACGCCGATGATTTCACCCATTGCTGAACAGTGAATGGTCCAAGAGAGCAAGCGTCCCGAGAAACATTTGGCGGCACACCTTAAGTGATTCCGTACCGTTGTTTAGATGGTACGCCAGAGTGAAGCTTCGACGCGAGTCGTCGTCCTGGACGGTTTTTCTTTTTGGTTCGGTCAACAGGACATTAGAACAAACGAACACTTTTCTTTGATCCCAATTCATGTTTTTCCAAAATTCGTTAAATATTCGGTCGCGTGTCTCTTCGGAAAAAGAGCCGCAGAATCTATTTGCCGATGTTTTGCATTTCTGAGACGTGCATGCTGGTCCCTTAATTCTAGCCGGCCGCTCGAAGTCGTGCTTGAATCGGCCGTCTCTGCGAGAATATCCCAAGTAACTTTCGCCTTTCTGTCTCTTCATCTGGGCAACATTTTTTTTTCCACTTTGACTCGTCGGCATTTTTCTTGCGCTTCCGGTTTTTTTGAATATTCAGTTCTTCGTTTTCGTCAGCACTTGATACCTCGTTTCCATCCGAATCTAGCTCATAGTCTCTGTCAAGTGGGCATTCAAGGTTGGCGTCGAATAACTCATTCACGACATTGGTCACGTTCAAGGATTCGTCGGAAACATTATTCAGGTCGTCATTCACTATCTTTTCGATGTGAATTTCAGTCAAAACATCGTCATTGCTGGAAATGGGTTTTATTGTTTCGTCATCGTGGTTTTCTAAATGGTGTTTTTTTTTGTCGGCCTCGTGATCGAATTCGATCCCTTCTTCTAGGAGGCCATCGCTTTATGAATGATTGCAGAATCGCCCTCAAACTACGTTATTCCGCATCATTGCATACAGAAAGAAGAAAGTACCAGCACAAAATTAAGAGGAGTATTCGACGCATCCTTTTCGCCATCACCGAACATTCCCGCCTTGAATGATTTATTGATGAAAGGTCCAAAACTCCAAACTGACGTTGGGGACATAATTTCTTTATTCCGTCTTGGCGCAATCACTGTCTGCTGTGACATTCGCCAAATGTACCGGCAAATTCTCGTTCACCCCGATGATTGGAAATTTCAACATATTTTCTACCGCGAAAAAATCGATGGTCCCATTCAAGAGTACGCCCTGACCACTGTCACGTACGGCCTTTCTTCATCCGCCTTTCAAGCTCTGCGCGTCCTACACCAGTTGGTCAAGGACGAAGGCACCCGTTACCCTCTCGCTTCCCGCGCCATAATCGAACAAACCTTCGTAGACGATATATGCACAAGCTTCGATTCCGTCGACAAAGCAATATGTTTACAAAGAGAATTCGTTGATTTATTGAGTCTAGGCGGTTTCGAATTAAGAAAGTGGTCTAGCAATCACCCCGCTGTGCTCGAAAAAATCCCTCTAGAACATCGTGAAGGACCGCTATCTCTACGAGTTGAAGGTGATCACTCACTGAAAATTCTCGGAATACAATACGAGCCCCAAAGTGACTGTTTCTCTCTATTCATCCGAACCCTATTACATTCACCAAAAGAAGTATGTTGTCCGAAATCGCCCGAATATTCGACCCTCTGGGATGGCTATCTCCACTAACGCTCCTGGCAAAGGCTCTCATCCAACAAAGTTGGCTCCAAGGTTTGGATTGGGATGAAAAACTCCCCCCTCCGCTTCAATATCAATGGCAACAGTTCGTCGAAGGTCTCCCGTCGCTCTCAAAAATCAAGATCCCGCGCCATGCTCCAATCACCTGCAACGATATCCGTCAGATCATTGGATTTTGCGATGGATCAAGCAAAGGTTATGGAGCCGTTGTCTATGCCCGCTCTTGAGTCCCCGACAGGATTTCAAGTACAGCTCCTGAAAGCCAAAGCAAAGGTCGCTCCGGTTAAGCCAATGAGTATACCCCGCTTAGAATTAGCTGCAGCGGTTCTTCTCAGTGATTTGATCGCAACTTTGAAACCCTTCATCGAAAGAGTCCAAACGACTTCGATCCATCTGTTTTGTGACTCCATGATTGTACTTTCCTGGATTCGCACTCCTCCCTACAAGCTTAAGACATTCGTAGCAAACAGAGTGGTCTCCATCCTGGAAAACACCATACCTTCTCAATGGGCTCACATAAAATCCGAAGAGAATCCTAGCGATTGCGCCAGCAGAGGTTTCAATCCTGAGGAGCTTGCCAATTTCGATCTCTGGTGGAATGGACCAAACTTTCTCTATACTCCATATGCCTCGTGGAATATCGCCACTCCAGAATTGACTCCTCTCTCCCAGCTTTCTGAAGTGAAAGTGGAAGCCCTTCTAACCTCACAATCTCCCGGAACGATATTACAAGATCTGAGTGAGCGCACTTCAAGCTTATTGAAGCTTCAACGAATTGTAGCATTTATTCATCGCTTCGCACACAACTCTCGAGCAGCCCGCTTTTCCTCACCACGGCTCGCAGGACCTCTAAAGCTCACCGAACTCGACACTGCTCTTGAAACTTTGATAAAAGATCTCCAAACTTCCGCATTTCGCAAAGAAATAGCTGCTCTAAAGGCCTCAGCAGTTCTTCCTTCAAAGATTCGGCCTCTTTCTCCATTCCTCGACGAACAGGGTGTTCTCAGGGTGGGCGGTAGGCTGACAAATTCAATATTAAGCTACAACGGAAAACACCCGATTATACTGCCTCGTTCTCGCCTAGCCTCACTTATCTGCGACCACATGCATCGCTGCGGAATCCACGCCGGCCCAAGATTGACTCAGTCCTTGGTCCAACAAAGATATTTCATTCCATCTCTCCGCCGCTTGGTCCGTCAACGCATCTATAAATGTCTCCCCTGTTTTAAGGCCAGAGCAGCGGTAAAATCTCCACAAATGGCCGAGCTTCCCAATGCTCGTGTTCAACCATCACGCCCTTTCAATATCACAGGAATTGATTTCGCCGGACCTTGGACGATAAAGGAGAGCCACAGAAGGAAATCACCTCAATCTAAAGGATACATGGCCATCTTCATTTGCCTCTCGAC
The DNA here is from genome assembly GCA_038030265.1 of Corythucha ciliata. Classification (NCBI taxonomy): domain Eukaryota; kingdom Metazoa; phylum Arthropoda; class Insecta; order Hemiptera; family Tingidae; genus Corythucha; species Corythucha ciliata. The sequence goes on from CM075939.1 coordinate 425,705, forward strand.
TAGAGCCGTTCACCTAGAATTTGTGTCAAGTCTCTCGACAAATTGCCTACTTGCTACAATGGACAGATTCATAGCCCGTCGCGGCATTCCACAAGAAATTAGGAGGGTTCCGAGGGACGAACTTTCAGGGCGCATCGCGATATTACCGAGAAGTTCTACCACTATTACGCGAAGAAAATCCATTCATTGCCGACTACCTTTCTTCGAAGAAAATCCAATGGACTCTCAACCCACCTTCAGCACCGCATTTCAGCGGTATCTGGGAATCGGCTGTAAAGTCCGCGAAACACCACCTCTCTCGCATTCTCGCAAATTAAATTCTCACATTTGAAGAAATGAGCACAATCACCGCTCGTATCGAAGCAGTCCTAAACAGTCGGCCCTACATTCCAGTAACATTTGACCCGAACGATGACGCCGAATATTTAACGCCTGGCCATTTTCTCGTTGGGGCACCTCTCATATCTCCGCCGGAAAGAAACTTGATCGATGTCCCTTCTAACCGCCTGGATCGCTTCCAGCTGCTCCAGCAAGTCACCCAAAGTTTTTGGAAGAGCTGGTCCCGAGGCTATTTGCCCCACCTGTTGACCCGCCCTAAGTGGAATATGCCTTCCCCTAACCTTCAAGTAGGCGATGTAGTATTTTTGAAGCAAGATCGTTGCCCTTCTCAAAATTGGCAGAATCCGAGAGGTTTTCCCCAGTAAAGATGGCGTCGTGCGGGTTGTGAAGGTGAAGACGCGATACGGAGAGTACATCCGTCCGGTTCACAAGTTGATCCACCTACCCTGTACCGAAACCTGAGATACTTGACTCCCTCCTTCCATGTCACCCCTTGTAAATACGAAGTATCCCTTTCATATCCACGCTTGTTATTTGTTAAAAATTTGTATTGATTTATATTTATTTATTTTGGCCACTCCTTCGTGATATTCTTTAAAAAATTGATTATTATATCTAAAGGCCTGCCCATTCTCAATTCATTCAAACCTGTTGATTTTTTTCCTTAAGTCGCAACTTATTAGTTCCGGATGGGCGGTATGTTTGAGACCACTGTCTGCCTAACACGGCAACCCAGCCCCCCCCCCTTTTTTCAGCACCACCTCATTTTTTCTCAAAGTGTTCAAAAACAAGACGATCTTTGGCCCTATGTCTTCCCCTTTCAAAGATTAGGGTTTTCCCCCGTCACCTCATAAAAAAAAACAGTCGCTAATGGGTCGTTCTCAACGCTAGAACCGCATAGGATCAAGTTCTTTTTTCGTTACTTTCAAGTGATAAATAATCCTGTGAAGTGTGAACCGATACAAGCACGTGTCTTTTAAACAACTCCTTCCAAGCCCGACCTCCCTCCAACTCTGTCAACCGTTAATATACAGACCAATCGTGAATCTCCGCGTTCAGAGCTCTGAAAAATAATTCGCGTGCCTACGTTGGCCCCAGACGTTGGATAAAGGTGAGTCGTTTTCCTGAATTATTCCAATTCCATACAGAGTCGTCCGCACCAGCTATGGTTTTTAAAGAACTAGAGGTTTTAAATGTCCGTAATACCTTTCTACTCCAATCATGCTTACATTTGTATAAAAAAGGGGTTCGTGAAGAACATTTAGTGCTTCAGAGGATGACGAGGAGTGCGAAATTTGGGAACGTGAGGTTGCCTAGGCTCAAAACAGATTTTTTCAGGCGTACTACGAACTATCAAGCTCTCTCCTTTCTTCTTAAAAATAAGATTAGCATGGCTGAGTATCGTGACAATGAAAGTCCTCACTGAGTTTGTAATTTGAACAAAAGATAACGGAAATAAATAAATAAACAATTTAAAGAGCAAAACACCTGTGTCGACAATCGCGATAAAACACGTAAGATCCGATCAGGTCAAACGTTCACACAGGACTGTGTTAATTTTTTCGAAAAAAAAAAAACAAACAAAAACTGTAATCTGGTGGTCGGACACTGTGACTTTTAGGTCGGACAAACAAAATCTAGTGGTCGGACAGTTTTCCTAATTTATTCAACAAAATTGAAGAACTACTCATTCAGGTAATGAAATTTCGTGTTACATGCCTGAAACTGCGTAGAATTCGTACAATGTTTTGTCCCACCTTCTAGCATACCGCCATGATGCACTTATTTACGTGCATTGCGTGCTTTATACGTATTTTTAAAAAAATGTTCAAAATGCGAATTTCATTCAAATTGTGTAGGTAAACGAATGTTTTTTTTAAAGCAACTAATGCGTTATCGACCATTTTTCTTCTTTTTTTATCACGAGTGCTTCTAGGTGTTTTTGTTCGTTTCGCTGCATTTCGCTTCTCCTTTTCTTCTTCTTTTTTTTTATGTTTCTCTTCATCTTTTTTTTTGTTTCGCTGCTTGTTTTTTTGTCTCCTGTAGTTCTTTCTCCTGTGTCTTTCTTTTTAATTTTCTCGTCCTGTTCAAGTTGTTTTTTTACTATCTTTTCTCCTTAAGTATTCCCTATAATAATTGGAGGAAATAGCCAATGGCATGGCATCTATACTGATTTTCCCCCTCTGCCTGTGCGTGGAGAGATTTTAGAGGGGAAATAAAGATAGTTCTTGAAGAACGAGGTCATATCTTCTTCTTGTTGACGAGAGGAAACAACTTTTGTTCCTTCTGTTGGTGCTTCATCGACTTCAGCAGACTGTGGTGAAGCACCTAGAGGTGATCACGAATGGAGGAGGGGAATTTGCAAGGTTTATTTTTATTTTTCTTTCTTTTCTCTCCCTCTCTCTCCCTCACAAAGGATTTTTTACCTACAAGTCCATTCAAGGGCTTGATGTCAATTGTGAATTGTGAATCGCCCATGTCGTTAAGATTAATGTCAGGTGACTCCTCCAACTCCAAGTTGATGATGTCCATCTCTTCCAGATTCAATAACTTCAGAGCTTCTGATTTCGGTTGGTCTTTCTTTGAGCTCACCAGCGTAAAACTCTATTACATTTCTAGCACAGCGAACATCGGATAACGGTGGGATTCCGTGTGTTTCGACGCTTTCGGTGTTCCTTTCGATTCTGTTTTGGACGCATTTCGAATAGTCCACCTCGTCAGGGTTGAATGAAAAAAGCCCACACCGTTTGAAGCCATTTCATGATGATGCGAGGCATTTCCTTTGCTTTCAAAACCGTCTCAAACAGTGGTGATAGGCAACTTTTCGTGAGAGATTTGTTCAAGTTTTCGGGCTGACTCTGCCACCGTCGTACTGTCTCCTTCCACATCGACTTCATCGGTTTAAAAACACTGACGTCAGCCGGCTGCATCATGTGTGTCGTGTTTGGTGGGAGAGCATACAAAATAATGCCACTATTAGAACAGAATTGGCTGAGCTCCAGCGTCAAGTGGGATTTGTGCCCATCAACGAAAACGAGGACTGTTTTTTTTTTTTTTCTTCGACTCTACCCACGCATTTAGCCCATTGGCCACGTATCATCGAATAAAACGGTCTCCTTTCATCCAGCCTGTCTCGCTTTTCCGGCATGCTCATCACGATCTCCTTGGGTACTCTGACGTAGGGGAACACAACCATGGGATTTACCGTCTGCCCATCTGCCGAAAAGAATAAAATCACCGTTACGTTGTCCTTTTCATTACTAAATTTCACGTCATAAACATTTTTTTCAGCCTCGAGGCGCTAAAACGTTCCCTGATTTCGGACAGAGGCTAAAGCAGGTTCCATCCCCGTTGAAAATCCTGTCTTTGCAAAGGAGAATGTCGGTTGCATTGACTGATCCGAGGTATTCTTCAAGGTTGTAGAACCACGGATGCTCTCTTCTGTAACGATAGCACGGCCCTTCGAGCAAGCTCTCCGAGGTTCTCGTCACTAGAGAAGGGTGCCTCTTCAAAAACGACAAATACCACGATTGGCCCGGTACAGTTGAAAGGAGTTTTCCAACTCGAAGTCTCTTTCCGAAGAATTTGTTGGACTGAATCCAGTAGGTCGTTTTTTTTTTTTCGTGGAAATCCACATTTCGCAAGTAGAAAGAATTAATAATTCTGTTACACTTGAATCAGGTGTTCCGCAGGGAAGTGTATTGGGTCCATTGTTGTTTATAATATATTATAATGAAATTCTCTTTCTGGATGTGGGTGCGCAACCTTTTTGCTTTGCTGACGACACGGTTTTTTTGTTCCAAGGTAAAAATAACGATGATAACCGCCTTGATTCTGGCGTGAAGCTGATAAAGCAATGGCTTGATTACAATTGTTTATCACTGAATGCTGAGAAATCAGTGCTGCTGAAATTTTCGAATGGCTTGGACCGTAACTTTCATCTTGACAGCTTTTTAAAGTGCACTCGTTAAATTGTGATTTGAATTCTGTCTGTGATTGCATGCATATCCGTTTTTTCAGGGAATTGTAAACATTTAGAAGTGATTCTGGACAATAGTAATAAAATCGCGCGGGAAGTATTTTAAATTAATTTTGAAAGTAATTAGTTTCGCGATGGAGGGGTTTTTGACAGAAGTGACCTTGTGAATGACGTCGAAACCGCTAGCGTGTTTTGACAGTTGACAGGCTTATCACAAGCAACCGAACCTGAACGCTGGTTTCAGTGCTCTTCAACTGAGTACACAACATGTTTGGATGCAATAAGGAAAACAACATTTTAGTGCATTTAATTGATGGTTGCAGGAGCCCCAAACCCAAGAAATTTGCCCATTGTAAAATTGGGGTTTTGAAAGAGTCAAACGCGCGAAATTGACTTTTGAAAAGAGCTAATCACGCGAAATTTGGGCATTTGAAAGAGTCCAACACCATTTTTTTTTGCCATTTTCAAGACAGGGATCATCTGCTTAGGCCTTTGAAAGCGCCACTCGTCAGTTTAAAACTAAGTTATACGCCCCCCACTAAGTTATGACCCCCAAAACCCTCCCCATGGGCACGCCACTGGTTAGAATATTTGCTGTGGTTTGGATATTTGCTGTGGTTTCAAGCATTACTTCGGTTGATAGTTGTTTTTGCTGTTGTAACATATTTGGCACTACACATATAGCGAGATACTAATACAGTGGGGTAGGTGGGGGGGGGGGTCTGTGAAATGGCCCCATCGCTTTGCACCCCCGGGCCCCTAACATTTTCTCCTCGGCCCTGCTCTTGAGAAATGTGGCCCATTAATGGTCGATGACAATCAGGGTTGCCATCAGGAGTCGTTTTGCAGCCCCAGACAGCACACTGACTCTTGTGTGCATGCGTGGTGAAGTGAAAACTCAAGTGATTCCCATTCCCGGATCCCACCTGTTGGGTTTCGGCCCCTGTGTTCAAACGTGTGAGGACCGCGTGGATTGCTTGAGGTGTTTCGGTCAGTCTCTTCGACAAAATTCGATTGTCAGGTGGTTATCAGAAAAATAACTGGCCATCGTTTTATCATTCATAGGGCATTATGACTTGAAATAACAATTTTAAAAACAGCTAAAATGGTCATGACGATTCGTATCAGCAGCAAGACAAAACAATTTCAACAAGCCACCTGTGTTTATCCCCCCCCCACTCCTCTTGCAATAACAATAGCCTTTTACTATGATTTTCCCCATGCAAGACAATTTTTGTTCGAGATAACAAAAAAAAATACACAAAAACCTCATTCCCCTTAGTATTTTCTCCTCTTCACCACTCATAGGTTAAAGCTACTTCCCTCCGTTCCCACACGATCATTCAAAATCGTTAGTTGGATTGTTCCACGAGTAGAGTCCCCCCCCCCTCCCACCACCAACAACACCGCCACCACCGTTCACCAACGACCCCAGCGTATCCTTCGAGGGCAAACTTGCAATATAATAAAAATAGAAAGTTAACGCTCCGAGACAACTTCCCCACCCCCCCCGTAAGGGCATGCCTGGCGGGGTCGTCGTGAGGGGGGGGGAGGAGTTGTATGGGAAAGAGGGTCTCTCTTCAATTTTCTTGAAAGAACCTTCTTTTGCTGTAATTACGTTATGTCCTGAGTTGAGCTGGAGAACGTATGGATAGTGAGGGTCGGTGGAGGGGAAATTGGCAAACTTATTCGCCCTGTTTTCTCCTTTTTTTAAAAAATAAAAAATAAATAAATAAAAAAGCTTGAAGCTTGAAGGTCTGTTTCTGAAGTTAAGAATTAAAAAAAAAAAAAATAACGACTCAATGAACGCGTTGAGAGAGCGTTTTCCGAATTAAACAGAATGGATGATGCGATGACATTTTAATATATGAGAACTCGCCTGTAGCGGCAAGTCAGGAAGTAGGGGGCGGGGGGGGGGCTCTCTCGTAAGTTTGGGGGTTTTATGCAAACCTCAGGGGGGAAAACATTTTTCACCATTTATCAACGTCAGCTTGAATTACCAGAGACAAAATACTTGGGGTTTTCGTCCCGATATTCCTTGAGTGATCTATTCGAGAAGAAAAATCGAGAGGGCGAAGAAGTTTCAGAGAGGAGGATTGGTTTTGTGAGGGGGGGGGGAATAGTTACTCGTTTAACTTCTTTCCCTTCGAGAGAAAAAAGTCTCCCTTTTGATTTTAAGTAAAAAAAAAAAAGCGTTTCTGAAGTCACAGCGGACAATTTTGAGCGATAAAAATAACTTTGCGCTATTATCCACCCCACCAATCCACCCTCCTACAATAACCACACCCCCAAAGTTCAACCGTTACGATATTTCGACAAAATCAGCACTCGAATTGAGTGTTGGTGCTTGGAGATTTCACGAAAAAGAAAATTAAAATTAGTTATCCGGTTTATCTGGTGGTGGTGGTGGTGGTGGTGGGGTTCATTGATTGACTTCAATTAGATTATTTCACTATTTTACTCAATTATACGAGTTGGAGCTGAATAATTCACCCCTAACCAACTCAACCTCACAACCATCATCGCCACTAGTCAAGATGCAAGGAGGGGGGAGCACGTTTTCCTCCTCAATTCCTTTTTTTTTTTTTTTAAGGTCATAAAACCGACTATTCCCTCTCGGGGCAATAAGTGGTCCTTTATTAGAAGAGGCTGAGTTCTTTATAGGTAACCCCTACCAACCCAACCTCGCTGCCATCATCATTTTTTTATTTTTTTTAAATTTAATGGAGCTTCACAATGTTTCCTGTGGGTGGGGGAGGGGAGTAAGTACACCTCACTGAACAGGGGAAGACGGGGGGTGAGACGTAACTAGGCTTCCGCTTTATAATTATGTTATGTTGACCGAACGTTATCAATTGCAATTCTCCACTTCAAAGGTTCTCTATCGGTTGAGTTGCGGTACAAAAGCAATGAACCATTAAAATCAAGTCTCTCCAGGCTCGTTGTCTTTATTCGCTTTCGCTAAGTGCACTTTCAACGTCCCTGCGTCATCATCAGAGCACTAAAAATTGTCTACATAGGTAAAATGTCAGATAAACATATTTCATTTACTTCCTTAGGGCATTTTCTATTTAAGTAGTTTTAAATACAGCTGTAACTGCTGTACTACCGTGTACAACTGAAACTGAACTGGAAGTACAACTTCCATGCGCTGAAGATGGCGAGTGGCCGAAACCGGTTCGTTACCAGGAAACTGGATTTCCAAAAGAAGAGCCAAAGTACTAACATTTCCGATGGAAACTATCATTGTAGCCTTCTATTTATGATTTTCCGTCCCAAAACCTGACAGTTTTCGCCTGAAATATTGATACTTGTATTGGAAGGGCTTATCCTTCCAATACAAGGTGTCCGACTTTGCAAATGCCTTGCATAAAATACGTCCAAAACCGATATTTTGTTTAACCAAAAACTGAAGATTTTACTCTGAAACAGAAAATTTCACGCGAAAGCCGAAGTGTTACCCCAAAATGAAGTTTTCACAACACACTAAAACTGATTATTGATGACTTGAAAAATCTGACGATTTTAACTCAAAGCTGACGATTTTATCACAATAAGTATACCGACGATTTTTCTCCGTGTATGACAGTATTGCACCAAAACTGACTATTTTAATCAAAACTTGAAGTGTTCTTTCCAATTTTTACTACAAAAAACTGGTCATATTACCTACAAACTGTCAGTTTTAACCCCAAAACTAACGATTTCATAAAATAAAAAAAAAAAAAACTCATGTTGCCCACGTGAAGTAACAGTTTCACCCTAAAACTGACGTTTTCCCCAAAAATAGTATTTTACGCGAAAACTGATGAAATCGGAAGTTTCTTAGTGAAAATTCAGTTTTCTAGTAATTGTTTCAAGGTAGAAACTTGGATTTTTGGTTAAAAAACTTCTGTTTTGTGGTAAAACCACCAGTTCTGGGGGAATAATTTTCATTTATAGAAAAAAAAAACTGACAAAAGTTTAAGGTTAAAAGTGCCATTACTGTAGTGAAATTTTCAGTTTTGATATAGTACGCCAGCTGTGACATAGAATGTTTAGTATTGGACTAAAATCGTCACTTTTTGAGTTGAAATTCCTCGAAAACTAAAGATTTCACGCCAAAACTCGCGTGTTATATCAAAGCTGAAAATTCCCAGACAGTGAATAGAGTTGAACTAAATGTGGCCAAATGCTCTCAAAATGAGCGTCAAATGTGGCGACTCTGAACGATTTGTACATTCCGAAGGTACCCCCTCCGGCTACGCCCATGTATACAGGAGCTCTCGAGCCCACAGAAAATAGCTGAATTTGATCGAAAATGGCTATTCCAGACATAAAATAGTGTGCTCTTTCCGAATCCAACGTCAAAAGTTGCAAAATGACAGCAATAATTAATTTTAAAGAAATGTAGAGCCACTTACCGTAGAGATAATTGCCGGATTCTCAGGACATTAAGCTCTTTGGACAAGAATGGCCTGCCGAGGATTATCCTTAAAACCGCCCTATGTGCCACATCCAATTTCTCAAGTAGATAAAGATGATTATTCCCCCAAGCCAAAATTCCGTATGATGTATAATAGACTGGCACAAAGCAAAATAAATTGATATCAAGTCCCCGAAGCCAAGAATAGGGCGCAACTGTTTAAATACGTAAAATAATTGTCTAATTCTTTTCACAAGCGCACAAATATGAAGATCAAACTTAAGCTTATGGTCTATTATAACTCCTAAGTATTTACACGACTCAACGAATTTAAGCACGCCACATTCACGTTTAGCAGAAAATTCACAATCCACTCTCAGAATTTTGTGACCCCACGAAAAAGAAATAAAACTAGTTCTTAAGATAATTAGCAGTCATCCACGAGAAAACACTCGTGAAATCCGTAGTAACCTGATCCTTCAACGAGGAAAGATCAGACCCAGAGGACAACAAAACCGTATCATCGGCAAACCCGAACGGAATAGACCTAAGATTCAAGGAAAAAAAAAGTGATTGAAATAAAAAATAAACAAAAGTGGTCCCAACACCTTACCTTGCGGCACGCCACAGCTCACAGTGATATGAGAGCTAACAGCATCATTAATCTCAACAGTTTGTGTTCTATCCTTCAGAAAAGACGCTATTAGACTATTTGCAGTTCCACGAATACCATATTTATATAATTTTTGGAGCAAGGTTTCATGATCCAAGGAATCGAAGGTCTTTTTAATATAAAGAAAAAGTCCATTGACATGAACAGATTTATCCAAATTCTCATAAATAAATTTAGTCACATCAAAAAGCGCATGCTCCGTGGAAAGCCCTTGTTGGAACTCATACTGCCTCTCATTTATAATACTAATGCAATTTTTAACTTTACTAAGCACTATTGCTATTGTAACCGATCTGGCAATTTACGTAATCTAAAAAACATTAGTTTTAGGAATGTCAATGTAGTATAGGGAACTTGCACATTATTTTTTCAAAATTTGGATTTTCTTGAAGAGGGTTTCTCTACAAGACCATTGCTCGCATAAAACATTAAAATCAATCAAGGATCTATTTTTAGCAATGTTTTTAAGAAATGTCTAGTAGCTGCACCTTCCAGAGGCCATATTTCGAATAAATTGTGAAAATCAACGCAAAAGTGTTGTATTTGGGCAAACCCCGAGGTAAAAGTTGGGAAACACGCTATAATATTGACAAATAAAGGACGCTTTCAGATTAAAATTGGGCAAAAATGGCAAATTCACAACTGAAATGGCGTAAAATCGCCCATTCGCGTATGAAAAAGAGAATAGAATGCTGAATAGCCGCAAAATTAGCACAAAACGCTATTTCACAGTTGAATTGGGAAAAATTGCAAATTTGCCATTTGCAGATATAAAGCTGTGGAAAAACGTTAATGCGCGGATATAAAAAAACAGAGTTCGCATTTTTTCTCTCGAATACTTCTGACCTACACGTACAAGATGGCAAAAAAATGCCCGTAGGTAACATGGAAGTGAAAGGGGTTTGTTTTCGGCAACTTTGTAGTCAATTCGCATGGAAATTGAACGAGAAATCTTAACAAAATAGTTACAAAATTCCAGGACCAATTGATTCGAGTTTAATATCGAAAATATTATTCCGCTACGGGAAGAACAGGCCTGGAAAATGATTTACCTTCAAAACAGGTCATACTCGCGTTTTTCATGCCAAGAAACAACTAGATTTAGATTACTATGTAAATCTGTGGCGCATAACTTTTAACGCAGTCACGCCAAATCTATCACCTCCCACAATTTTCTCTTAATCTCAGTTTTTTTTTTGGGTACAAATATTTGCAATTAAGATACAAAGGGGCTCTAGAGACCCTTTTTTGCAATTTCGACCGTCATTTTTGGCTACTGGTCGTTTTGCGCTAAAAACGACGATTTTAGCCACAAAAAAAGTTGCATATTTTCGGCAATATTGTGGTCAATTCGCAAGGAAATTTCACGAGGAATCCGAAAAAAATATCAAAAAAATTCTGGAGTCACTTGTTCTAAAGTTATATCCAAAAAATCTGTGGCAAATAATTTTTTAATTTTTGACTTAAGCCTGGTACCTACACACTGAGACTCTTTGAGTCTGATTCTTTGTGTCCGATTCTTTGTGTCTAGAAATGAATCCCGAAAGAGTCGGGGCAGAGTCGATTCTTTTTTGTTTGAATATCATGTGTTGCAGATTCTTTTGTCTAGATTCTAGTTCACACTGAGACTCTTTGAGTAGATTCTTTGTGTCTAGAAATGAATATCGCGTGAGTCTCGGCAGAGTCGGGGCAGAGTCGACTCTTTGTGTCTAGAATATCATGTGTTGCGGGTTAGTATTTTTGAATATTTTTGCATCCCAACGGAAATGGGATTCTCTGAGTCAGTGTGGGAGTGAAGAACCTATTTTTCAATTTTTTTATATAGCTTTCTCGGGCTTTCTCGTCTCATGATTTGTTGGCAGTTTAGCTGATTTAGCCCAGCACTTGCATTTGTTCGTAGTTGTCATCTATTGAGTGAATAGGTGTATGTTCTGGCAAGGTGTTTGGAACATGTTCGGAGCAGAGTTCCCAGAACAGCCAATAAAATGTAATAATCTTAAATTTCTGTTCCGAACATATTCGAAACACCTCGTTCTCGTTGGAACAGAACTATTGAGTTCTAATTTTTGCTCCCGAGTTTATTGTGTTGTGGAGTAGTGAGCAAACTCTCGAATTCATAGAGGACATACAACAAGCTTTTTGAATCCTGATTCCTGGGTCCCTTCAGTTCAATTCTCTCAAGTTCCGGCATCAACTTCCAGTTTCACATCCAGTCCAGTATTCATTGTCGTACTTGGATGCCAATGCAGAGTGAAACTCTATTCTCTTTTCAGAGTTCCCGTCCGCCACCCACAGTCTCACCTGAGAACGCCCACTTTCGCGTGGTCCACACCGTGGGCAGTCAGTACATCCGCTGACAGTCACTAACGGGCCGGTAACCTGGTGTTGCATGTGTCTGGCAATCCTTCATCTTCATTGTCTATTTCCTCACAGCATCATCCGTCCCTCATGAGAAACGCTCCTTCCCCATGAGCATGAGAACAGAACTGCTCGGCACAGTATTCTCCCAGGCGGGCTCTCCAGGCTAAAATTGAACGAACCTCTGGGCGAAATTCACAATCCGCAAACCCCCTCCCCAACAACCGCTCTTATGAGTGGCCGACTGATCGCCATTTCCCCAGTTCGCCCTGGTCGAGATAGCCCACGGGTAGTGGCCGATCCACGGTGGGGGGATGGGGGACAAAACCCCCCCTTAAGGTCAGTATAATAGTATAAAATAAGAAAGAAATACAAAAAATGAAAAATAGAGGTAAGAAAATGAATGCAATTATAAATGTGAATCGACAGCTATCACATCACTACAAATAAAGAAGCGGGAAAATTCATATGAAACCACTGGCTAGGTAAAGGACCCCCCCCCCCCCCAACCGAAGATTTTGATTTCATTCTTCCAGGAAAAGAAACCCGAAAAATCAGGAGAAGTGGCTACTATATCTTTCTGTTTGACTGGCGGTGTGCAATCTCTCCCCTCCCCCCTCCTACCAATGATGAGACAATTTTTGCTTCGACCCCCCCCCCCTTGATAAAATGGCGGATCTGCGGGGTGGGTTTTGGGGGCTTAAAGCCCCCCTAAGAAGATGGCGTCCGCCAAAAATTTGTTTATAGTCATTCCAGAGATTTCTTCCAATACCTTGCACATACCAAAGGGCGACTGTTGAAGGGGGATCTGCACAGAATGATGATTTCACGACGAATGGACGATCTCGTGGTGGTGAGGCCACCATTCATTGAGGGGGGGGGGCACCAAAAAGCATAAATAGGTAAAAAAAAAAAAATGATTTTTAGGTTTCAAAGCGATGATTAGCGGCAAATATTGAGAACAAGCGATCATTTGCCACTTAAATTAGGAAAAATACTCCAATTCGAGATAATTATCTGAAGGCAACTTCGCGGACAAACCAGAGAAAAAACGCCAACTACAAATACCGGTAGGCCTATAAGGCAGAAGAAAATGAGAAAGCGTTCTAATGTGCTACTCTTTGGGCAAGTACGCGGGCGAACGTTGAAAAAAAAACGCTAAAATCAAATAGAGTCTTTGAGCGATAGCAGAAAAGCGTTGACTCATAGTAGAAAACGAAAATAAATCACTAATAGGTGGCTGAAAATGAAAAAAATCACTAATATGTGACGAAAATTGAGAAAAAGCTGAAGTTCATCGCTCACCTGGCTCAACAATTAATTTTTGAAAACGCAAAATTCGTGGTTTTCTCGAGGCAACAACAGAAAAAAGCGCAATTTAGAAAAATCGCTAGTTCACGGCTAAAATCGAGAAAGCCACGTAATTCGCGGCTAAAACTGAGAAAATCTACTAATTCAAACGCTCATTCACAACTAAAATGGAGAAATAAGCCAATTCGCGAAACAACTTGGCTAAAATTAAGGAAACGTGGTAATTCGTGGCTAAAATTGAGAAATAATTTGCGACTAAAAAATGAGAAAAAGCGCTTAGATCGCGGTAAAAATTGAGAAAAAAAGCTAATATTCACGGATACAAGTGATACAAAAGCCGCTTATTCACGGCTAAAACTGAGACAAACCGCTAATTCCCGTCTAAATTTGATGTAAAACGCTCATTTGCAACTAAAAGGAAGAAAATTAAATATTTAATTCGTGGCTAATTTTGGCAGAAAGCGCTTATCAGCAGCTAAAATGGAGAAATACGCTACTTCTCGGCACAAGCAAGCGCTAATGTGAAGCTAAATTTCAAAGATACATTTGGCAATTCCGCTTGTTCACGGCTAAAACTGATACAGACGCTAATTCCCGGCTAAAATTGGGAAATTGCTTTGATTCACGGTCAATGTAACAAAAGGCGCTCATTCGCGGAGCTGAAATGAAGAGAAACGCAAATATACGGATTTTGTGAAAATCCTCCAGTTCGAAACTGAAATTGAGTAAAAGCGGTGATTCAGGCGTGAAACGAAGAAAACAAAACGCTAATTCTCTGCTAGAACTAAGGAAACGAGATAACTTGCGGCTGAAATGACAAGCGCATTAGTGACAAGCGCTAATTCGCATGACTAAGAAGTGAAGAAAAACGCTAAAATTATAGAAATAAAACGTTAACTCGTGGCTAAAACTGAGACAAACCACTAATTGCCGTCTAAAATGTAGAGGAAGAGTTCATTCGCAGTTAAAGATTCAGTATTTTACGGCTAAAGTGGGCAAGAAGCGCTTATTCGCCGCTGAAAAGGAGAAAAACGATAAATCGCGGATCAGCTTGAGAAAATCCACTAATTTACGGCTAAAATTGAGGAAATGCGGTGATTCGCGTCTGAAATGGATAAATAAATTCGCGGCTAAAATTGAGAAAAAGCACTTGGATCGCGGAAAAAATTGGGAAAACCCGCTAATTCATGGTTAAATTTGAGAAAAAGCCAATTATTGGTTCGTATAGAGGCATGTTTGCGGCTGAAACTCAGGAAAAAAGAGAGAGATTCATGGTAGAACCCCTCCCAAGTTAAAATCCTAGATCCGCCACTGGGCCTAAGTGATGTTTCTTTCAGCATAGCCCGTTTCTGCCTTTCTGGTGGACGAGACACAAACAATGTTAGTTTAATGAGAGGAAGGGAAGATATACAATTTCTAAAAATATTCTAATTTCACCAAGGTACCGTATCGAAATTTATTATTTCTGGGATAGGAATGCAAGACCTTGATAGGAATGTGCATGTATAAATAAAAATATTCACTCTTCCCAACCGCCAGCGGCCAGAGCGAAATTTCAAGTTTCCATAGAAACTGCGGGCATTAAGAGATATGAAACATGTGTGGACACGATTCTTTGTTGCAAAGTTGAATCAAGTATGAATCGGAACGTGAATCTACGCAGCCCGGACTCTGAGTCGCAACAATGAATCGACTCAAAGAGTCTCAGTGTGTACTAAGCTTTAGTCACGCCAAATCTATCACCTCCCACAATTTTCTCTTAATCTCAATTTTTTTGGGTAAAAATATTTGCAATTAAGATACAAAGGGGCTCTAGAGGCCCTTTTTTGCAATTTCGACCGTCATTTTTGGCTACTGGTCGTTTTTGCGCTAAAAACGACGATTTTGGCCAAGAAAAAGTTGCATGTTTTCGGCAATATTGTAGTCAATTCGCAAGGAAATTTCACCAGGAATCCTAAAAAAAATATCAAAACAATTCTGGAATCACTTCTTCTGAAGTTATATCCATAAACGACATTTCGGTACGGGAAGAACATGTCCGATAAATGATTTTTTCTCAAAACAAAGGCCAGATTTGTGCTTCTCATATCAAGAAATAGCCAGGTTTCCATTTTCATGCAATTTATCGAAAAAAAAAGCAACAGACCGACAGACCGACGGCATGCCGAAAACCACTTTTTTCAACTTTTCGGAGGTTGTACATTATGAATGTGGTGTCAGCTCGGACTCGATTTTTTTCACGAACACCGCACTTCCATGCCCGTAGGGAACAATGGAAGTAAAAAATAACTAATTCGCGGCAAAAATTGAAAAAATCACCAATTAGCGCATCTAAAATTTTATGAAAAACGTTAATTTTCAGTTCAAATTGGGGAAAAGTGCTGATTCTCAGTTAAAAATGGGAAAAAATAGCTAATTCGCAGCTTAAATTGAATCAAACGCCAATTGTTGGCAAAAATTGACAAACCTCGGTAGGTAATGCACGGATTGGAAAAGCTACCAGGCTGCTAAAATTAAGAAAAAGCGAAAATTCGCTGCTAAAATTGAGAAACATCACTAATTCTCGAATTAAGTGTCGTGAAATTTATAATTTAAAAATGATGATTTTTTGACAGAAATGGATGGATAGATGTACATTTTTTGGTTTGAAAAAAATGTACATTTATAATTTTAATTCGCACCTTCTGAAGGCATTTTTGTGGCTAAAATTCAGAAAAATGGCAAATTCATGCATGACTATTGTATAATGTTAAAAAATACGCTAATTCACGGCTAGAACTGAAAAGAAGCAATAATCTGTACCTATAAAAGTTATATAGTTTTGCTAATGCGGTGGTAATATGTGAAAAACCGCTAATTTGAGGGTAATATTTAGAAAATAAAATAATCCATAGAGGAGGAATAACATGGAGGGAGTGTCTTCCAAAATCCCTGACCAAATCATAACTGAAGGGAAAAGTATCTTTTCAAGTGAAGCTACTCTTCCGGGTAACATGTCAAAGACGGAAACCTCTCATTTGACATTATTTATCCATGTTTTTAATTTGAACCGCCTCGCAGTGACTTTATTTTCACGTTTTCTCACTTCATTTCATTTTTCGTATGCCCGTAAAAACGAAAATCTGTCTGGTGTGACGATTTAACAGTGCGTGTATTCAACATTCTTTATAAAAGTGAGTATATTATCGGCGTACGTAAATGAATGGCGTAGTCCATTGGTTTTCAGAAAATACACACCGATGAAAAGATTGCTGAAGTACTTTACCTCGAGTTTCCTTTTTTTGTTATTCTTTCTAGTTTCTAGTTGATTTCACAAATAAACCAAACTTGACAGCCGGCCTGCGCGCGCCGGGAAAGCATATTTAACATAACAGAACTAGAATTGTGGTTGTTTCATAGGCTTGCCCGCCGACAAAATCAGTAGATAAGCAATTAAATAAATGAAGTAGGTAACGAATCAATAAACTATATTATTTCTGCTCTGTTTCTTCCCAAGTAGATGACGTTCAGCAGCAGTCAACATGGGGTACTGATCAACTTTCGGCTGTTATGAACAGCTTGCCTTCAATGTACACAAACCCTGCGTGCATGCTTGTTAAGAATTATTAACTTCATCGATGGTCTGTGCGTACTACCCGTGGTCACTGACAGATAATAGATGTTTTGGATTCTTAATCTAAACAACAACACAACGTTGTATCATGGTTCGAGTGATGAAACTAGTGCGAAACGATCCGGCGCCGACTGCGAATGTTGGTGTGGTGGGGTAAGGGGGGGATCGCACTTCACCGAAACCTCTTGCTTCGCCCCATCACACCATTCGAATTTATTAAAATACAGTATAGTCTCAAATTGATAGAATTATCTTCAGAATAATTTTGGAGTCGTATGCCCAACACTTCTGTCAGTTCATTTTCGGAGCGACCTCTCTCAGAAGCCAAGTCAGAACTTGGAGCCGTACGTAAGAAAGTGTCAAGGGGCACGTGCCTCGACAGCAACCAGACAGTTGCAGCGCTTCGTTAAGTTATAGGGTGGGGGGGGGGGAACTTTTATCTCACTTTGTCAATTAGTGGGTCTCTAATGAGCGAACCCCCAGAAAATTCGATTTTTATGAATCCAAACCCACGAAATTGGTTTCTGTAAGTGACAGTAGACCCGCTGAATTGCTGGAAGAGTCATGGCAGCGAAATGCGTTATTTTAATTAGCCCACCCCGCTAAATTGCTTTTAAGGTGGGTCAAAAGCACGAAATAATACAGAGTTCGCTGCACGTGCAATGCTAGGGTGAGAAATTGAGTCCGAGCTGACTTCGTGATACACAAACTCTTTTGTGTGACGTGCCCCTACGTAATCAGATAACTAATTAGAGGATTTCTCCCATAAAGCAGCTTGATAATGTCAAGCAGCTGGTGTCCGTTTCTTGGCTCGATACTTCTTAGTTTCAGGCTAATAAAGTTCGTTTCCAAGTATGCATCGTCGGGGTTTTTGGGTAAACATAGCAATTTTTGGCCGTATTATTGTTGGTTTACGATATACAATGCTGCAATGTGCTTGTACCACTGTGAGTTAATTGCCAGTTATTGGATCCAACGAAACTGACGATCCATTCAGGAAACCGTTAATTTAGACTCAAACTATAGAGTATTGACCCTAGAAACTGACTGTTGAGCTTATTCTCGTGCACACCCCGACTCGTGAATTGACAATTCAGCCATTCAAACTGAGTAATTAGCCTACCTAAAATAAATATCTTGAAAAGTCAAAGTTGTTCGACAAACCCTCCACGGAAACGGTGACATTTACTCGAGAGGTTTGATAATATCGCGCTAGACGCTGACTATTAATGAAGAAAACTGGACTTTAGCCTCCAAGAACCACACTCTTTCAATTCTCGACGCCCCGAAAATGGTCCAACTCACCATCTTGGACAATTTTGTGGCACGAAATGACCACTCATCCTGGGAAATGTTGTTTTGTTATGTCAGGATGGTCATATCGTCTGGTTAAATACTCTAAACCTTGAGTACTGATGATAATTCCATCAAGCTGATCCCGAGGCCTGAACGAGCCAGTCAGTTTTGCCGTCCAAACACTCAAACTTTCCGTAGGGAAAGACTGGCCGGGTAGCCGGGCCTTTAGACTGGAGTATCAAACCGGAATTGTAATACGGACCCCAAAAGCTCCAATGGAGCAATGTGTGCTCGGGAGACGTCGGGAATTCGCCCCGTGTTTTCATGTTTACTGAATCCACCTATGGTCTGAGTTGGTGGTCCATAAATCGCCTACAGCAGTCAAACACGAAAAGCAATCCAATTCCCTACAGTAAAACAATCTCTTACCCACCGGCTTAGTTGAAAACAGATCGTAGTCGAACATGTCGTGACTACACTGGCATTAGAGGCGAGATGAGATGACAAAACGTCTGGGTATTGAGATTCGTACCATTATGAATAGATCGTGAAAAATGACTATGTTGGAGGGTCGCGGTCGTATCGTAATCTCACATTTGATAGATATTTGTTCAATGCGAATAAAAAGTACAGGAATACGATTACTATTACTATGTCACGAACCACGTAGGCGCCTTAAAAACGAAGTACCAAGGGACTTTACGGGCAAAGTGTGTTAAAATTACCGTCAAAAATATTTCTATAATTTGATGTTCAAATTTCTTCCCGGACAAGAAGAAACATAAGTTATATTTCAATAAAACAGAAAATAAGAAAACTTATCAATTTTGTTTATTACGTTTGTTTACATTGAGCAGGAAAGGAAACTAGGGAAGTTCTGTGGCTGTTACCCTAAAAGCAACCTCTTTCGACAGCTGTAATCTTGGGGTCGTCCCCTTGAACTCCTCTTTCCTTCAAGGCTCCCTCCATGTTATTACTCCTCTATGAAATAATCAGCCTGGTCAAAATTAAGAGAAAGGTTAATTTTAAGCCTAAGAATTGAGAAAATTTGCGGCTAATAGTGGAAAAAATAGCCAATTTACAGCTGAAATTGTGCTAAACGCCAATTTGTGACTGAAATGGAGACAATTCGCTAATTCACAATTTTGAAACGCTATACGACGCGTCGCCGCTACAATTTAAAAAAAGCGCTAATTCGTGGTTGAAATTGAGAAAAATTCTAATTTGCTCCAAAAACTGAATATACGCCAATGGGGAACTTGCACATTTTTCAAAAGTTGGTGTTGCTTAAAGAGGGCTCTTCCACAAGTCTATTGCTCACATTAAACTTTGAAATAAGTCAAGGATGTTTTTTAGGGAATTTTTGAAAATTTTGAGTGGGGGTTCGATTACGTAAAAACTTACTTATTGAAATGGATGATGCGGGGAAGAGGGGGTTAGACGAGTTCAATGGGGGGACATTTTTCATGTTATTTGTAAACAAACAATTTTAAGTTCCCTCAAATGCTTCACAAGTAAGGATTGACGTCATTTCCCGTCGCATCATCCATCCCCTCCTGAAGAACTTTGAACCTTTTTTAAAAATCTTAAAACGCACCAATCGGGTTGCAACTTCCGTTGTTATCCTTCAGTTCACGGGTCAAATCACCGGTATGCTTTTCTACCCAATCTGAGATTCATGCAAGTTCCCCATTTGCGGATTCTGAAGGCAACTTTTAAAAGCGCCAATTTATGGCAATAGGTGAAGAAACCGCTAATTCGCGAGTAAACTGAGAACAATGGCTCATGCATTGCGTTTGGTTAACCAAAAAAATCCTAATTCGTGAAAAAATCTCCCTATTTTGCGGCTAATATCGTGGAAAACACTTAAGAAAAACGTTAATTTCAAGCTAAAACTGAGAAAAGTGCTAATCTCTTGGTAAACAAATTTTAAAAATCGGTAATATGCTGCTAAAATTGCACGAAAAAAAAAGGGGGGCCGATTTTCGGTAAAACTTAAACGAGTAAAGTCGCAAAAAAGATGACAACCGACTGTAATGCGACTGAACTCGTTAAACCAGAGATCGGTAAAATTTTAACGACTTAATTTTAACCGATTTGCCCTGCTTAATTTAAACCGACTACTTTTACGTAATCGGAAAAAAGCCGCTACTTTCTTGTTAAGCGAGTCCCTATAGAACTTGAACCGAGTGTACTCTGTTCAAAGTCTGTGATATTTAGATATTCTGGATTAACCGAGACCATATCGAGTTTCAGCTGAGTTGCTCGGTGGTAAGTCTGTAATTTTTATTGATTCGTTTTAAACGACCCCCTAATGATTTTAGACAGAATATACTCGATATTAGGTCACTAATTTTCAAAGAGTTGATCTTTAGCGAGTTCCTATAGAGCTTAACCGAGTGCATTCTGTTTAAAGTCTGTAATCTTGAGAGATTCGTTTTAACCAGAGCCCCCAGCGGTTGTCAACAGAACTCACTCGGTATCAAATCATTTATTTATAAAGATTTGTTCTTAAGCGAGTTCCTATCGAGTTTATTTATAATAATCTCGGTAGAAAATGCTTGATCTGAATGAATTACCACTTTTTTTTCGAATCTGAGCTTATTAATATACTGTTCAGTAGATGTCATCAAACACTACTGGAAAGTATCTTAATTTAGCACGTTTTCGATAAAAGTGGTTAAAGCTTATTTTCGCAACCACTCAATAATGCAGAGGAGTTTCGGAAATAATGGTTACCTACATTCGAAAAATCGAGTGATTATACAAATACACAAAACGTTCCATGTTTTATTGACGTTTTGTAAAATTAAATAATATTGACTGACAATAAAATGAAATAACATTAAATAATTAGTTTAACACTTCTTATTACAAGAGGCACGTAAAATTAGTCACTGCCTGAGATAGGGCCAACCGAATTTTTTTCTCTGCAAGCCAATTCATAAATTGTAGTTCTACGTCCGCAACTTTTGAGTCTCGTCCTTCATAGTGGAATGTATTTTTTGAAGTATTTGCGACCTGCACAGATAAAACAGAACTGCACTCAATAACAGTAAAAATTATAATAGCGTTTTCCATTTTCCCAAATATGTGCCCCGGGGCGGAGCAATTCTACTCTTCATAAAATCACATGTTTATGGGAAAAACAGTGGAAATGAACTGTCCCAAAGCAGAATTTCCATGCAAATGGGATCACAATCACACATAATACGATGGATTCATTATTGCCTGTATAGTATTATTCTTTTTTATTTTCTTGAGAATAAGTCTTACATTCAAGTTTGGTCGCTTTCACATACGAGTCTAACATAAATCGGGTTTCATCTTTTTTTCCGGTAACTTGTCCGTCCGAACTCGACGTTACGCTCCACGAATACGCTTTTTTCCTTGGGGATTTTGTTTACGCCACGAATTCAGCCAGTCATGCTCCATGGGGATTCTTCAGTTGGCCACTACCTTGTACAAATTGGAATAATAAGTGAATTTGGAGTTTGTACTTGGATTATGACTCCAGATTGACAGAAATGCTACGACAGGATCTCTGCGCTCGGGCGTTGAATGTCGGCTTGTTAAAATAATAAATACATAAATCAATTTAGAAAAACGGCAGTGGAATGAGAAGGAGATGGGAGTCTCTTCCTTCATCGTATGTTTTGGTCTTAAAATAAAATTAAAATTAAAAACTAATAATGTGGAACAGCTCAGTGACAAGTTATGGGAACTGAGAGCTAGGCATCAGGAGTCATGAGGATCGTGCTGGGAGGGAAAGCATTCCCGCCTCACGCCGTGATAATTCACAAGACACAAACAGAAAGACACAAAAATATGCTTTATAAATACGAGAATAATAAGAAAAATTTAATATATGGACCTGCGCCTTAGTTTGACTTTGAGCCGGGGTCTCCACTCTTCGTCATTAACTTGAATTTCTTAATATTATTTTTGCATCTTACGCATTTCACGAAGGGTGCCTTCCTACCTCAAGCTGAACGGTTTTGCTTCAAACAACCCCTGCAACCCCTCACATACTGTTTTGTAAATCCATCTACTTCCTTTGTTTATGACTTGTGGTAACCCTTTTTTGATACACCAAAAGTTGGTTTTTGGATCGAGCCTTTGAGGTATACTTAGGACAAATTTTTCAAGGGTGCTCACTGGGGGGGGGGGGTTAGGGGGGGAGCCTTCGGTTGGCAGGTAGAAAATTAGAAATTGTTGAGAGTTTAAATGTATTAGCACAATCACTATAGTTTTTTGGAGTAAGCGTGAATCAGCCAGCTGAATTACCTGGTAAACATCTACGCAAACTTAAAAGTGAAATGTTAAATTATAGGGTATTTATTAATTGCTGAATGCTGAACACATGAGAGCTACCCGTAGGTACGATGAAACTATAGATAACTATAAAGACATATTGCTAATTCAGATCAGAATGGGCTTAGTGCAAAGTGACAGTCCTGCAGACTAGCGGCAGACTAGCGCAATACTTGTTCTAACTTCAGTTCACTCTCCTCTATTGAATCCCTACGAAGAACGTGCTCTGACTCGCGTTTAAAGGACGCTTTCAAGCTTTTCCTTCAATTAAAACGGTGCAGTGCTGTGTTGTGGGTTACATTAATTCGCCTGATAAATATAAAGGCCTACAATTTACGGTTTTCCCAATAAACCTTACGAAAAAGAGAGAACGGGTGAAGTGGATCCTGGCCGTCAACAGGAAAAGTCAGTTAGAGCAATTCAGTAATTTTTCTACTGAAGCACTTTATGTATTTTCTAGCAGGAATGCACTAGCTGAAACTCTCGTCCCCCCTTCTTCAATGGTTTTCCACTTACACTCAAAAATTGCTGGCTTATTCCCGCAGAGTGGCAGAAGGGCGGAGCTAACAGGTCTCTGTTTTCGTTAGAGAAGAAAAAAGAGTACATGTGGCAGAAAACTTTGATTTGCCGACGTTTTTATTCTACATGCCCACAGATTGGTTCGGAATTTTAAAAAATTGGGGGAGGGGGGCAAATGCACTTGGGCGTGCATAATGCACATAGTTCTCCTCTTCCTATTTATAGCCTTTGGAAAAGAAGGGTGTCAGGATTTAAGGGAATTTAAAGAAATAATTAAACATTAATTTTCTTCAAAAACTCTTTGAGATGACATTATTTAACCCTGTAATAAGGGCATTGACTTTGGCGGACTCGACATGGCCGGGTGCGGGGCCCACTGATTAATAATAATAAGCCTATGGAAATCCTGGCTTCAGTTCACTAGCTACATGTGTGACTAATAATGGAAGCCTATGGAAAATAAGCCTATGGATTAATAATAATAAGCCTATGGTACATATTTTAATTAATGTGTTCCTATGTAGCCTAATACACCTATTTTTAATTGCAAAAATCTTCGCGTTTCTCGTTCTTTACATTTCAAAATAAATCATGTTTGACATCTTATACTAGCCCTTTGTTAAATTTCTAAAACGCACAGCTAGGAATGCATAATAGACCAATCCCAGATCCAGTGGCGGATCCAGCATTTTATGAATGGGGTGGGGGACAAAACTAAAATGTTCTCTTCCCGGGGGGGGGGGGGGATTGTACACCACCAGTGAAAAAGGAAAATACATAGGAGCCACTTTTCCTGATATTTCCTGTTTCTTTTCCCGGAAGAATGGAATCAAAATCCCGTGGGGAGAGGGGGGGGGTCATGCTTAAACTATGTTGAGTATTTCTCAAAAATATTATGTTCAACCTGATCGCAAACAGACAATTTTGGGCTTGAAACATCTGCCACTTTTTTTTTTTTTTAAATGCCTACTTTGATCAAAAAACTTAATTGTGTAAACCCCTTTTAGACGAGTAAGGCCCGTATCCATGGTCGCTACTTAAGTTAAAATTCTCCCAAGTAAAAGTCAATCCAGTTTTTGTTGGTATTAAATCATCCGTTTTGACGCCCACTTAAGGACATTTAAGTTTAAAGGCCCGTTCACAAGCTCTATGTTTACGTTCTGTGGAGTCTGTGCAGCCAAACAAATTTAATCCCTCGAAAAATAAAGCATTTTTATAGGTTGCACGTACACCACACAACACAAACATAGAGCTTGTGAACGGGCCTTAAAAAATGTCTATGAATATGGGCCTAAGCTTTTTAATCAAAGCAGCCATTTTAAGAAAAATGTACAGAATTTACATCTGTAAATATGTTCAATGAACATATTTTTTGATCAAAAAACTTACTCGTGTAAAAGGGACCCAGGGTGCCTATTCTCTAACAAAAAAGCAATATGTTTTTCGAAGCAATGTTTCTATTTTATTCATTTTCTTCAAACAAATGAATGAAATAGAATTATTGCTATGAAAAACATATTGCTTTTTTGCTGGCATTTGTTACATTTTTTAAAATGATTTTAATGAAATGAAATGAAGTATGGCATCAAATACGAACCCTGAAAAATTGCAAAATTAGCCTGAGGGTGGTAAGGAATGGACTAATAATTATTATAAAAATTCAAGTTCGCAGTTCGACCATAGGACGTCGATGGGCCAATAATTAATTTTTTCTTGTCTCTTCTAGCTACACGTGTGACTTCAAAATATTTTTTTCATAAAATTTATGTACTAAAAAGTTGGCAAAAATCTTGAGAGGCCATCTCATTAATTTTACAGTTAAAAAACGGGAAATTACAAAGCGACTCACGCATTTTCACTTAGAATACCATGAAAAGTGAAGAAAAAGTCGGAACAAGAATCGCACAGTTTGAAACCTAGAGCGCTCTCATTTCAAACTTTGCACTAAGCCCATTGAGGAACTCCAATTTTTTTTATCAAGATCTAAAAGATACGGGGTAGTCGTGTACAGTCGGTTCCAACTTGATAAGTTTCATCAAGTAGTACTTTTTCAACGAGTGTCTGTCTTGCTTGAACAACCGAAATTCTACCGACGAAAAAGGAGTATACATCACTAAAACTTTACCGATTATTTACAATTTACCGACTAGTTAGTGGCATATCGCTACACAGTCGTTTAAAACCCCATACTTTTTAATCGAGTCTTTTTTTCCAACGAGTAGCTCGTTTTAGTTATTTTCCCAGTCGTTTAAATATCAGTTACTCATTCGCATATTTAAAGCGATTCCCAAGCGACTAACATTTCACACTCCGTAAGAAGTCGTTAAAAACTTGAGAGGGCTTCTTTGAAGCAAATTTTCTAACCGATTTTTAAGGTATAAGTTAGCGATCAAACTCAACTCGGTAATTTTTAGCGACTTAGAATACCGAGCTTTTTTTTTCCGTGTGAGGAAAACGCCAAAACTCGTGTATAATTAAGAAACATCGCTCAAGTTGAGAAAACGCGCAAACTCATGGCTACGGGAGGGGGTGGGGCGAAATTGAGAAGAACGATACACTCGGCCAAAAAAAGCGCTAATTTGCGGGTAGAGTCCAAAAATCGCCCCTAACTGAAGAGATTGAGGCTATGATGAGGCCAGCAAGATGTCCAGATTCAAGAGTGTGCTGGCTGGGTGGAATGATGACTAAAATGTGAAATTACCCCCCTCAGCACTCACCCTTACGAGATTTCAATCTGGTCCTCCCCCCCCCCGCACCAGGACAAATTCCTACCTACGCCACTGCTCGTTCCTACTTCATCATCTACTCTGGAAGGCTGTGTTTGCAGGTGGGTCATTCGTGGAGACTTGGTCTTGAAATCATCATACATCAGGTACATAGAACATTTCTGCCAAAGTGGCATCGCTTAATGATTATTTGCAAAGTTGATGTCGTTAACCTCCGGAGTAAGAAGTCATATTTACAACAACACAAAAAAAACATTACTTTTATTTTTCTTTCATTCCAGTGAACCCCTTATTTTTGCTGGCATTACACGAATTTCCCATTTAAAAATAAGGCAGGTGGATAGAAATTGCCAGTGAGAGGCGGAATAAGAAATGGAATGTGGGGGTGGCTTCTAAAAGTCAATATTTCTCATCGAATTTGTAGATTGGCCTATTGGATGAGGTTTTCAGCTGTTAAAAAGTCGTCTTCGCCATGTTACAGGTAGCCACGGGCGCTGGCATCATGTCCCACTTCGTGAATTTGGACATTGTCGTCCCGGAGGCTTTTATCGTGGGAGCAACCGAGTATCACGTCGTTCTTGGCGGGACCATAAATCTCGTTTGCGTTATAGAAAAGGTAAGGTGAAGAGGAGCTTTTTCAGCTGTTTTTTTCTGTGTGTGTGTGTGTGTTAAAAAAAATGACTTTCTTATAAGATTTTATGCATGAATAAACTTTTTGAACACGACGAAGAATATGGGCACATTCACTCATACGCTTTAGGAATTAAATTGAGTGAAGAAAAAAAACATTTCGCCAAGCCGGTGCCAACTCTTCTCTCTCCTCTCTCTTACGCCCGATTTCATTCTTACGAAACAACAACCTTTTCCCCCATCACCATCACACCCAGCCAACCATTTCTGTGTAAGCCTTTTGAAGGTAGCGATTCCTTGAAGAAAACTTACTTGGCCCGCGTCAAAACATGAGAGTAGAACACCAAACATCCCAAAGACGACATCTTAAAACTTTAAAATGAAACAAAAAGAATAAACCATACACTCGATCAGCAAAAACACGCTATTTAAGTAAAATAAATTCTTTTCGCGATCTTCCCGACACCCAACTCGACAGAAGTTATCTGCCGAGATAATCCCTCCAGAGAAAACCCGCCGGTGAGCCTGGTTCCCTCTAGCGAGTCCCATCCCGAACAGTGTAACTAGGTCTTGACGTGAAAGCTCACTTCCCGCTAGCGACTTTATCCCGCAACTATAACCCGAACACTCGAACTAGGCCCCCTGACGTGAGTTTTTCCCGACAACTCTAACTAAAGGCCAGGGGGCCTATTCTGATTTGTCAGGATAAAATGCCGCAAGCGGGATCCAAGAACGCTGAATAAGAAATAACATTATCCCGTCATGGCAACCGCACTTGCGGCATTTCTTTCCGACAACTCAGAATAGGCCCCCAGCACTCTGAAATGCTCGAGTCGCAACTCGAATCGTGTTGGGCTATGCCCTTCCATCGTTGTCCGGATAACATCAGTTTAATTAATTTATTAATTAAAAAAATACCGGCGACAGAATTATTCATCGTATCTGTTCTATTGGTGCTTTAATGTTATTGTTTCTTTGATGGACCTTTATTTTTGACTATTTTCAACTGGCACCGTTTTAAT
>CM075939.1:453389-540761 GCA_038030265.1 Corythucha ciliata
AATTAATTTGTACGAAAGTTATCGTGCTAACGTGACCACACACTTATTTCCACCCGGGGGGCACAACCCCCTCCCCCTTGACTTTTTCAAAAAATTAAAATGGCAATCAAAGGCTAGTCTAACATGGAGTATACGTACCGAATATGATGCTTCCAGAATGAACTGGTGATTTTTAGTGATTTTTTTACCATTTCAACCCCTATTTTCCCCCCTCCACCTTGATCGATTTATCCCAAATGCAATACCGACCGGTGTCTTATGACTACTGATTTTTGTGCCAAAGCGCGTTCCGCTAAACTAATTTCTTCGAGAGTTATCGTGCTAACAAGAAAACGGCCATAATATTATATATATATATATGTATATGAATTCCGGAGACCACTGAATTCGTGTTCTAGAGGTCCTGAAACATGAAAAAAACATGCCATGACCCATGTTTGCCACCATCACGACGAGACCAATAGTGCATTTTTCAGAATGAAATGCACTAAAAATCATGTTTCTTCCTCATTATTATCTACCGTAAAAATTATCAGGTTTGGTATGACAGTCTAATTTTCCGACGTGTACTCAGTCAAAGAAAAATAATTCTTTCTGACGGCAACTTGATCGTTTCCTTGGGCTTGTTTTCCAGGCGTTATGCTTTCGCCTAAAATCTATATCTCGGGAAAATGACTGACACAATAATAATGTCATCTTATTTATTGCACTCCTATTTCGTATACACTACAACTTGAAGAGAAATTGGTACGTTTCTGATTTCATTTAGAGCATCACTAGACACTGGCTGAGGCATTATCATTATCAGATCACACTTCACTTGTAATAAACTCTCGGGGTCAAGGGCACTTCTTCTGACAGCTGACTTCTGACTCAAAAAGATACCTAGATGCGAAAATGTTCCAATATCAGGGCTTCAAGTAAGAAGTTAGGAAAACGAATTCTGGTGTATAGTTTTCGTACTAAAATTTCCCATTTTAATTTTTTCCCCGCGATGTACAGCGCCATCTCTTGTCTCAGGGTGATTTTCAAAGCTTCACCGTCAACAGCCTTAAGAATTCCGTTAGCGTTAAGCGCATATTTTCGGAGTAACAGTACAATCGCAAAACGAACAAATTACCAGACCATTAATGAGTAGGGAAGGCTAGAACAGAGATGTGAAAGAATATGACCAAGCCAAGATCCCCTGAGGTTCATTATTTACACCCTTTTTATCAGAATAAAGGAGACTTCTCATTCCATCATTGGATATCGAAGACGCCTTTGAAGTCCATTGGGTAAGGAAGTTCGACCATTTGAGTAAAAAACAGAAGTACCTACTGTTTTGTTGGTGTTGCCGGTGTTTTTCAAGAAAGGAAATTCCCACCGAGACATATCATTTTGGAAGCTTGGATTTTTCCATCATAATGGCCACTTGCAAAATTGACTTGTGTTGCCCCGCAATACAGTATTCCAACCAGGGAACATAAATTCGTTCATTTCGAGCTCTCAATCAACATTTTAAACCACGAATTTAATTAAAAAACCCGGCACTGTCATTGAAATCAGCAGGAATTCTACCAAGGAGTACTCTTTTCATTATCAGACGGCAGCGCTCCAAGTGATAGCTTGAATTCCCTTGATCTATTTTATTAAGCGTTCTTGGGGGGTTGTCTTAATGTCTACGTATACTCAATTCGGTGAGAACATATTTACGATTTGATGAGAACAGAGTAACTAAATACATACAGTTCGAAAGAAAGTTTTTAAATGATTTTTAGAGTCCCGGAGTTAAACAGTGATAAGGAGTGATAACATAATAACGGAAGTGGCTCCAGGTGAGGCTGCGTAAGTTGGCATTTCTTAGTAGTTGGAAAACTTGTGGATTGAAGCGCTGGTGCTTGAATCGATGTTGTTTTCCGTTACAGAAGGTTCTCCGACAGGTTGTCTTTTTTTTACCGGTTTATGTTCTCACCGATTTGAGTATACGTAGACATTAAGACAACCCCCCAAGAACGCTTAATAAAATAGATCACTTCCAATACGATCTCGCTCTTTTCTCTTCACCTCTTCCCGACCTACCAAGGCTCGTACCCTTGGAAGGCCCTCCTAAACCTCGCCTCGGCTTCAAAGTGCTCGTACCACTTTGGCCACTCCCTGAGGAAGAAAAGGCTCGTACCCTTTTCATCCTCTACCTTCAAGCTACTGCTCGGCGGGCTCGTACCCCGTCGGTAGTAGTTTTCCTGTTATACCCGATCACGCCTTCTAAATATAAGTCGAGACCTTCTGATCGAGGGATCAAAACCAATAACGATCTGAACACGCAACCTTCTGATTATTCGTCGTGCTAAAAAAGGATGGCTCAATACGTCCTTGTGGCGATTACCGTCGTCTAAACGCAATCACGCAGCCAGACCGCAACCGCGTTCCGAATCATCACGATTTTACCAATCACCTTTACGGCGCACAAGTATTTTCGACACTGAACATCAACAGAGCGTACCATCACATCCCCATCGCGGAGAACGACATACCCAAGACCGCCATTATCACACCGTTCGGTCTCTTTGAGTTCCCCAGGATGGCATTTGGTCTCCGCAATGCAGCGCTTTATGGACCACATCTTTCGGGATTCACCCTTCGTCTTCACCTACATTAACGACGTTCTGGTCGCATCAAAAAATCCTAGGGAACACGAAGAGCACCTTCACCAAGTCTTCTCAGTACTCCACAAACACGGTCTCACGCTCAACCTGAAGAAAAGTGTTCTGGGCCAGCCCACCGTCAAATTCCTTGGATATCAAGTGAACGCCAAAGGTATTCAACCACTGGAAGAAAAAGTTCGTGCGATTCTCGAAATGCCACAACCTAAAGCTATCAAGGATCTCCGACGCTTCCTAGGAATGGTAAACTTCTACCGCAAAAACATTCCGCACGCTGCCGAAATACAAAAAACCTCTCAACGAGTTACTACACGGTGCCAAGAAAAATGATCGCACACCGAGTCCATGGTCTCCAACGACAGTACAAGCCTGGGAACAAACTAAGCACACTCTTGCAAACGCAACTAAGCTTAATCACCCAGCGGACCATCTTCCTCTCTACCTGCAGTGCGACGCGAGCTCCTCAGCTCTGGGAGCCGTCCTTCAACAGAAAAACGGCAGCGAATTTCAGCCACTCGGATTTTTCTCACGTGCACTCAGTCTCAAGGGCTTCAACCACTTCAGCTCCGAGTAAACCGGTGTCATTGGACTATCTATTGGTGTCGCGAAAACCCACACAGCACAAAATATTCAATGAATATTCTCTCAGTCTTCGGGAAAGAATGTACATATTCGAAACCTTCGTGTAATAATCTCAGAGTATTATTATACAGCTTTATTTATTATTCTAATAACTCCCAAATCATGAAGTTCTGAGAATAATCTTCCCAATTTCAAGCCGTGTACACACGGAGACTTTTCTGTCCTGTCATGAAATTTTTAAGATTTTTAGGAATGTTCGTTTGTTGTGATGTCAAAAAGTGTAAAAACCATGTTTTTATGAAAAAAAAAAACAAGAAAAAACGGATAAATTTTGGAAAATTATCTCCTTTCTCCCTACCACGGAAACCCAGCTTGGAATTACCGCGTCTACATTAGCCCTGTGAACATAGGAGGGCAGGACATAAAAAATGGGAGTAACTTTTGGGGCTTGAAAATAAACAATTTCATTCGGAATAATAGAGAGATTTTGCAAACAGCTCCGCCAACGCTAACGTTAACGCAATTCACATTTCAACGAACAAAATGTTTACTACCCTAGCAACGCGTACACAAAAATTAACTTTAGCGTTTACAGGACTGGTTGCAAAATCTCTCCAATGTAGGTACATACGGTAACAGGGACGGATTTAGAGTTTTTTGCCGGGGGGGGGGGGGGTTTCTTAAGCACTTTAGGTCTGTCCTGGAACCGCGACAACGAGCGTACATCCCAAAGTCTTGAATTTATCAAGTTAAATCAAGTTTCGAGAAGTGAGTACAACCACCGAAATTGCAAATTATGTCGTCAATCACCGGGAAAGGGAATGGATCTAGCTCAGTATGCTTGTTTATATCCCTATAATCCTGGCATAAACGCCAACTGCCGTTTTTTTTTTGGGTACAATGACACATGGGGATGCGCATTCTGAGTTGGAGGGTCGAATGATTTTCTTTTCTAGTAAGTCTCGCACCTTTTCTTGCGCCCATGAGTATTTCTGCCTAGTTAAGTGATACGGTTTTTGTTTCACCACGGGAGCATCAGACTTCAAAGTAAATTTAATTTTGAATTCGGGCGTTTGAGTTTGATGTAATAGGGTCGGAAAAATCGAAGAAATTTCATTTTTTGAAAGAATTTTGGTTTGCTTATTTTTCACTTGGCATTCTTGAACTGGGGAAGATGAGAACTTAGTGCATTTTTGTTGAACAAATGGTATCCTAGTTTGGCAAGTGTTTGCGGTTTTGACGTAGTTACAAGACTATGGAACTACCCCCCTCCTTGCACTAAGGTGTACTTCCTTCTCTATCATGAATGTCTTTATTATTTTCTCATTTTTTTGTTTTCTTTCCCCTTTGAGAGAGAGAGAGAGCCTGGGGAGGAGGAGTTTCGTGTAGTACAAAGTCCTTTTTATTTTAGTACGATTTTATTTTCCTCTTCTAAAAAGTTTTTAGTCTCGTTATTGCTACCGAGAGCGTATGCAGTCGAAAATGCTCAAGTCCCTTGTTGAGAAGTTAAGTCCTTTTCTTTTGTCTTAAAAATCAGTTGGACTAATTTATCGGTCAGTGCGGAAATCTCAGTCGGGTGTGCCGTTACTTCGTGGTTTCTTGCCCTTCTCCATCTTCCTTCCCTGTCTGTGTGAATGAAGTAAGGAAGCGTTTTCCCTGTCTCCTTGTGCCCGCCCGAAGTACGCCCCCCCCCCCTGAAGAGTCGATCGCCGCCAGGACCACGGTAAGTTATTCCCCAAACAGATTTACTTTTGGGTGTTGGTAAAGAAGAAAGGCAATTGCCCTTAAACCGTATGAGCAAGCCCCCTGGCTACTCAAACAAATTGGTGACCCCGACGTGATTTCAATTGCCTTTTTTTTTTCCTCACCTAGAGGTTTCAGTTTTTTTTATCTGAATTAGTCAGCCCTTCCGTTGTTTGTCATTTGAACTTTGTCATAATTCACGTGAAAATTCCTGTCCAAGTGCGCTTTGCTCTTATCTTTTCTCGGTAGTGTTGCCATTGATCGTGTACTCTGTACTATCCCGCCCCGCGCCAACAAATTAAATTGTAAGTCAGTTCGCCCTAATATTTTTTTCTCTCTCGAGGAGTTCGCTCTCGTGTATTATATCCTTCCTTCTTTCCCCTCAATTCGCACTGTTTGTTTCTTTTTCTTCCCCTCCCTCACTCTCTCTCACGGGGTTTCTTCATTTTTATTTTGTCTATCTTACATTCCCTTTTTCGCTTATTAAACGCATTGCGTTCGCTTCCTCCGCCGTGCTCATTCCTTTTCTTTCTACCCCCCCCCCCCCTATTTTCCTGTTCATTTTGTCCTGTCGTTTTCGTTCAATTGGTGAATTTTCCTGAAGGAAAACCTTAAACCATGAGTGACACCGATAAAAATAAAAACCCTGGATCAACCCAGCCCTCAGGCACCGGTTCAGTAGCGACTGCACCTCCCACCGTCTCTCAAAATCCTAAATTGAGAACTGTAAGACATTGGGCTAAGAAGAGAGAGGATCACTTCATTCGTCTTAACCGCATCTATGACACTGCGGTGAAATGCAAAGCAAACAAAGATTTCACGCAATTCCTTGGCATTTTTAGCGCGTTAGAGCCCACTTATAAGAATTGGATTGAGACGAACACCATGATAGAAGAACTTGCTCTGCAACACCCAGACATTGAGCCCTATGTAAAGTCCCAACTTGCCATCGATGAGCTGTATGATTTTTGCAACCAACTCCACTATGCCATTGAAGCTTCGCGTAAGGCGGAGGACTCTCAAGAGGCTCGTGCTTCAGCCCAAGCCCATGCCCCAATGCGCCCAGAATCGAACGTAGTCAAACTTCCTCGAATCAATCTCACTCCCTTTGATAATAAAGTGGAAAATTGGAATGCCTTTTTCGACATGTTCAACTGCCTAATTATTCAAAGAGAGTCACTGTCTGATACAGAGCGCATGCACTATTTGCGAACGTGCCTAACCGGTGAGGCAGCTGATCTGATCAGAGCTCTCCCTTCCGTGGGAGAAAGCTTTCCTTTAGCCCTCGATCTCCTGAAACAACGATACGCCTCTCCTCGCCTTTTGGCTTCCCACTTTGTGAAATCGCTTCTCGAATACAAGCCCGCTCATAGTGAAACCGCCCCCGGCTTGCATCACTTTTTGAAGGTTTTCGACACCAGTGTTCAGGCGTTCGCCCAAATTCCTAACCTTAACCATAAGGATTTTCTCTTGTTTTACTTAGCCTTGCGCACATTAAGCCCGGAAAGCCGAAATCTGTTCGAATCGAGTCGTGAAGACCAACAAGCCCTGCCCACTTACGAGGAGTTGATCACATTCATAAGGAAACGTGCCTCAGTTCTGAGCGTTTCTTCATCTGACAAAATGTCGATTCCTGCGCCCAAACCAGGAACCTTGAAGGCTCCCACGCGTACTTCCTTAAACGCTACTCAAGTTGGTCCAGATGTGACATGTGATGTTTGCAAGGGTAAACATCGTCTCATTCAATGCCCTGAATTTCACGCCATGAATCCTAACGACCGAGTGGCTACCATTAAGTCATTGCGGAAATGTTTCAATTGTCTCGGCCCGCATTTCAGCTCAAAATGTAATTCCGTTAAAACCTGTCAAACATGCCACTCCAAGCGTCACCACTCCCTGTTGCACGACGTCTGCTGGTCTCAAGAGTTGACACCGCAGAAGTCTAGCCCCGACCAACCTATGCCACTAAGTAAGAAGAGTTTTTCAGGTAAGGAGCAGCAATTTGGTAGCACCAGTCGACCCTTGCACCAGCCCTCGAAGCCTTCTCCCAATACTGGCCCAAAATCGCCTATTCCCAACGCTGAACGAATGCCTTCCGCACAAGTTCTGTCTTCATCCACAATTTGCCGTGCCTCTGACACCACCATATTGTTAGGCACCTTGTTGGTTCGCGTGAGCGACGCTTGGGGCCGCTTCCACATTATTCGTGCCGTACTCGATCCTGGAAGTCAGTTGAACTTCATCACGAAAAGCTGTTGTGACCGTCTTAGTCTATCCCCCTCCTTTAGTGCCACAAGAATCAGTGGTATTGGGGGATCTACCCTCGGGTCCAAGCTGGGCGAAATATCACTCGAATTGTTTCCGACCAGTTTGGAGAGTACTCTCGCTATCCCTATGAGTGCCACTGTTTTAGAGCGTATTAGTAACCCACTGCCAAGCCTCAGAGTCTCCCCTCGAGTTCGGAAGACGTTTTCTAATTTTAAATTAGCTGATCCGTACTTTGACGACCCATCAACGGTAGATGTTCTGCTCGGAGCGGAGATGCTACCAAGCTTGATGATCCGAATCCAGCATTGTCCTGACATGCCATCGGCTATGGAAACGCCTTTCGGACATGTCCTCATTGGAAAAGCACCAGTGTTGTCCTCAGATGAGGAGCCAGCCGAAAATTCGGTCGGTCTCGCTTCATTGCTAAGTTGCTGTGAAGTTAACCAATGCCTTCAGCGTTTTTGGATTGATGAAGAAATCCGACAGCGTGAATATGTTTACAGTCCCGAGGATGCTTATTGCGAAGAGCATTTCCGGTCAACTGTCCGCCGTGACGGACAAGGACGTTACATCGTCAAGATGCCCTTTCGTGACCCCAATCCCGATTTCCCTAACTCCCGTGAGATGGCAAAATCTCGGTTGGATTCCTTAGAAAGAAAATTACGTCGTCGACCTGAGTTGAAGATATCTTACAACGATTTCCTCCTCGAATATGAAGCCCTTGGTCACATGGAACCTGCCCGTAGCCCTTCGTTTTCGGTCTTACCTCACCATGGTGTCATTAAGGCTGAAAGTACCAGCACAAAATTACGAGTTGTTTTTGACGGTTCCGCCCGAATCGCCCCCGAACGAAAGTCCTTGAATGAGCTACTGCTGCCCGGCCCTCGCCTTCAGGCGGACATAACAGATTTGCTCACTCGCTTTCGCCTGTTTCGAGTCGTCCTCTGCGCGGATATCCGCATGATGTATAGACAAATCGCCCTGTGTCCCGAACAGCGTCATCTCCAGCATATATTCTGGAGGAAGAACGATGAGTCCGACGTAAAGGAGTTCGAGCTGACTACGGTGACTTATGGTTTGACACCCTCTGCCTTTCTTGCTCAAAGAGTTCTGGTGCAACTGGCCGAAGACGAAGGTCAGAGATTCCCCGATGCTGCCAGAGCTTTGAAAGAGCACATGTACGTGGATAACTTTCTTGGAGGAGGTGATTCCATTGAAGAAGTGATCGCGTTAAAACACGATCTGACTGAACTGTTGTCCAAAGGGCAACTTCCTTTGCGCAAGTGGGCAAGCAATAAGGAAGAAGTTCTTTTGGATTTGCCGCCTGAACACCGCGAAATTCATCTGTCATTTGAACATGACAGTGAGCCAGTCATGAAAATCTTAGGCCTACAATATAGAGCGCAGCAGGACGTATTTGGTTATAAGATAGCCCCTCCATCAAATCTGCTCACAAAACGCGCATTGCTGTCAACTATAGCCCGAATGTATGACCCAATGGGTCTTCTTGCTCCCGTCACATTCTTAGCGAAAACCTTTCTGCAGGCCTCCTGGCTTGCTGGAGTGGGATGGGACGAACCCTTGCCCCCGGACTTGGCTGAGTCCTGGATTCGTTTCATGGATACCTTACCCTGTCTTGAAGCCCTGAGTATTCCCCGATTTATCGACGTAAAGTCCCATCCGATCAAGTTGATCGGCTTTGCTGATGCCTCTTCTCAAGGTTATGCGGCCTGCCTTTACATACTCTACTCAGAAGCCCCGAGTTCAACTGTTCGCTTACTTCTCGCGAAGAGCAAGTTGGCCCCCCTGAAGGCAGTCACGATTCCCCGTCTCGAGCTTAATGCTTGCCTTTTGTTGGCCCGTCTTTACCAAAAGGCTTTAGCTCTCCTGCAGAGTACGCCCGTGCAATCAACAGTTCTTTATTCTGACTCCACAACCGCTCTTTCTTGGATACGCACCCCCCCTCATGCCTTGAAAACCTACGTTTCCAACCGCGTAGCGGAGATCTTAGATCTGGCTCCGCCTCCCTTGTGGGATCACGTTCCCTCGGAGCAAAATCCCGCAGACGTGGCCTCTCGTGGTTTATTTCCTAGTTTCCTAGTGGATTGTACTTTATGGTGGAGTGGCCCTGAGTTTTTTAAACGTGACAAGGAGTATTGGCCACACGCGCCGAAGTCAACTCCCATTCCGAAATCTCTACCTGAAATGAAGGCCAATTCGTCGCCTAGAAATTTCTCGGTTTACGGTCCTCTTGTGTCTGATCCTAATTCTCAAAGTAACGGCGAGTTTCCCAGTCTTCTTGTCTCTGAACCAGTTCAGGAAAGCTGTTTTGTCGACGACTTTCTTGAACGCTTCTCCTCCTTTCGTACTGCAGTCAATGTGATGGGTTACACATTGCGATTCCTGTCTAAAACTCGCTCAAAACCGATCCACAGTCACGGAGTTCTTACCGTTGAAGAGCGTAACACCTCCCTCCATCTGTTGATAAAACTCGTCCAGCAAAAACACTGGGCGTCCGTAATTAAGGACTTGACCGCTAAGTCCTCTGTTCCAAAATATCTTAGATCGCTCTCGCCCTTCGTAGACGATCGGGGTTACCTAAGGGTGGGTGGCCGCCTTCAATACGCTCCTTTGACCGAGGATGAACGCCATCCAATTCTTCTACCGCGAGAGAGCCGATTGTCTTCCTTGATCGTGGATCACTTTCATAAGGTGAAAACTCTACATGGAGGACCCCGATTAGTTCAAGCCATGATTCAAACCAAATTCTGGATTCCCAACATTAGACGACTGATTCGAAGCAGGATAACAAAGTGTCATCCCTGTTTTCGCCATTCCGTGAAAGCGCAAGCTCCTATCATGGCTCCTCTACCCGCGTTCCGATTTTCTCAAATCCGTGCCTTCACGAATGTGGGAGTTGATTATGCCGGCCCATTCGCCCTCAAGGAATCCCCCCGCCGGAATGCAAAGATCGGTAAGGCGTATTTAGCCATCTTTGTATGCCTATCGACTACCGCAGTGCACTGCGAGATTGTCCCGGACTTGTCCACCCCTGCCTTCCTCAACTGCCTAGACCGCTTCACTTCCCGGCGTGGTCTCTGTTCCTCTATCCACTCTGACCGAGGCACTAACTTCATCGGCGCCAGAAAGCTTTTAGCTGAATTCTTGGTTGCAATCGAGTCCAACAACGAGTCCATCGAACGTTTCCTCGCCTCCAAGGAAATAAAATGGCAGCTCAATCCACCTGCTGCCAGCCATTTTGGTGGCATTTGGGAGCGAGCTATCGCCTCCGTCCGATACCACCTCAAGCGTTCGTTGAGTGATCGCCCTCTGCTTTACGACGAAATGACTACCATTTTCACCCGAATCGAAGCTGTGTTAAACAGCAGACCTCTTGGAACGCTTCCTATCCACCCGAATGACAACCTGTTGTATTTAAGCCCCGGACATTTCTTGGTGGGTGGCCCCCTGTTGGCTCCCCCACATGCTGAGGAAGTATCCTTACGCCCCCTGAGCTTGTACCAGCGGTACAGTCTCATTCAAGAAATATTGAGGTCCTTTTGGAAGAGATGGGCGCATGAATACCTGCAAACGCTAATTCCAAGGACGAAGTGGACCACTTCGTCACCATCCCTTCAAGAAGGCAGCGTTGTACTGCTCCGTGATGAGCGATCACCCCCCAATGACTGGCCGATTGGCCGGATCTTACGTCTCTATCCAGGCCCTGACGGTATTGCTAGAGTCGCTGACGTGCGTCTTTCTCGCGGCGTCCTGCAAAGACCTGTGCATCGTCTTGCAGCTCTTCCCAACATAAACTAGCAACTACTACACTTATAACTGCTTCTTTATTATGTACATAGCATTCCTTGTATATATATTTTCTACTCTAATGTATTCTATTCTCTGCAGCATTCTTCCATTTGTCCAATAATTTCGCAGTGAGCCCACTACGAGGTGGGTGGCTTTGTTTGCGGTTTTGACGTAGTTACAAGACTATGGAACTACCCCCCTCCTTGCACTAAGGTGTACTTCCTTCTCTATCATGAATGTCTTTATTATTTTCTCATTTTTTTGTTTTCTTTCCCCTTTGAGAGAGAGAGAGAGCCTGGGGAGGAGGAGTTTCGTGTAGTACAAAGTCCTTTTTATTTTAGTACGATTTTATTTTCCTCTTCTAAAAAGTTTTTAGTCTCGTTATTGCTACCGAGAGCGTATGCAGTCGAAAATGCTCAAGTCCCTTGTTGAGAAGTTAAGTCCTTTTCTTTTGTCTTAAAAATCAGTTGGACTAATTTATCGGTCAGTGCGGAAATCTCAGTCGGGTGTGCCGTTACTTCGTGGTTTCTTGCCCTTCTCCATCTTCCTTCCCTGTCTGTGTGAATGAAGTAAGGAAGCGTTTTCCCTGTCTCCTTGTGCCCGCCCGAAGTACGCCCCCCCCCCCTGAAGAGTCGATCGCCGCCAGGACCACGGTAAGTTATTCCCCAAACAGATTTACTTTTGGGTGTTGGTAAAGAAGAAAGGCAATTGCCCTTAAACCGTATGAGCAAGCCCCCTGGCTACTCAAACAGCAAGTGTGGGGTGTCCAACGATTAAATCATAAGACAGATCATCCATCACATAGGCTTTGTCTTTCACTTCCATGCCGTTGGAAAAAATTGAGATGGGAACAGGCATGGTAATGCGCTCAGTAGACCGGTTGAAACCTTTTAAAATTTCATTTTCTTTAGCGCACTGCCACTTATGTTCTGCAACTTTTTTATACCTCACGATATTAACTGTTGCACCTGTATCGAGCAATCCCTCTAAAGTAACATTATTCACGAGAAACTTTTGCGTGAGGGGTGAATGAACTGGATAGGACACAGAATAAAACCATAAAAATTCATAGTTCTTCACTTCAATTTGGTCTTCTTGAGCTTCTTCTTCGATGGTGAGCGTCTTTTTTGCTGAACAATGGTTCTTCGACTGCCATCTTTCGCTTTTGCGTGGCGAGTCTAAAGGCTTCAACCGTTTCAACGCTCGACGGAATTCGTCTTTGGAGTGAAAATCCTGGGGAGAAAGATGGTTTTGTAAAGGTTCGGGTAAGCCTAACATCACCAATAGGATCAAAGCGCGATCTGGGAGCTCTCCATACGCAAGCGATAGTAATCTCTATTGTTCATAAAAGTACTCCATAAGGCTTCCTCCTCGATATTCCCACTGGATGGCCTTTCTCGCCAATTCGAGTAGAGTGAGGTAGAAGTGAACACCAAACGGTAGAGTTATGGCATTTGAGAGCGTTTTTAAGAGAGCGGTGCCATCTTTCAAGTTTACCATTGGACTGCGGATGGTACGATGTCGTACGAAAATGACGAATCCCGAGGCGGTATAGTTGAGAATTCGGAAAAGATTGAACTCGAGGGGCTTGTGGTCTGTGAAAATTGTGAGTTGTTGACCTTCGACGAAGTCCCGAAAGTGCTTGATTGAAGCGTAAATTCCTAGAAGCTCTTTGTCATAGGCACTGTACCGTCGTTCGGTTTCACTGAGCTTCCGAGAGAAAAACGCTAGCGGTTGGCAGGTACCGTCGGTTTGTTGATGAAGAGCAGAGCCAACGGCAGTATCTGAAGCGTCGACGAAAAGGGTCAAGGGTGAGTCAGGCTTGGGGTGGAGCGAGATCTTGCAGGCAATGGTCGTAGGCCTCAATCAACTGATCAGTCCATTGGATGGGAGATGTTTCACTTTTGCTAGTTTTTAAGGCGTCATGAAGCGTGATTTGGGCCCAGGCCGCGCGGCGAATGAAGCGGCGGTAGAAATTTATGGTTCCGAGGAAGCGACGCAAGTATTGAATGGTTGTAGGTCGAGGAGCTTCGATGAGGGCACGAACACGTTGAGGAAGTGGTGATGTGCCGGATGGTGTGACTCGGAAACCTAAGAAGTCTACTTCGGTTACGCCGAAAACACATTTGTTCAAGTTAAGATGGAGTCCGTAGCTCCTGAAACGCTGGAAAACGAGAGTGAGATGCTCCAGATGTTCTGCGGGAGATTTGGAAGCGATAAGCGCATCGTCGAGGTAAACGAAGATGAAGGGAAGGTCGCGAAGTATTTCATCCATGAATCGCTGAAATGATTGACCGGCGTTGCGTAAACCAAAACACATCATCGGAAACTCAAAAAGGCTGAAAGATGTGATGATGGCGGTTTTTTCGATGTCGGAAGGTGCGACTGGTATTTGGTTGTATGCTCGAAGGAGATCTAGCTTCGAGTAAATTGTCGTTCCGTGAAGATTGGACGTGAAATCGTGAAGATGAGGGAGAGGGTAGAGGTCAGGTTTGGTGACAGCGTTTAGCGAAATCACCACAAGGTCGCCAGGTGCCGTCTTTTTAGGAACGAGGTGGAGCGGACTAGACCAACAAGATTTAGAGGGACGACAGATGCCGAGGTCTAGCATTGTTTGGAATTCTGCTTTGGCAGCTTTCAACTTGTCGGGTGAAGACGTCGAAAGCGGGAACGAACCACGTGGTCCGGTGGTTTCGATTGCGTGCTGGGTATTGTGTGGTAGAGATGGGCGTGGAAAGGAGGGAGGTTGAACGATCTCAGGGAATTGCGTGAGCAACGCGGCAAACTTGTTCGTCGTGTCACAGAGGTTCAGGCGTGCTGGGTTATTCGACGGTGCAGTTGAAGGATGAACACCAGCGACAGAAAGTTGAGGAGTGCCATCCAACTGACGATGACGACGGAAGGTCGATGAGAAGATCGAAGTGTGCCAAGAAGTCGGCACCGATAATGGGGTATGTTACCTCTGTGAGGACGAAGGGCCATCGAAACGAACGGTGAAGACCGAAATCGAGTGAGAGAAAGCGGGAACCATACGTAGGGATCGCAGAACCATCAGCAGTAGACAAGGTGAACTTCTGTGGGCCATTGGTTTTGTCGCGGCGCGTTCAGGGAATGACGCTTACGTCGGCGCCTGAGTCGATGAGGAAACGAACTTTGGTTGTTTTGTCGGTGACAAATAGGCGGCGTGTCGAGTTACGGTGATCGCTTGCCGCTACCTGCGATCGGAACATTAGTTTTTCGAAGAAAAGGTACACGGGGAACGACAGTTTTGAGCTTTGTTACCGAACCTTTCGTGATAATAACAGAAACCTGTTTTTGGGGGTGAAATGTGTAGTTCTGGTTTGGGACAAGGTGATCTGTAGCAAAAACTCCGATCACTGAATGCCACATCACCCAGGTTGCCAAACGGAGATGCAGTATCACCCCCCCCCCCCCCACTCCAACTG
The DNA here is from genome assembly GCA_038030265.1 of Corythucha ciliata. Classification (NCBI taxonomy): domain Eukaryota; kingdom Metazoa; phylum Arthropoda; class Insecta; order Hemiptera; family Tingidae; genus Corythucha; species Corythucha ciliata. Next base: position 467,881 of record CM075939.1, read on the forward strand.
AGACGAAGTATTCGTTAATTTCATCGACAGAAAATGGCATGGAACAAGGTGCAGCCTTGGGCCTGGCGATGCTCATGCTCCTGAGTCGTTCCCAAATAGACCTCGAATTGGTTTCCTCTTGGAAAAAAGTCCGGAAAAACTCACTCTTAATGGCCTTGACCAACCGACTAACTTCATTCCTCAAGTCGTGATACGCGTCGTCATCCGAAGCAGGCCCAAGCCGGCGAAATCTACGTCTTATCCTCTCACGAGCCTTCATCTTAGATCACAACTCCTGGGTGATCCAAGGAACGGAATGCTTACGGTTACGCCCGTATCCAAGGAACATATCGGTCAACCAGGTTCACCAGACATCCTGCTCAGAATAATCACCTTCTAATTCGCGAATATATTGAGAAAAAATTCTCAATTCTGCTAGTTCAGAGGTGTGTCAGTCTGCACGAGTTATGACAAGGTCACCAGAGAAAACATGGTATTCGCAGTGTCTCAAGCAAGCGGGAACGTCAGACAACATAAGAGAAAGGAAATCAGGTCCAAGACCGGCTCCCTGTGGCACGCCGTCTGCCTTAAGCATGAGGGAAGACGAGCAGCGAGTGTTCACGGCAAGGGCCCAAATGTTATCATGGCCCAAAAAAAAGGCGCCGAAATTTGCAAATTAGTGTAAGTTATTACCATAAACTTACAATTCGCTGGATAATAGACCCGAAAGTTACAATTTAGTGGATATTTAGCCCCAAATGATGTAATTTTGCGGTTATTTATCTCCATTGTACTCGCAAATTTGTGTAAAAATTGAAATGTTATTCATCAAATGCTGTGAGTTAGCTAACTTTATAAATTTTATCGGAGAACTAGCGTTTTTCACAATTTCAGTCGTGAATTAGTAATTTGTTTCTCTAACTTTTAGCCGTTAATTAGCGTTTTTTCGCCACATTAGCGACTGAGTTGACTTTAGAAATCACGAATTATAACCTTTTCTCAATTTTAACCGCGCATCAGGCGTTCTTTAGCGCATTTTCTTGGTTGCTCATTAGTATTTCATTTATTCGCATTCGTTCGTTGTGCGGGGCAGTTCCCATGCGGCACGGTTTTGGCCGCCGCATCAATGCCGCGTATACCTTGACACAAGTCTCGACAGGTTTTCCAAGCTTTAGATGCTTTTTCAACAGTTTCAAAGCTGAAATTCAAGCTTGAAATGTTGAAAATTAACGATTTAAAATAATTAGAGAGTTTAACACGATTAACTTTCCTCTCGTCAAAATATACCTAAACAAGGAATTTTTGCGCTCAGTCACTCACTCTCTTTGTCTCTCTCTCTCTCTCTCTCTGTTCTCTCTCGCAAACTTCGACACACACAGCTACCTGCGTTCGTCACTAACCCCCCCCCTCCACTCCATACCTCTAGCAACACTCGGCACCTCGCTAATCCCCTACTAAATCGTAATTGCTATAATTACGCGTGAACTTAAGCGTTCATTAAACTTTTAGCAATCAAGTTAAATTAGCGCAAACCCCACTCACTCATTCCATCTCTCTCTTCTTCCCAACTAATTCTCTTCACTCATCCTTTATCTGCGGGTCGGGTCTGTTGGTGAAGAGAGAGAGGGGGGGGGGTGAAGCTTTAGGATTTCTCAAATAATTAACACGAACTGTCTGTTGAAAAGATTAAAAGCTCCCCCCCCACCACCACCACCACTCAGTCGACGCACTTGTTGTCATTCACTGGAAATTTTCGCGTTTAATGTATTTCAAATGAATGGTGGATGTAATGGAGGCCCCCCCCCTCCCGTGTACAAGTTTGTTTTTCAAGAACTTTAAGCGATAGCCTATTAAGGTGAAGAATCATAATTGTTTCATTACATGAATCCCCCCCCCCTCGTCCCGCAAACCACTCATACCCCTTTTAAATGGTTACCTCCGTTTAAACACCTCATGGTTAGGGCTCCAAAAGCCTTTTTTTTTTTCCTCTCCCTTCTTCGTCACTCTTACCAAACGCCCTTTGCAATTAGGTTGTGTATAAAAGGGCTGCTGCTGGTCGAAGTAGAGGTTGCACCGTATAAAAATGGGTGTATGGTACGGTGTGGAAAAAAGGTCGGTTTTAATATTGTACGACATATTTTAAAAAAATTACTTCGCCCCCTCCCATTCGTCGGGAGTCCAGATAAAGTCATTCGTTCTTTTAACCACGTACACGGCGAGTCCCTTTTCATTTATTGCGGTTATTACGTCCTGTTGGTAAATGCCTCGAGGCGGGCACACAAAAAACACATTATATGGTTTAACTCGCGTGTATTTCAAGGGACAAGTAGGTCTTTACTTTTGAGATTAATTTCATTATTATTTATAGCCCTTTTTTGTTGCTAATAAATCAATTTTTTTCTCATTATGTTTCATTAATTGAGAAAAACCAAGGGCACAATTTTATAAAATGAGTGGACTGCTATAGTGCTGCATAAGCGGGAATGGGAAGATAAAAGGAAACTCGGTTCAAGAGGCTGGGGGATGATCTTAAGGCTATTGATTCCTTTCGAGAAGGAATTAATTACAGTATCAATTAACGAACCCATCTTGGATCCCTTGCTAATCGTCCAAGCTATTCACTTTCCGTCGACACTTCGTCCTTCACAAAGAAAATATATTGCTAGCTTTCGAGAGAGAGATGGGGGAAAGGAAAGAAAAATCCTTTTATCTTGATCACCCTGGCGCTCTTCTTTTTTTTCTTTGTGCGCGTGATTTTGACATTTAACACCGTTAAAACTGGAGTTTCCGTGATAGATTTGAAGGGTAATTTAAAATGGCACTTCCTTGCCATTCACCTTTCCTCCCCCTTGTGCATTATTTTATCAAACTTTTCAGGTCCATTCTGGGCGGACGAACCGTTACTCAGTAGATTAGTATTCAGCGCTTTCCAGCGTTGGGGGCTTAGGTGTATATACGTGGCGGTGATGAGGGGATGGGGTGAAGGTGAAGAGATGGAAAGTTAACGAAAGCCTCGTGGGAGAATTGTTATTTTACTGGGAAGAGCGGCCGAGGGAGAGGCGGTGTGAGCCCGAGCACCACCCTCCCCCCCACACCCCGTACCAACATACCTTAATTAAAGGCGAAGAGTGATGTGTCGGTATAGACTGGTATTCCCGAAATATAACGAAGAGCTCAACAGCATCTGGAATTCAGAGCATCACCTCCACTTCTTCGCCCCAAAACAACATTCATCCCTCAATCGTGTAAACTCTCTTGGCGTGAAAATCTTTGTTCCTCGACCATTCGGTGAAGACCTTCAACCTCCCCCCCCACCCCTTTCACTGTACAGTGAAAGTTTCATACAAGCTTCTTTTGTTATCGCTTCATAGGGGAGGGATGTGAAGTTATTGTAGCGCTCTAATTAATCCTCCCTTTATCAATTCTAATAAAATGTTATACCCAACAACCTCCGCCCCCCCACGCCTCTTCTACAAAGTTTTCAAACGTTCCCCTCCTGCGACATCCTGACTAGCGTCATAAGCGTCGTTTTAATTGCCAACAGCTTCCCCCACCCTCCCTACTACTTTTGCACTCGAAAAATATCCGCGCTCTGAAATAAAACACAAAAAACACAGGAAGGGTATATAATTATTTACCTTTTTGAGTTTTTGCCGCGGGGAGTTGTATCAATGTGAGAAAATAAAGAAGACTGACGAGTTGAAGAGCCTTGCGGACCATCGCCGTGCCACCTAGTCTTATCTGTAACATTTAAAACGTAGAAAAAATGAATTGCATTAGTCGAAGTACTTATTACAACCGTAGGGAGACAGGGCCTAGGGTGATACCATTTTGCTTATCTGGGGGGAGAGAGAATGTGAGTGTGAGAGTGACGTGCGTGACACCTCAATAGGCAATTTCCGATGCTTATCAATCCAATTTTCTTGTTTTTCATTGGGGAAACAGAGAAAGGAATACCTTATGTATTTTGTAGGAAACATGCTATATAAATAATTAACCTGAAAAGTCAAAAAATGGCTGGAACACCGGTTGACGAGAGTTTCCAACGCTAAAATCATTCGACGCGTCATTATCATTCGAGGGGACAGAGAAACCCTCCCCCCCCCACTATAACATCGCCATGAGGGCGAACTCCTCGGAATGTTTCTTTTGAGAGAGCCAAACACCAGGAAGCGCTTTGCGGACCTACACTGATAAACTCTATGAGGCTCTATAATAGTCCAGGAGCAGGTTCAAAAATCGTGCACTTTTGAGTCGAGCTTTCAAACTTTGCAGGCTTGTTCTAGATGGCTGATGAGTTGATTTTAAGATTGGGGGCAATCGCGACATCGCATAGGACGGCTGTTTTTCAAGATAGCCGTTGGAAATTTTAGTATTTCCGCCGTTTCAGCGCTTTTTTCGAACTCTTTCCTGGTTGAAGCGCTGTTAAGAACTACATTAGACTGCCCTGAGTTCAAAATCAACCATTGGAGCGATCAATTAATCCCGCACGTGGATCATGCGGCAGCTTCTTTTACGCATCTTTCTTCCAACATACGTGTTGTTAATGTTTTCTCCCGGTATCTGGATTTTAGGAAGGGTAAGCAAATATTAAGTCACTGAAAACGTGAACACAATGTATATTATTAACGATATTATTATAATAATGTTAGAAAACGCACGCAGGCGCCTGACCGGGCGGAAGCTTCCTTCTACTATTGTCTATTAATTTACCAGTATAACGAGACTAAAGTTTAGATAAATTAAAACGACGATGACTTTATCGGTTATATACTTGACGGAGGGTTTATTTTAAAGTTTTTTACGCGAAGGCTTTTCACGGTTCTAATCCGCGTGTACGTGACCATACGGGTTTAAAGTTATCGCGCTTGAACTTGCTTCGCGCTATGAGGTTATGAGAGGCTCGCTTATTGCCACACTCGCCGATCCCACACCACGAAAAGTACCTGTGGCTGGCTTTAAAGATGGGACGCACACAAAGAGACCTTCTTGGACGAAGCCCAACGGGTCCGTTGAGGAAAAGCAGGACAACTTCCTTCTTGGCTTGGCGCGGCGTATAAAAGAAAGGCTGCAGAACCACAATTCAGGGTAATCGTAAATTTTGGTGTACAGCGAGTATTTTGTGTTGATGATAGCTCACCTTGCGCCTTTTTCTTTACAGTGAAGATTTGCGACCAAATGCTTCCTCTGTCTGACGAAATCGTGTCTCTCAGCGATGCGATCCACAAGATAAATGGACGATTTACACTCGCGCATGCACGCGCGCACCCGTGAGTCACGATACCCTCACTACCGAGTTTTGGTGGGGCGTTAAAGATTATAATCAGCCGTTATTGATACACTGGTCTGGTTTTCAATATTGTTGTTCATAAAACTATAGTATAAACGTGTTCTCTTAAAATATCCCTGCCCTCTTCTCAATCCTGTTATTGACAGTTATTTAGGAGCTTTTATGATTATGGTTCAGAGCGGATCCAGCCGCCACCACCGGAACGCAAACCCCAAACCGCGGCGCCAGCCACGCCAGGGGATATCCCATTACAATACACTCCTCTCCACAAAAAGAAACTGAAAAAGAAAAAAAATCTATGCCCAATACTCACGAACGCCAGACCTACATTATCAACATGAAGAAAAGGTAAAAAAAAGTAGAAAAATATGTATACTCTGTGGTAAAAAATCTATATATATCTAACAGCATCTACCAAGCATATCACAGAAGAAAAACCCCATCAATTTTACGCCAAACTGAAACTGAATGGATGCACGTCTGTCCTCTATCAAGGCGACTTGCACTGACTACTGCTGGTCAATATGACATTTATTTTATTTTGACATATTTAAAAAATCGAAAAAAGGAGTAGAAAAATATGTGTAAACTATGGTAAAAATATATATATATCTCAAAATCTATTAAGCATATCACAGAAGAAAAACCCCATCAATTTTACGCCAAACTGAAACTCAATGGATGCACGTCCGGCCTCTATCAACGCGACTTGCACTGACTACTGCTGGCCAATATGACATTTATTTTATTTTGACATCTATAAGAAAGCGAAAAAAGGAGTAGAAAAATATGTGTAAACTATGGTAAAAAAATATATGTAACTCAAAATCTATTAAGCATATCACAGAGGGGGGAAAAAGAAAATACTACGGCTATAGAATAAGGCGCTATTCTATCGTCTCTACAAAGTAGGGTTTCATTGCTGTTGAATGATATATAATTTTCCTATTTGTTTTCGGGAATCTTACAATGTATGTTGAGTGCCCTATGCTGCTCTCTACCACACACGGACCGCAATATGGTGGTATCAGTTTTGCGCTTACTTTTTGTGCTTTTGAACTCTGAGGGTATTGCCTCACGAGAACACGATCTCCACGCCGGTACTGACGCGTTTTTCTCTTGCCGCCAATGTTTCCAGGGGTATTGGCTCCTATGGCTTGCTCTTGCAGGAGCACTAGATGCCGATCAATTTTTTCCCTGTCTTGACGCAGGTCTAAATCGTCTGGATGTCGCAAAGGTTTCCAGCAATCCACGTCTTTGATGCCGTACCAGGCCTGTTGCGGCGACATTTTAATGGATGAATGGTACGTGGTATTCATAACGCGCTCGATATTTGGAAGTACATCGAACCACTTCGATTGTTTACTTGTCACTGTTATCCGCAGGTATGTGGTGAGGTCTTTGTGTACCCGTTCTGCTAGGTTTGCATTAGGGCGTTTTAAAGGAATCATGACATGTTGGGCAGGAATACCGTCTATAAACTTCAGCCACCGTTTCGAGGTAAAGCAGCTCCCATGATCGGTTAATATTCGCTGTGGCATTCCCTGCATTTTGAAGTAACTTTGAAGCTTCGCTGTTGTCTCAGTGGTTTTGGTCGTTTTTAGCGGGTATAATTTTACAAACTTTGTTAAATTGTCTATTACGGTCAAAATATAGGTGTAACCGAATTTACTACTTGGGAGCGGTCCGTAATGATCAATGGAGATTAAATCCAATTTACGCTTGGCAACGATTGATCCCTTTGGATGCGCGATATTAAGATTCCCGAACTTGCTGATTTGACAGGTATGACAATGCTTTATGTACTGTTTTACTTTTCGGCGGAAAGCTTTTGTAATAAAAATATCTCTTAGGAACTGGAAGCACTTGTCGGCCCCCGAGTGTAATAAATCGTTATGGACCTTCGCAATTACCGTTTGAACCATCGTGGCGGGCAAAAATACGCGATATTGGTCATTGCATTTTTGGTAAAGAATTCCCTTTTTCTTTGTAAATAGTTCGGGTCTCTTGGCATTGATTTTGATGTATTGACTATCTTTAATTTGCAGACTGTATAAATCTTTGATCAGCTTCGTGAAGAAATACTTGTTAAGTTCCAGTTTGATGTTCATTATCTGTGCCGAGTGTGACAGTGGCGGCGCGTTCTCTAATTGTGGAGGATAACGACTTAGAGTATCCGCGATAAAGTTGTCCCTCCCTTTTATATATTCAAACGTTATATTGAAATTCTGAAGATAGAGAAGCCACCTATTTAAACGTGGGGACGGATACGTACATGACTTCATAAAGGGTATTGCCCTATGGTCAGTCCGGATGACACACGGAAAACCCCCTATATATGACTGGAATTTCCGACAACCTTCCACTACGGCCAGTATCTCCTTTTCCGTAGTAGTATACCTTCGTTGAATGTCTGTCAGTAGACGACTGGTAAAGGCTAAGGTGCGACGCTCCCCGTTCGTTTTATCCAGTTGGTATAACACAGCGGCTGTCGCGACATCACTGGCGTCGGTGTCTATGTAAAATGCGTTATTATAGTCGGGGTAGTTTAATTCAACATGTTCGGCCATGGCAATTTTTATGTCATCGAAAGCATCCTGCGCTTCCTCGGTCCACCTCCATTTCTCGCCCTTTTTTGTTAACGTGAATAGTGGGGCTGCTGTTTTAGAAAATGACGGCATAAATCGTGTGTAAAAATTCACCAGGCCCAAAAACGACTGCAGAGCCTTAACGTTTCGCGGCGTTGGAAACTCTTTTATAGCGGTAATCTTCGACGGGTCCTTTTGTATTCCCTCTGTTGTCAAGATGTAGCCCAGAACTGGTATTTCGCGACGAAAAAACTGACATTTGCTCAAGTTTAATGTAATGTTGTGGTCTAAACAGATTTTAAAAAAAGATTGTAGATGATATAGATGCTCTTCGGCGGAAGAAGAAAATATTATGATGTCGTCAACAAATGTTTTTATGTTTTTTGTTAGATTCCTGGGGATTAACGGACGTAAAGCCCTTTCTAATGCCGCTGATGCGGTCTTGAGGCCAAAAGCGACACGATTATGATGGAAAACGAGGCCTTTAAAACGAAACGCGGTATACTGTCGACTCTCTGGGTCCAATTCGACTTGGTGAAAGGAAGAGGTCAAATCCAAGGAGGATATAAATGCTACATTGGTAGCATCTTTAATGATGTCGTCGAACGTCTGTGGTATGTCGTGCGCCTCTACTAAACACCTGTTTAACAATCTAGCATCCAGAACGATCCTTGCTGACCCATTTCGTTTTCGCACTACGTGAATCGGGTTTAAAAATGCGCTCTCAGACTTACTGATGACCCCGGTATCAAGGAGTTTGTTGATCTCCGCCCTTACCTCCTCCTCATCTGCGGCTCTTATCGGGTATTGTTTTGCCTTGAATGGTACGTTCCGATATCCTTTGATGCACCCTGGTTTATCACTGAATATATTTCGGTTTGTAGTTATGAGGTCCTTCAGTTGCTGACTCACATGAGCCTCCACTGACAAATCCGACGAAATTTCGCTTAAATTCTTAGTGAAAACTGCGTGCTCCCCACGAGAGTCTTTCTTTTTCGCCTGGTCCCTCTTATCCATGGCGATTGCAGTCAAACCAGGAGGTATTATGTTGAACGTTGTTAACGGGATTTCTATAGTAGTCGGCGACGCCGTCGTTACCACCAATTTGTTTTCCGGTATATTTATGTGCGCCCCCCACTCGCGTAAAATGTCCATACCAATGATAACGGGATAGTTTAGTTTAGGAATGACTAGAAAACGGCAGAAAGTATTTAAAGCCCCAATTTGTACGATTATTTCAAGTTGAAACTTGATACGAAAAGCTCTCGTGGTCAGTGCGGTACGTACTCTCGCCCCCTGTACCGGTAAAAGTTCGTATTTTGCTACCGGCTTAATTTTTTCCATGAAGTACCTTTCTTAGATCGCTGTTATCTGTGACCCCGTATCCACCAGGGCGTCAATGTCGCATCTTTCGCCTATGAGACACTTGACTACCGGACAACTTGCGGGCTTTTTGACCGCCACTTCCTCGTCGTCGCCCAGACCTTCAAGTAGCCATTGGCTTTCTTTAAAGATGTTTGCGACATCCACCTCCTCTAGTGCCTCTGCCCTGTGCCGCCGATCGACAACGTTTAACGCGAGAGAATCGGTAAATTCGACATGTTTCGCCTCCTCGTACAGCGATTGTGGACCATCGTGAGGATGAAAACCTCTAACAGGACATGATCGTATGGCCTGTACTCCGTGAGGCTCGGTAAGGGCATATATTCCTACTTTATTCCTATGAGGTGAACAGACGATAGACACCGCCTCTTTCAGAGCTGACTGCAAACATGACGCTGTATGAAGGTCTATACTTGACAGGAATGTATCTTGTATTGGATGGGTGTGTACCCAAGCCACCGTCACGAGCCCGTGTTGCTGAATATAATCAGCGAGATCAACCTCACCCGCCGTTTCGCACGTGTTTGCCGTCCCGGTTTGAGGAGGTAAGTATAAACATGTTACCACGAAATGGTCATTATATAGTTTTCCTAACAGGAATGCTACGGCTTCGATCTTTTGACATGACTGAGGCTTGACGAGAGATAAGAATTCCGGGAGTAGTTTTGAAGGTATGAAGATGTTCCTTAACCCTGTTGTATTTTGAGTAACTTCCAGCTGTGATTTTCTTGGCATTGTACTTAGAAGAGCTTCAGCTTGGGATTTGTGGTCAGGCTCCACTGGCGCTTCCTCCGACCGCAAACCCCTCGCCACTAGTTTTTTTGTTCACAACCTGGTTGTATCTCCGACTCCCCTGGCATTGATCGCTCCATAACGCTGAGAGCGCTCACCTGCCGCCGGTCCGTCGGCGTGCTCGTCGCATATCCGGTCCTACGCGTCGTCGCCGTCTCTGACCCCTGCCCCTGGCTGCCACGGCCAGTTCTGTTGGCTTGATACCTCGAACTATTTCCCCAATTATTCGGTTGCCTACTATTTGACTGAAAAAATGTTCTTCCTCGAGTGGCTGAATCACCTGAGTATTGGCTATTTCTATTATACGCGTTCTTGAAGTAATGACCGCTTCTGTAGCGCGGTGCTGAGTTGTATTGGTTGTTGTCTTCCCGAGTACTATCCATTTGTCGACCGTAATTTGTATGCTGTGTGTTCTGTGGTGGTAGTGACATGTGCCTAGCCACGTAACTCACGAACGTTTGGAGATCGGCTATATTCAAAAGTTCAACCATTTCAAGAATGTTATGTGAAAAATGACGAGCGAGAGTACGAATCAGTGTCTGATCCGGAATGTTTAAAGGGGATTGTCGAATTCGACTCACTATATTCATTATATATACCTCAGGCGACCGTGTATTACTCTTGGCAAAGGACCACGCGTGTAACATTTGTTGTAAGTAAAGTTCGTATTCTTCAGACGCGAAAGCTTTCTTAAACTGTTCCTGGAACTCTTTTATTGAATGTAACTCATATTTATATCGCAAGTACCACAGAAAGGCTTTCCCTGTCAGAAACGGTTTAATTCGAAGATGGAAAGGGAAATCCTAAGAGCTCCACGATTTCGACATTATGTCGATTTGATTTAGGAATTCATAGGGACATGATTGTTTAAAATTCGCAAAAACTAGTGAGTGCCCCGACCCCCCAGGGACCTCTCTATGACGTACAACCTCTAAGGGTTGTGTTTTATGTATAGCCGACACCAAAAGGGATGCTAAGTCTTGCACCGGATCGTGTGCGGGAGGTCTAGTGTAGGTTTCACTATTCGCTGGGTTACCGTGTAAACTACTTTGAATATTCGCAACTTTTTCTTCTAATCTTTTCAAATCTGTGGCCTGTTGTGCCACCGAAGTCCGTAGTGCCGCATTCGCGCGCTCTACTGAACATGCGAATTCCCCTAGCTTGTCCTCTATTGTCGCCCCTGACCGACTTCGGTCCGATTCCGGCGGGTGTTCTACCGTGTGAACCGCTTGTGGACTGTTTTCTACGTCTCGACGCACCTGTCCGTGAAGAACGTTGGTTTCTAATTCCCTTTGTCGCTGCTCGGCGTTGGTCATTCGTCTCTGAAGATCATTCAGGACCACATTCATCGCCTGACTCGTGGCCGTATGATTAACCATCATATCCCTGATGTCCTCAACCATCTTCCCTATTTGGTCCGTATGTGTGTTTAACATCGCTTGCAAGACGTTCTTATTCATTGTCACATTCATGTTATCCTGCTCTCCAGACTGAGCGGATAGGTGAGACGAAGAAGACATCTCCTCCCTCCGTCCAGACGTGTTCAAAGCGCTCGTGGACGAAAATTCAGCTATTTGTGCATCTATAAGGTTTTGCACCCCTTCATTCTGATTCCCGAGCGCCTGCAACCCCTGAGGAGCCCCCAATATACCACTCGCCTCCACTACGCGCCCACTGCGTAAGTGAAGCCCATCGGCCCTACTCTGTCCCCTTGGGGTACTACTCTGAAGGTCCATGAAATTACAGGTAACTAACAAAAATGGCAAAATCCAATAGCAAAAAACCGATCAGTACGGAAAGGTAAAAACAATCGCTTTCTCTGACAGAATCTATCACCTACCCACAAAAAATATGAAAGACAATATCAGATTGCGCTCAAGATATCCCCCACGCGGCAAACGACCGGGCCCAGAGCCCCCGCCCCGCAGGAAACGACCGGCTCCGCCTCCCACCAATACAAAGGATCAAAACAGCTGTTAGTCTTCAAACAGAAAGTTTACTATGTGTAGATCTCGTAGATACAATGTCGACCTGTGAATTGCACTATGATCCTAGTATTAATACACGTACACGACGGAAACAAAATGGGCCACCATTTGTTAATGTTTTCTCCCGGTATCTGGATTTTAGGAAGGGTAAGCAAATATTAAGTCACTGAAAACGAACACAATGTATATTATTAACGATATTATTATAATAATGTTAGAAAACGCACGCAGGCGCCTGACCGGGCGGAAGCTTCCTTCTACTATTGTCTATTAATTTACCAGTATAACGAGACTAAAGTTTAGATAAATTAAAACGACGATGACTTTATCGGTTATATACTTGACGGAGGGTTTATTTTAAAGTTTTTTACGCGAAGGCTTTTCACGGTTCTAATCCGCGTGTACGTGACCATACGGGTTTAAAGTTATCGCGCTTGAACTTGCTTCGCGCTATGAGGTTATGAGAGGCTCGCTTATTGCCACACTCGCCGATCCCACACCACGAAAAGTACCTGTGGCTGGCTTTAAAGATGGGACGCACACAAAGAGACCTTCTTGGACGAAGCCCAACGGGTCCGTTGAGGAAAAGCAGGACAACTTCCTTCTTGGCTTGGCGCGGCGTATAAAAGAAAGGCTGCAGAACCACAATTCAGGGTAATCGTAAATTTTGGTGTACAGCGAGTATTTTTGTGTTGATGATAGCTCACCTTGCGCCTTTTTCTTTACAGTGAAGATTTGCGACCAAATGCTTCCTCTGTCTGACGAAGTCGTGTCTCTCAGCGATGCGATCCACAAGATAAATGGACGATTTACACTCGCGCATGCACGCGCGCACCCGTGAGTCACGATACCCTCACTACCGAGTTTTGGTGGGGCGTTAAAGATTATAATCAGCCGTTATTGATACACTGGTCTGGTTTTCAATATTGTTGTTCATAAAACTATAGTATAAACGTGTTCTCTTAAAATATCCCTGCCCTCTTCTCAATCCTGTTATTGACAGTTATTTAGGAGCTTTTATGATTATGGTTCAGAGCGGATCCAGCCGCCACCACCGGAACGCAAACCCCAAACCGCGGCGCCAGCCACGCCAGGGGATATCCCATTACAGTGTTTACGGATCCTCATTGAAATATAAATTAGGGTACACAATTTTTACAATCATATAACAACGTTTTATATTTAACCATTGAAAAATACCGATATCATAATAATTTCATTATCTGTCTCCCTAAAATGTCGTGAAGTTTGGAAACTCTCATTAGTGTTATTAAGCTATTTGAAGAGACATGATCGGAAATTTACCATCGCTTCTTAAAATTACAATCAGTCACCGTCATTGCAGCCACAAGCACAGAGTTCGGTGCAGGGAAGAAATGCATTCAGGCACTTGCACTTTCCAGCGCAGACTTTTTTGCACCCGCATTTAATAACTTCTCTGCAGGCAACTGCTGCCTCTGGAAGGGCCGTCCACTTAACCTGTTCAAGAAATTGAAATGACAGACGGGACCGTGCGCACAGTTGGACAGGTAGCACGAAGCATTATTCATATATTTTTGTTGGAATTTCCATGATATTGCGCAATAGAGGATGGTGATGAAATGAAAAACAGGGTAATTTATGGTATGATTTCGTTTACCTCCCAATTCGAAGCGCCCATTTCCCATCCAAAATTGCTCGGTGAGGGTAGAATTGGGTTTGAAACTGCGGTTTGCGCCCACACGTGTCCTGCTTAATAAGCTGCTCTCAGAGCATGTTGGAGAAGAGCATCTTTTGTCGGCTGGAGATTCTCAATTTGTCTATTCTTTCTCGTGAAGAGATAATGTCGAGCCTTATTAACGTCACTTTCCCAGCTTGTACGGTCGTAGAGCAATACAACAAATTTTTCCAGCACTGGCATGACTTTTCCAACATCTTCCAGGGTCGGGAGCTTAGAAAGAACTTGAAATGCTGAATTGGCTTCCTGGAAGCATCGCCAAGTAGACCACGCTGATGCTTTCCCTTTGCCCAGAAACGCTGACGTTGTGTCACAGCCAGTAAAAGCATGAAAAGCTGGTAGTCCTTCGCAGACTTGCAACCCCACCGTAGCAGCAATGGCTGAAGCGTCAATGTACCTGAAATGATTTATTGTAAGAGAAAGATACCCAAAGCGCTTTCATAAAACCTACCGAAAGGATTTCCCCGCTGAAAACGCAATGGAAAGTTTTTTGGCAATTGATCATTCTGACCAAGCTGATTGCCAGGACTACGACATCGGAATCAACTGTCCTTATAAGAATTCGTTGGTAGCCTTTATTAACCTCGTCGAAAGCATGCAAGAAAATGCGGGTATCAGCTTCTTCTTGAGTGCATGGAATGAGCGAAGCGAAGTCAAGGACAGGACTAGACAAGACACTTTCTCCGTGCGTGACCACTAATACTCCTGGAAAGCTTCTACTATCAACCCTTTGCTAATCAAAGAAAATAGTTCGGTTTTGTTTTCGTCGTTTCGCAAAAATTGTTTCCAGTCCTTGGGTATTTTTTTTACTCCTTCCACTCTAACCCTCGTCCCTTGTCCTCTTTTTTCTCGGGTGAAACACTTCAAACTTTCTTTACGATAAAAATCGAAGACTATATCGATTCGTCGGACAGAGCCACGCAACATTTTTGCGGCGTACCCTTCGAATTTAGCAACGAAATCGTCGAAAGTGTCGCCAGTTGATGGAGTGATCATATTCACTACGGCTGCTCCATCTAATAAAATCATGTCGTAATCTTCTACGCATTGGTGTTCGTCTAGATATTCACCATTCGATGAAACGACACCTTCCAGGACTTCTATAATATCTGACAACTGAAAAGAGGCAAAGGAGGTTCTTCTTGAATATGTACAGTCCTGGCTGAATTATTTTTCCGCTGCTTCACGAAGTGGTAAGTGAGAAGCTGTGAGATAGAAAGCCCTGCTTGAAAAGTATGATACCCACCAGTGTCAGTTCCATACATAATCATTGTTACTAGGCTGAGTAATGTATCTGGAACACTCTCGTTTTGACATCCCCGTTGAAATGAACCGCTAAATGGTGTCTTGACTCTTTTCGCTAGGTCCCGACGAATGATGTTTGCTGCTTGGGTTAATACAGATAAGTCGTTTTGCTCATCAGATTCGCATGCCAATTTTAATGCTTTTCCTATCTCTCTATTGCAAACGAACAATACGTCACGGCCTTCTTGATGACATTCAAGCTGGGGAAAATAATCAAGTATACGGATTTTCAGGCGGGTAGAGTGAACGGAAGATGAATTACCACCGAGGTCTTCAATCTTGCGACAGTAAAGCTTTTTAAAATTACTAAGTTGGAGAATTGGTGTTGTACTTTCATCGTCGATTGCTTCCTGAATGTGTTGAGTTAAGTCCGCAAAAGCTTTATCAGAAGGAGATGTTTCTTCAACATCATTAAGTGAATTTGATCTTTCTCGGACACGTGTATTCATTTCTCGAAACACATTTTTTAGACACTTATTATGATAGTGCAGAGCTTTCTGAACTTTTTAGTTGGCTTCAAGCTTAGCAATGAGCCCCGCATCGAGCAGATTCGACGCACAACGTCTCAAACGAATATCGAGGTCAATAGACTGAATTTGGTGGAGAGGGTTTATGAATGTCGTACGTTCTTCGCATAAAAGACACACGTATCCCACATTTCCAATTTTACTGTCGTCACAGTTTCTCAAAAACGTTTTGTCGGCGGTGGTAGCACTTTTTTCCTCAATCGAACTTTTTCGTTTTAAGCTCCTATTCAACTCGTTCTTATTTAATCCAAGGGCACATTTTCTATGGAACTTCGCACTTCTACTCACAAAAGTTCCTTCAAGCCCCGAACCGTCATCGAGACGGCTAATTGTCACACCATTCGGAAGCTGGCCAAGCTCGTCGAACCGCATAAGTTGCTCGGCCAGTGTCTTGTATCCCCTTCCTTTAAATCTAGCACCAAACTCCTTAGGGCAAACAAGCTTATCTTTTGAAATCTTTTGACATATCAGGCATTTCGTCCAGTCTGTGTCAGAACTGTCAACCAGATTCTGCATCTCTTCCTTCATGAATTTGAACGTTTTTTTTTTTTTTCGCATCTGTAAAAGTTGATATACTGCGTAGTAGTGCAGAAAATAATGTAGCCTCCTAGCAGTTAGATAAAGGTTTAAGGACTGCTCGTGCGTGGAAATTATGTTATATTTTCTCTATCCAGTTATTTCTGGAGGTTAAGGCCGGTCTTCACGATGCCAGTAGCCATCCCAGTCACTCCACCAGCACCAGTGCACCAGTTACTCGATCCAGTCTATTATTGGCAGCAATAGATTGGTTCCAGTAACTGGAGCAGTTGACTGACACGCCTACTGGCATTGTGAAAACTCGCCTTTACGTAAAATTTATGTAGTTAAAGCTGCGCATTTCACACCCACACTACGCGGGCGTTTCGGAAAGATGTGCGATTTGGTACACACATATCACCGGGAAGGCCCCAACGAAACGAATGTGCTGCTCCCGTGACACAGCTTGCATTATCCGTTCAGTGAAGTGGGACGGAACGAGATTCGAACTCAGGTCCGCTGGGTTCGAAGCCCGTTGCTCTAAAAACTACACAAATTTTTAAACTAATATATGGTGTATTAATGCTGTAACGAAAACTCAATTAACCACAACTCACCGCCAGGAAGTTTTATCTCTGTAGGCGTTAACCGTGAAGAACACGACATGGGATTTCGGTTATAACTTTTGCTACCTTTATAGTAATAACATAACTCAGATGGAAAGTCGTATCAGGGCTCTATAATAATAGTCACAGATTTGGTTTAGAAATTCTACATGAAGGAGTTTCACTTGAAGCCCGATGACGACAAATTTTGGCTGGAGACACCTATTTACGCTAGTCGCGCGCGAGAAATAGGTCGGGAACGTATAAAATATTGTAATTGTTAGAAATCAGCTCGAATTACGGCCGCCATATTGGTTGTATGGATCGGCTCTGAACCAAACATTACGCCCTCATATGTGAGAGACACGTTCATGAAAAAATCTTGCGCAAATCTGGGATCCTCAGCCCTTGAAAGGTAGTTGAACGCGGGGCATAGAATACATTTGTAGCTCCACCAGCTGGGGGGCGATTTGGGGTTTGAGGCGAAATTTCAGTTGTAGACACCCTAGGACAAGGGTGGAATGCAATGGACTTGAAAGAGATGCCCTTGGTATCCAAATTCGGCGAGCATGGAAAATCATTTTTTTATGTAAAGATGCGTAAAAGAAGCTGCCGCATGATCCACGTGCGGGATTAATTGATCGCTCCAATGGTTGTTTTGAACTCAGGGCAGTCTAATGTAGTTCTTAACAGCGCTTCAACCAGGAAAGAGTTCGAAAAAAGCGCTGAAACGGCGGAAATACTAAAATTTCCAACGGCTATCTTGAATAACAGCCGTCCTATGCGATGTCGCGATTGCCTCCAATCTTAAAATCAACTCATCAGCCATCTAGAACACGCCTGCAAAGTTTGAAAGCTCGACTCAAATGTGCACGATTTTTCTATTTTTCTTGAATCTGCTCCTGGACGTAGCGTTAAACTGTGGATGTTTTTCTTATTTTAGCCACGAATGAGCCATATTTCTTTACCCTATCCGTCAATTAGTGCTTACTATGATCAGTTAAAGCCATAAAAAGATGAAATTCTCTCTTTTTTAGCCACGAATTGGTGTTTTTTTGTCGATTTTACCCGCTCAAGGTCAAATTGTAAAAATTTTAAAAACAAGTTAGTGTTCTAGGGTTAAAAAAAAAACCTAAACCCAAAAATTTGCGCTTGTTCGTAAAAGGATGGTGGCAATTGGCGATTCAGATTATCACTTGTAGCGCTAGCGTCGAGGCGCAATGGCGGAAAAGAGCCCTACTCTTACCACCAACGTATGGGCTAAATAATGGTGTTTTTGCAGTTTTTAAGGAGTTTACAATGTTTTCCGTCTGATTGATTGAAAAAGGATTTGAGGTTACGACCTTTCTTCGATCGACCTTCGACGACCTGCTTTCAAAGGAGTACATTTCGGGAACGTAGTGAATTTAGTATCCTATGGTTTGTACCTATAATGGACAGTACGTAGTCATTATCTCTTTTTGTTGTCTCACAATGTTGCCTACGTGAATCAATATAAATTTGATAAATGCCCGGTCTCATCAAGGAGCTACAAAAAAGAGGAAATATTGTATACGCGGCCAAATAGAGGACGCCAAGGCGTATAGGCCGCCGTGGCCCCAATCGAGAGCTCGCGGGCCAATAAGTGGCCCGCTGACTCAGCTCAGCCTTCCTAAATGGCCCGCCCGTGGCATACAGTGGTAAATAATCATCTTTAATGTTGGATTTTGGCGCCCCTAGGATTTTTGTGGAAATGAAAATCGCCTTCTCGTGGTCGGCCAATCCCCCGCTTAATCCAGACCAAAACGGAAAATAAGGCTAATTGGGGACTGAAATTGAGATAAATGGCTAATTAACGGCTGAAATTATTGACAAAAAAAAAAACTGATTCTCGGCCATAAATAAGAAAAAGTGCTAAATCACGGATAAAGTTAAGAAAACTTTACAGCAAAAATTGAGAAAAAGCTTTAAAATCGCGGATAAAGTGTAAATTACAGTCATTAGCGTTTAAAATTATGAAAAACACTAATTAACGGTAAAAATTGTGAAAAATCAATAATTCGCCAATGAAAAAAAGCGCTAATTCGCCCCTAAAATTAAGAAAACATGAATTCTCGGCTTATTCAGAACGGAAGTTCGTGGCTCAATCTGAAAAAACGCTAATTCATTGCTAAAAGTGAAAAAAAAAAGCTAATTCGTGGGGAAAATTAAGAAAAAGAGCTAGTTCACGGATACAATTGTGGGAAATCGCTCTTTAGCAGTCAAAATCACGTATTCACGGCTAACGTGACGAATAAATAAATAAAAGGGCCCAGATGCTAGATGTAAGGAAACGAAAATTTTGAGCTTCTGAAGGCTCGTGGCTCAAACTGCAAAAAAACGCTAATTCATAGCTAAAAGCAAGCGAAGCAAATCGCTAAGCCGGAGCTGAAATTAAGAAAAGTTGCTAATTCATGGATTGCAATTGAAAAAAATCGCTAATTAGCGGCTGAAATAAAGAAAAGTACGAACTCACTGCAAAATTCAGATAAATCGACATAACTCACGGCTAATATGGGTGAAAACTTGCAGAAATGACCAAAATTGCTAATTAGCGGCTAAAATGGAGAAAACTTGCTAATTTATCAATAAAATTGACTAGTTCGTGGATTAAGTAGAGAAAACGTCAATTCGTGGCTTCTGATCGTAGCTTCGTGCCAGAAAGTGAAAAAAATCGCTAATCCGCGGCCTAATTTCAGAAAAAGCGTTGGGTAGTTCGCGGGGAAAATTGGGGGAACTTTTAATTCGTTGATGAAACGTGGAAAAATCCCTAATTAGCTGATAGACTGATGAAAAACGCTAATTTGCGGCTGAAGTCTGAAAAAAATGGATGTTTACGGCGTTAAATTGAAAACATTTGCTGTATTCCCCGGATTGAATAGAGCAAATGGCAAGTCGCGGTTTCTTGAGACGACTTCGTGGCTAAAATTAGAAAATTTAGCGCTAATTCACGGGTAATAATCACGTGACTCATTAGCGGCTCAAATCAGAAAAAAACACAAATTCTTTGCAAGGAAAATCGCTGAAATGGAGATAAATCGCTAATTCGCGGCTAAAATGGAGAGAAATCGTTAATTCAAGAATTGACAGCTTTTATCCATTAGAAGGCTACACCGATCGTTTAACCGGCAAAAGTGGAAGTTCTTCGTGGAACATATTGTCCCTTTTTATGTGAGCACAGTCAGTTTCTGGGATGAAATTCGCTTTCTTTGCAGAATAGGGTAAACTCATGAAATCGCGTCTTTTAATGCGCTAATTTTACTTGAAAACTTGACCACTCGGATAAAAAACTACCACTTATCCATAATCCGGCTTGTTCCAGCTCGTTCAATTCAAACAAGGCATTTGAGTCTCAAAAAGTCTCAAATGTGACTAATAAAAATTTCATACAGAAAACCCAAGGTGACCGTTCCTTCAGTTCCTTTTTAATAAATAATTCCTTTCTAAAAACACTGTGTACAAAAATCTCTCTGCCTAACACAACCTGAACAAGCCCCACAATAACGGTTGTTGATCAACCACGTTACATCATAATGCCCGCTGTGGTGATTTATTTCATTCGAATAATGATGCTTGAAACCCCAGGGTGTTAAGTGATTAAGGAAACGGAAGAAAACTGCGAAATAAGCTACCGATTATTCCAAGTTTCTAATTAAATAAAATGCAGAAGACTAGGTTTCTTAAAAAAAAAAAAAAGAAAAAAAGGCAGGGGAGGAACTGGTATAAAAACAAAAGTTTATCTCATTCATTGAATTGGAAAGGTATAGTTTCAAGGGTGCGAGTGAGCGAGGGAGAGTGGGGGATTGAGTAAGAGAGAGAGTGGGAGAGAGAGTGAAGATCAGTTTCAAAAATTAGTTAAGCATTGGGAGTTCGAAACTTCATTTGATGGGGAAAATGAAACTTTCTTTTCACTACCTTTTTACCCCTTACTAACTTTGTTTTTGTAAAGGTCTAGTAGAATATTTCAAAAGGTCTCTCCTACTCACTCTCAATCACTCTCTCTCTCTCTCTCTCTCTCTCACTCTCACTCCTAACCCGTCCCGATTAAGTTTTGCTTGGAATAAATTTCCCCTCAAAACCAGCAGTCTCGTCAAAATAGTCTGAAGGGGGTGGCTGATTCCTCCCATTTTAGTTTTGGTGAAATTCAAGTTCACCCTTAAATCTCCACCCGTCAGTGGCGTAAGTAGGAATTTGTCCTAGGGGGGGATCAGATTGAAATTTAGTAATAGTGAGGGGAGGGGAGGGGGGTAATTTCACATTTCAGTAATCATTCCACCCAGCCAGCACACTGTTGAGTCTGGACATCTTGCTGATCTCATCATTGCCTCAATCTCACAGTTAAAGGGCGATTTTTGGACTCTACCCGTAAATTAGCGCTTTTCTCAATTTTGACCGAGTGTCTCGTTCTTCTTAATTTCAGCCGCAGATTAGCGGTTTTGCCCCACCCCCTCCCATAACCATGAGTTTGCGCATTTTCTCAACTTTAGCAGCAAAGTATCGTTTTTACCCCGTGAGCGATGTTTCTTAATTATCCACCAGTTTTGGCGTTTTCCACAATAATTTTAGCAGCGTATTACCGATTTTTTATTATTATTATTTTTTTTTATCAGGGGATTAGCACTATTCTCAGTTTCAGCTGGAAATGAACGTTTTTCTTAAATGTTTTCCTCAATATTAGCAGCAATAGGGGGATTTTCACGAATTAGGATTCTTTTTGGTTCACCATACGAAATGCATGAGCGATTTTTCTCAGTTTACTCGCGAATTAGCGGTTTTTTCACCTATTGCCACAAATTGGCGCTTTTTCCCCATTTCAGTCTGTAAAGTTGCCTTCAGAATCCGCAAATTGGCATATAATCAGTTTTTGACACAAATAAGAATTTTTCTTAATTTCAACCGCGAATTAGAGTTTTTTTTTAAATTGTAGCGGCGACGCGTCGTGGCGTTTCAAACATGTGAGTTAGTGAATTTTCTCAATTTCAGTCACGAATTAACGTTTGGCGCAATTTTATATGTAAATTGGCGATTTTTCCACTTTTTGCCGCGAATTAGCAATTTTCTCAATTTTTAGGCTTAAAATTAACCTTTCTCTTAATTTTACCAGGCTGATTATTTTATTTTCTAAATATTACCCGCAAATTAGCGGTTTTTCACATTTTACCACCGCATTAGCAATTTTATATAACTTTATACGTATAGATTATTGCTTCTTTCCAGTTCTAGCCGTGAATTAGCGTATTTTTTAACATTGACTCTAGCCATGCATGAATTTGCCATTTGTCTGAATTTTAGCAGCAAAAATGCCTTCAGAAGGTGCGAATTTAAATTAATAAGTAATGTAATTTCCTTTTTTTTTACAAACCAAAAAATGTACATCTATATCCATCCCTTTCTGTCAAAAAATCATAATTTTTAAATTATAAATCTCACGGCACTTAATTCGAGAATTAGTGATGTTTCTCAATTTTAGCTGCGAATTTTTGCTTTTACTAAATTTTAGCAGCGTGGTAGCGTTCCCAACCCGTGCATTACCTACCGAGTTTTTTTCAATTTTTGGCAAGAATTGGCGTTTGACTTAATTTAAGCTTCAAATTAGCAATTTTTTCCATTTTTAACTGAGAATTAGCACTTTTCCCCAATTTGAACTGGAAATTAACGTTTTTCTTAATTTTGACTGCGCTAATTGGTGATTTTTGCCGCGAAGTAGTGATTTTATTCATTTTGTATCCGCGAATGAGGAAGTAACACATTTTCCAAAATCATGCCATCTTGATAGCTTGGTTACCAAAACTCATGATAACACGATCCGTTCAAATAAAATCAGGCCCTACATTTTTTTTATTAATTTTTAGAAAATTGGGTTGCGAGACCCATTTGAAATAGGCTAGATAGACTGATGACGCAATAACAGCCTTCGCATAACCTTCACAATGGCTTCCCACAAATCAAACAATAGGATTTTAGAGAAAGGGATGGACAAGAAGGGGCAACACATGATGACAGGCATGATGCGGAGGGTTGGGAGGGGTCACGACCCCTTAGTTACGTCACGAGTCACAGACCGGCCGTTCAAGGTAACAAAAAAAATTGGCAAGTTTTATTATTTCGCTATAAATCGAAATCAATCATTTACGCACTAATATTCAATTCCTGGTCATAATTTAGTCATTTTCTTCAGAAAAAAAATGTCTCCAGCGATTTTTATTTTTTATGTTACTTCCTCATTAACGTTTTTTCCACAACTTTATATCTGTAAATTGCAAACTAGCGATTTTTCCCAATTTCAGCAGTGAAATAGCGTTTTGTGCTCATTTTGCGGCCATTCAGCATTCTATTCCTTTTTTTGTACGCGAACGAATTTTACGCCATTTCAGTTGTGAATTTGCCATTTTTAACCAATTTTAACCTAAATGCGTCGTTTGTTTGTCAATTTAACCGCGGGGTTTGCTCAAATACAACACTTTTGCGTTGATTTCCACAATTTATTCGTTGAATGGCCTCCATAATAATAATAATTATAATTTATTGTTCACACAACAGTCTGTTGTAAAACATTGTCAAATATAAGAACGTCGTTCTCAACAATTGTGACGAGTGAAAACAAGCTGTGACGAGTGGAAGTAGAATACGCTTGACTTGTGACCGAAATGTCTTTTGTGGCAGTACTCCCATAGCAGCCGGAAGAAGGTTATGGAGAGAAGGTCCTAATACTGAGGGATCATATGCTTCTGTTCGTGTGATCGTGTTTGCGAGACTGCAGCGCTCCCTGTTGAGCAAGCAGGTGTGTGTAGGACAGAACCTCCAAGATCAATGCCCCATAAAAGGTAAGAATACCTTGCTCCTTAAAGAGAGCTCGGCAAGGAGTTCGGGGGGGCTTCCGAGCAAGAAGTCGGATAGCCTTTTTTTGAGCTTTGAACACTCTCAGTGCATGCGGCGAATTTCCCCAGACTATTATTCCATAAGACATCCTTGAATGAAAAAGGAAGAAATACACAGTGCGGAGAATCCAAGACGAAACAGAATAAGACAATCGTCGCACTACAAATAAGGATTTCGCAAGTTTAGAGCACAACGCGTCGATGTTTGGCTCCCAAGAGAGACGAGTGTCGAACTCAATTCCCAGGAAATTAACGCTTCGAGAGTCGGAACTGCTGGAGGACAGCCCGAATGTGAGATCCTGCGTCTTCGCGGAGTTAAGGACAAGGTGATTTATCTGGCACCATTCTTCCACGCATGATGAAGCCCCGGTAACCAATTCCAATGTATAGAGCCCATCGAGCAACTAGAGCAAATGACTGTCAGATCATCGGCGTAAAGGTATGGCTGAATTCCATGCTTAGCGATGTGCAACAGCAAATCATTAATGTATATAATGAAGAGTAACGGGCCGAGAATAGTGCCCTGCTTGACTCCAATGTCGAATGTGGGGAGAATTTCGGACATGTCACCGCCATAGCTGACATACTGACTCCAGCCAGAAATAAGTGACATTATCAACTGTACAGTTGAATCACCCACCCCAAGGATGTGCAGCTTTGTTCTCAGAACATCAAGGTTTATGGAGTCAAACTCGAAGACCTTAAGCAGAACACTCTCAATGGCAATCGGCCGATAGTCCCCATAATCCTTTTTACCCTTCTTTGGAACTGGGATAACCCGAGCGAGTTTAAACGAGGGTGGCACGCTACCAAGACGTACAAAGTTATTAAACACATGGCACAGGGGCTCTGCAATTTGCCCAGCAACGTGTTTTAACACGTTCCCAGTCAGTCCATAGGCGTCAATCGAGTTATTCGCTTTTAACTTGTGAATGGCCGAATGAACCTCTTCCATAGAGAATTCGCCTATATCAAAACCGTCGTCCAAGCCATTCAAATTGATCTGGCTATTGGGGGGATCGGGTGACTCCGGAACCTCGCCAGAGGGACGAGCAGCACATTTAGTAAAATAAGAATTGAAACCGTCGGCGGTCAGCCCGGCTCCATCAGTTCCCTCGGAGTTGTGGCAAGAGCTCTTTAGTTCATCACGTATCAGTTTCCAGGCTGTTTGAGACGTGTTGACTGAATTCATTATTATGTCGTCATTATATTTGATCTTAGCTTGCCTGAGACTCCGCCGGTACTCCCTACGAGCATTGCTCAGATCGCACTGAGCGAGATGAAGGAAGGTCTCACATCGTGCACGTTTCAACGCCAATTCTGGTCCATACCAAGTATATTTCTGGGTCTTCCTCAGTCTGTGATTTCCTGAGTTCCACGGGCAGGAGACGTCAACCGCATGTAGGAAAGTCTTCAAAAATACATCTGGTATCTGATTGGGTGCAGTCGCATACATGCCCAGCCAAAACCCAGGGGAAGACAGGGAGGCTCCCAGAGAATCAAGGTTAGAGGGGCGTAGCAGACGACGAGACAACGCGATCCGTGGCCCCTGTTTACCACGGTCCGGTGGCGTGAAGCTAAACTCCAGAGCACGATGGTCAGAAAAACTCTCAGCAATCACCCCGCTATGGCATGGATGAAAATTAGTGAAAATGAAGTCTATCGTGGATTTAGTGTCATTATAATGCACTCTTGTGTGTTCCGCCACTGTAGAAAGGAAGACCGAATTCCATAAGCACAGAAAGTAGAGCGTGGCATTCAGAGCTATCGCTCCGCAAATCAACGTTGACGTCACCAGCGAGTACAAGCTGGGTTTTCTGAGCGGACATCTTCGCCAAGAGAAAGGCAAACTGATCAATGAATACCGAAAACATCGACCCGGGTGGCCTGTAAATACAACAGACTATAGTATCGAGGCCGACGAGGCGGGCCGCGGAAATCTCGAGGCATCTCTCAATTGACAATTCAGATAGGTGTGGCAGAGGGACAGCGGTATTAGTGTTACGACAGAAAATAGCGGAGCCGCCATGAGAAGACTGCTTTCGGCTGAACTCGAATATGCAGGAGAAGTTAGTCGGGGTGTAAAGGGGGGCCTCGCCTTCCCTCAGCCAGAGCTCCGTCGCAGCAAACAGGACAACCTCCGGATGTGAATGTAGGAAGAAATCTACTTCCATGAATTTGTTTCGCCAACTCTGCATGTTAGAGCAAATCAGTTTCAATGTCGATGAGTTTGGAACGGTTTGTTCAGATCCCGCCTCACACTTCTCCAGTCAACTCTGACGTGACGGCAACGGTGGGAATGGCAGAGAAGGCGCAATGAGGGCTCCACTTGGCCATGATGCAGGTTCGATTATTTTCGGGTAGAGTGACTCGATAACCAAAATTCGAAATGAAGAATACGTGTCAAATTTAATTGGCAGTTTGTAACATTCAGCATCATTAATTCCCAGCGGAGAGAGAAGAGAAAGGATATCAGATACCTTCGTGGAAGGTGAGAACCGTGAAACGAATAATCTTTTTTTTTTAGCTACAACTAAAGAGCCATCGCCTGCCTCTCCTGATCCAAAGAAAGCTTTACTTTTACTATTTGTCTTTCTTGTTACTTGTGTTTTTCCCACATCTTGAGCCTTTGTTGTTGGGGCTTTCACGGTTACCGCCGCAAACGAGGAAGGGTTCTTCAACGTTCCACTAGATGGAGGAGAGGCCGAAATTTCATCCGCCCTACCCGTCTTCTTCACGACTTTGTTTCATATGTTTTTATATGTACCGCGAATCAGCGATTTTTTTCTTAATTTTAGTCTGGAAGTTGCATCGCGAGACTTCGAATCAGCGCTTTTTAGCGGCTATAGCCACGAATATTACACGATTTTTGTCTGATATAGGGTTCTTTTATATTTAGATGACAAAAAAACGTAAAAAGTATTTTTTAGAACAATAACATGTGACGCAGAATATTTTCAAGTTATAACCACCTTCAACACTTCCACTTTAACGAAAAAAAATATTCTGCGTTGATACCATGTTGATTCAAACATGCTTCAAACCAATTTGAGCGCATAATTTGTTGAAAAATTCTCTTGGCAACGGCTTGGTGAGAATGTCGGCCAGTTGCAGCTCGCTTGGTGTATAGCGTATAGTTGGAATAACGTCTCTTCGAATTTTTGTCGCACGAAGTGGTATCAATGTGCTTTGTCCTCTTGTGGAACTCTGGATTTTTTATTAGTTTTAAGGCACACTGATTGTCGATAAAGAGAGTTGGTTGTTCCGTTTCTTGATTTTGCGTCACTTCATCCCACAGCATTTTAAGCCAAGACAGTTCTCGCACTGCTTGACTCGCAGCCACGTATTCTGATTCTGTCGTTGAAAGTGATACACATTTTTGTTTTTGAGAACTCCAAGCTATGATTCCGTTATCGGTCTTGCATATAAAACCAGAGACTGACTTTCTAGTTGTGCAGTCTCAGCGAAAGTCAGCGTCAGAGTAAACATTGAGTCTTGTACAAGAGGTAGTTTTGAATAACAGGCCTCTGGAAGACGTTTCTTGAAGGTAGCGGAATATTCTTTTTGTATCTATCCAGTCTTGTTCGTTAGGTTTTTCGATGTGTTGACTGGCTCTGTTTACTGCGAAGGAAATATCAGGCCTTGTCGCAATTGACAAGTATAGGAGAGATCCAATGGCTTCCCGATAAGGCACTCCCACTGCTTGTTTACTCTCGTATTTTTCGATTTTCTTTAATGCAGGCACATCTACTGGTTTGGCGTCGATCATTCGGAATTTTTCAAGAATTTTGTGTGTGTAGTTCTCTTGTTTTAGGAAAATAGAACCATCGTCCAGTCGGGAAATTTCAAGTCCAAGGTAGAAAAGCTGAGCTTCATCAGTTACCTTCACATCGAATTCTTTTTGTAAAATATCTAGAAGTTCACAAGCTTGTTTTTTGTCAGATGATACTATCAGCCCGTCGTCAATGTAAATCGAAACAATCAATTTTGAGTTACTTGTGTTCTTTAGGTCTGTTCGCGAACCTGCTCTGGGGTGCACCAGGGTGCACTAGTGCGCACCAGAGTACCCTAAATGCTTTTCCTGAGAAATGAGTGCAGGCTTGGACAAGCTGGGGCAGCTGGTGTAGCGAGTGTAGGGCGTTCGCGATGAATTCTGTGCTGCACCAGCCTGCCCCAAGTTACTCCAAGTTTTTTGATAAATGTAACAGTCCCGTTACCTTCTTTCCTTCTCATTCTTGTTCACTTCATTCAATCTCGGCGTTTAGGCCGGTAGTACTAATTTGAATAAACTTCTTCAATTCGAGTTAAACAAAACTATATGTAGGGGAAGAGTCCCTACCTTGGACAGGGGCATACCTTGGACACTTGATGGTTTTCCCTGGATAGCAAATGCTCAATGAGCCCTAACAAATTCGAGTAATGCAAGGTGATGTGGCAGAACGTTTTGTTTAGTTATTAATAATATGGTAGTTGCTTTACTGGAGATAAAATTGTTCGTTTAAATTTGGTGGTGCCAACTAAATTTTAGCAGCAAACTTTTATATCTCCTGCCGCACGTGTAAGTAATTTTTGGCCATCTCATTTTATTGATAATGATAAAAGAGGCTCTTGGCCGTTTATTCCATTGATTGTTTTACTGATTGATGGAGGTGATTGACCAGCATTCAACTTTTTATCCTAAAAGTGAGAGTATCCAACCTTGGACAGTCAGAAGTGTTCCTACCTTGGACAGTGTAAGGCTTGTACTTTTTGCATGCTTAAGGCCCATGATGTATTTGATTGGATTGATTTTGGGCGCCGAAGAGCAAAGAATGCCACGAAAAGAGCTCGTTCACCACCAGGCGCCAGCCAACCACCAAAAAGAAACGTGTGCCTCAACCAGAATTTTTTTTCTGAGGAGGAGTTCTAGACCGCTTGGTTCATGGCCTTTCAACCCTATAAGCTTTCGATACCAAGTCATGTTATCAACTCATTTTCAGTGAAAATTAAATAAGTTTTGTTCTCGAGATTTTATTTCTGTAGTCTTTGTGATTTTTCCCTGAAATATAATAATATTATATTTATAACGTCCTATTAAACTCGTTAGAGTTTGAAATAATACTTTTCCTTTTAATCCTATTGGAGACGAACCTTGAACAGTAGGTGTCCAACGTTGGGGACCTACATGTCCAAGGTAAGTGACCGGGTTCGAACCTTGGACAGAATGACACTTTTCACTAATAAATGTTTCACGCATGAGTAGGTCGTCCAAAAATCTTGTATTCACAGAAATAAGTAGTTGGCAAGTGGCGCTACCAGAATGTATAAATAAAATGAAAAAAAATTGCCATTAAGCCATGGTTTCAGTGGATTGAAAAAAAAGTGTCCAAGGTAGGGACCCTTCCCTATGTTGTATGCCGTATATGTTGTGTCGGGTGAGCCTCCGTCTTATCTGTTTACCAAGAAAAAGAGAAGGCAACAAGGCTGTTATGAATTTGCACCAGCCTGCCCTGAAAGAGAAAGCCATTCCAACACCTTGGAGACTGCTTGAGGCCGAATAAACTTTTCTTTAACTTGCAAACTCTTCTACTTCCATCTTCAAAGCCGTGCGGTTGAACCATGTAAATTTATTCTTCCAAAGCGCCGTTTAAAAAGGCCGTCTTTACGTCAAACGGTCGAAAGTAAAGTTTTTCGGTAGCAGCGACAGCCAGAGTCATGCGAATGGAATCAAATTTCACCACAGGGCTGAAAGTTTCATAGTAGTCAAGTCCGGGCTTCTGAGAACATCCTTTAACGACAAGTCGGGCTTTGTACCTGTCGACTGTGCTGTTTGAATTCCTTTTAATTTTGTAGACCCACCGGTTTCTAATTGCTTTTCTTCCTGACGGTAAGTCTGTCACTTCCCAGGTACTATTTTTCTTAAGAGCGTCACAAATTCTTCTCGCATAGCTTCCATCCACTTAGGCGAGTCCTCTGATTTTAACGCTTCCTCAAAAGTTTTTGGTTCGTCTTCTAGTAGAGTAAAGTGCTCTTCAAAGTAATCTGGACTTAGAGTTCTTCTGTCCCTTAAATTGTAGTTGCTTTCTTCATTATCTTCTTCTCGGTTGTCGTTTTCGTCATATCCAAAGAAGTCATCAGAAAAAACACTTCCTGATCCATCTGCTCTTTGATCACTTTCACTTGTATTTCCTACTACGGAGATTTCATTATTGTTAGAGCCTGTCCAAGTGAGTTTTAAAGTTGCATTTCCATCGTTAGGTTCCTCCTTTTTAGTGTTTTCTAGGTGGTTGGAGTCTCCACATTCATCCATGAAAATCACGTCGCGGCTAGTCAGTACTTTACACTTTTCAGGGTACCAAACCCTGAAGCCTTTAATTCTTTCGTCATACCCTACGAAAATTCCTCTTTAACTTTTATCGTCGAGCTTTGACCTCTTTTTTTTTGGTACATGAGAATAAACAGGTGTCCCGAAAACACGAAGAGTAGAAATATCTGTTTTTCTTTTGTGCCACAATTCAAACGGCGTCTTCCCTTTGACTGAACAAGGCCCAGTTCGATTCAGAACGTAAACAGTCGTATTCACAGCTTCCGCCCAGAGATTTATGTTTAAATTTTTGCGATGAAGCAACGCCCTGGTAGACTCCATAATTGTTCGAAAAATCTCTCTCTGCTGATCCATTCTGTTCAGGATTGTAGGGAACCGTCTTTTGATGGATAACTCCCTTATTTTAGAGAATTTTTTCAACTTCTTTGGAGGTTTCCTCACTAGCGTTATCACTTCGGAGAATCTTAACTTTTTGTTCAATTTGTGTTTCGACCATGTTCAAGAAAGTTTTAAGTTTTTCATTGAACTCATTTTTTTGAGATAGAAAGTAGACAACTCGGAAGTGTGAAAAGTCATCTTTGAACAACACGAAGTATCTTGACCCTCCGATGGATTTTTCTGGTAGCTCCCCAGGTTCTCTTGACTCAGAATTTGTAGTTTTGAATGGTTTTCTGTAGTGCTTTGCCTTGATACAAGCCTTCACAGCTCTGGTTGCTGTCTTCATTGTGTGTTTTGGGTTTTGTTTCCAACGTTACACCAATTTTACTCAAAAATTCCTGCACATGACGCACGTTTTGGTACGCCGTTCTTTCATGCCAGACTTGAAGATTGCAGGGATAACATTAAAATCGAGTTTAAAGAGGCGCTCTTTTAATCTGGCGCACGCGACAATTTTTCCATTTTTCTTGAAAAGACACTCTTCTTTTCTAGCGGTCAATTCCACACCTTTAGACAACGCTGCTCGAACTGAGAATAGATTTAGAGCCGAGTCTGGGACGTACAGCACGTTGGCTAAATGACGTTCGGTCCACCTTCGGTTTACGCGAGATAACATGTTTATATGCTCCTGGCCTTTGGCTCGAATTTCTTCGCCGTTCCCGATTCAAACTCGGATGTCCTTTCGAAATTCTTGGTAGTCCTCGAACCATTCTTTTCTAGGCGACATATATGGTCGCTGGCTCAAGAGTCCATGCACCAATCGTGGTTGTTTTGGGTTGAACGACCGTTTCCCGCTAAGGACGCAACGAACTTTTTACCGACGAGTGCGCTTCCTATTTTGTTTTTATCTTCAGAACTGGAGTTTTGCCTCTTTCGGAAGAAACACGACTTCATAAGGTGTCCGGGTTTCTTGCAAAAATGACAAATGATTGGCCGTTCGTTGTTTTTTGAAAATGTTTTTTCACTCTTCCAGCCCTTATCTTTTTTGCTTGCGGCGTACGCAGAAGTCCCTTCTTCCTTAGCCTGCACTTCCAGCCGTGATTCTTCTGTTATTAATCTCGCAGTGAGGGCCTGCAACTTTTTTCTTTTCGACGGGCATCGAGTCCCACGCGCTATGAAAATGATTGAAAGTTGAGGGCAATATTTCACATTTCTTTTCCGCTGCAGTGTGTCCGTGCAGTCATAAGCAGTGACATGTTATTTTCGCTAATAGTCGTGACGAAAAGCTGCTGAACCTTGGAATCCATCTTGTTATAAGCCTTTTTTTTTCAATCTCAAACCGAGCTTGGGCAGATTCCTCGGACTCGTCTCTTTGACGGGCGAGAACAGGTTCCGGGTATTCGCCGTAAACGTTGCAGTTTCCACGATGCAAAGTCCGCGACGAAATTAAGAAAATGCGCTAATTCACGGGTTATAGAGCTCTTTTCACAGCTAAAATTGACAAAATAAATTGCCCGTTCAATGTAGAATTGAGAAAAATCACTCACTTGCGACTAAAATTGGGGAAAAACGCCAATTAAAGGTTAACATTGAGAAATGGTGCTTATTCACGCAGGAAAAATTGAGAGAAGGCGCCAGATCGTGGTTTCTCAAACAAACATCTCGATAAACATTGTGAAAAAGTGCTAATTTACCGTTTTTATACATATATATGACAAGTTTGCGGGTACAATTGAGAAAGAGCGCGTACATTTTTGAAAAAGTGCTTATATTCACGGCTAAAATTAAGGAAAATTGTTCATTCAGCAGGTGGAATTGAAGAAAATACCCATTTCAAGGTTTCGCGATGCAACGTCCAAGTCAAAATTAATGAAATTCGCTCACATGCGGGTTATGTGGACCTTTTCACTGCTACAATTTGAAGGGGGAAAAAATTGCTAAAGGCAGAATTGAGGAAAAACATTAATTTGCTGCTAAAATTGAGGGAAAACGAATTGGCAAAATTGTCACCGTTTGTTGTTGATTGATGGAATTGTCGTGGCTAGAATTGAGAAATTGCGTTCATCCACAGGTTAAATTGAGGAAAAACT
Organism: Corythucha ciliata; assembly: GCA_038030265.1. Lineage (NCBI taxonomy): Eukaryota > Metazoa > Arthropoda > Insecta > Hemiptera > Tingidae > Corythucha > Corythucha ciliata. The sequence goes on from CM075939.1 coordinate 500,239, forward strand.
GTTCTTTTGCGGCTGAAGTTGACAGATCGAGCGCACCAATTCGCGATTAGGCTATGCCCAGTGCTGGCCGCAATTGAAATAATAAATAAAAATGCGTAATTTCACGGTTTTTTGAGACATTTTAACAGCTAAAATGAAGAAAATGGGTTATTAATATTATTAGTTTCTAAGCCATACAACTTGATTAATGTTATGTTTTTAGGGTTTTGGCTTTTTTCTTCTTCTACTTCTTCGTTTCCTGAGCTTTCGCCTTCTTTTGCTGAAGGCATCGTCAGAGAACTTTTTTTTTTTTTTTTTTTTTTTTCAAAAACAATAATCAAGAAAATGTGTTGTTTCTAGCCTTCTATTTCGAATTTTATGTCGAAAAACTGGAACTTCTCCCCCGGAAAGTGATAACTGTGGAGCTAAACTTTAAATTTTAGACCTGAGACTGTAAACAGAGCTGGTATTTCACGCTAAACACGATTTGCTAGCCAAATTACACGAAATTGCGCGTCGTACCTGCGAAAATGGAATTTTAGCCCGAAAAATCAGCAAAATCGGTTTCAAAGTTAAGCCGACCCCCGAAGTCGGTTTGTCAGCAACAAACACCCGCGAATTATTGATTTTTGGTGAAACCGATAAGCGAAAATGTGTTGTTTTTTTTTAAGTGAGAAAAATCCGCAAAATTTGTTTTATGGATCGAAATACAAGACATTTGAGGAAGAAATGTCAGTAAAAGTGATGTCTTAGTGGTCGAAATCAGTGATGCTGGTTGATCAGTGAGGCAGAGATTGTAATGTGCGAAATTTGGTTTTCATCACAAAAACCAAAAAAAGAAAACGGCGAAATTGGTGTATGTATTAGTAGGCGAAATTCGAGTAATTGGTTCTGATGCTGAGCAATTCCTAAGAAAGTTTTAATCATTAAAAAAGTGTTGAATTTTAACTTTTTGATGGATTTTGGGGTTGGGCACCTGCCCCACGAAATCTGCGCTTTTGATTCTAGGGGAGGGCAACTGCCCACTCCTGCCCTCCCCCCTGCTGGCTACGCCCATGATTAGTCTACACCGATGGTCTCAGAGATATTTCACCAAATCCAAATTTGAGATCGTGCAGCACAACCACCCAACGTGGAATGGCCCGTCTTGGGGGGACGGGCCATATCTCAGGAACCATTAGTCGTACGGAGATACAATTGGGCTTAAACAGTCGCAAACTTAGTCTATTTCAAAAATGCAAAGGAGCGCAAGCATCGAAAAGTACTTAGTTCCAGAGATACAACCGATTGAGTATAAAAAGTAAGAAAATTTCCAGTTTTTTTGCGATTTTCGACGTGCAGCCGACCGATTTTTTGTTGGCAAAGTTCAGAATCGGATTCAGCACCCCAAGGAACATAAGATTCGTTGACAAAACTACTTATATACGTTTGTCCCGGCCAATTCCCCTTTTGACTGGACTAAATCTTGTCATTTTAATACTCTTCTCATCTAAAGATGATACAAAGAATGAGTCACACAACGAACTCCTTATGCCTGTGAGACATAGGCACTATCGGGCCGCTTCGTTCAATGGCTCGTCCAGATTCGATTCAATCGAATTCGCTTCAAAACTGCACATCGACGTCATTTTTACCTCGTACCATCCATCCCCTCCTGAAGAACTTTGAAATCTATTTAAAAATCACCAGAAGCACCAATCGGTCAGGAACTACTGTTAATAGCCTTGTCCGCATGTGTCAATTCACCGGTATTTTTTTAATTAATTTATTTTTTTTTGAGTGCTCGGACGGTCTCCCGACTCCGAGGGTGCCAAAAGCCTTTCGGCCCATACACCATACCCACTTGGGGCCCGGACTCGGGAGAGCCTAGTACGGTTCCTCAAACCTATTTATTCTTTCCAGCAAACTCAGGAGACGGGTCCCATTCTCCCTTGAGAAGCTGGGGAAGGATATCCTAGAATACAAGCATCGATCGCTACCACCTCGGCCTGGAAAACTGTGGTGTGTCCCCCTAGCGGGATACTTATTTCCACCCCCAGCTCCGGCACGAAAATTCCAGCTCCGGTCGGCCCTTCCTGACCCTTCTTGGAGCCGTCCGTGTAACACACCAGCTCCCCTTGCCGGGATTCCCAACCTTCTTTTCTCATAATAACTCTCTGTTTGATTTTGGTCGAGAAGTCATTCTTTTAACCACGTAATCCGGCCTAAGTGCCGAGGACAGGGATACTCTATTTAGTTCCCCTTCCCAGTCCCATTGGCCCTGCCTGGCCCGCTTTAGGCCTCCCTGGCATCTCAACCTGTAGGCAACTTCAAGTGCCCGACCCCTGACTTCAATGTCCAAGGGCTTCAGGCCTAGTAATCTTTCCATGGCCCTCGTAGGGGTTGTCCGGAATGGCCCCAAAATCGCCAGGCAAGCACGCCTTTGTATTTTTGTGAGCCTATCGGCTCCCCCCCTCCCGTCTCTATCACCCTTCACCATGCGACCGCCCCGTGCAGGATGCGCGGTCGGATGATTCCTGTGTATATCCACTGCATGACCCGTGGTTTCAGGCCCCAGGTCTTCCCCACGATTTGTCTACATTGGTGAGAGGCCACCGCAGCTTTCTTATAAACGCTGTCTACGTGTTCCTTCCACCTTAACTTCTCATCCATTATGACTGCCAAATATTTAACCTGTTTAGAGAGAGCGATGGCCTCTCCCCGAAAGTGGATTGATTGTCATCCCTCCCTTTTTCTCTTGTGAGTGAACAACACCATATTCATCTTACTAGGGTTTATTGTGAGACCCCTAGGCCTACACCATGCCTCGACCATCCTCACTGCCCCCCTCATGAGGGAACACAGTGTGGATAAGTCTTTCCCCCTAACCACTATGGCTCCGTCATCCACAAAAAATTGCGCATAATAGCCCTTTTCCTCTAATTCCCTTATAAGACTATCTACCACAAGTATCCAGAGAAGAGGCGAGAGACTTGAGCCCTGTGGCACCCCCCCTACTGGCTCGTTTTTCCACACTATCGCCGCCCACCTTAGCGACCACCCACCTATGACTCAGCGAGTAAGTCTATCCATTGAACCAGCCTCAACTCCACCCCAAAGTGGAGATACAGTTGCGCCCCTTTGGAACCAGGGATCTCATTGCGGTCAGTTTCAGGGCAACTCTGCGAAATCAAAAGGTCAAGGAGGTTGTCGTGGCATCGTGGTAAAGAGCGATGGAGGAGGATGGCGTACCAACGGAAGCTTGAGAATCTCTGCTCCCACTGCCGGACAACTGCTGCTAGTGGTCGGAGCCGACGCGAATGCCCACCACCTAGCGTGGGGGTCGTCGAACGTAAACCGACCCGGGGAGCAGCTAATTGAGGATTTGGTAAGAATAGGTCTTTTTGTGGAGAATAGGGGGGGGGGGATGAGCCCACCTTTGTAGTTAGGAACAGAGAGGTCATTGACGTGACCCTGAGCCTGGGGAGTATGGGTAGGCTAATTAGTAACTGAAGGGTGCAAGAGGGGGTGTTAACGTCGGACCACCGGCCTATTATGTTCACAGTAGGAGCCGAAGGAGACAAAGCGGAACCCGAACGAAACTTCAGACATACAGACTGGGATAGATTCGAGCGGGAGGTAGGAAGAATGGTGGAGACCGGGGGGTTATCCATTGACGAAGATGAAAGAGAGGTAAGGGAAATACTAACAGAAGCGTTTCAAGTGGCCTGCCCAGAGCAAAGGAGGAAGCCCAAAAAATCCCCTTGGTGGGGCCTAGGGCTCCGCTTGCTCAAAAGGGCGACCAGAGCGGCCGCGGAAACCGCGAAGGCAACAGGGAACGACGAGGACTATGTATAGAAACCCCCTCCCGTCATGGCCAAGCCTTTTTGCTGTTTCTCTAGTGTCTGTTGGGTGACGTCCCATTATAAGCGGTATAGTCCAATAATTCAGGCTGGAATAGAATTATCTTAATTTCCCTTCCACAGTTCAGGCATTTACAGTCAAAATCAAAGTTTTTTGGATGATAAAAACGACGAGTGTGATCAACAAGAAACAAAAATGTTAACTATGAGCCGTCATTTTACTTGGCAACGCAAAGCTAACACGCTATGGTATAACAGTACAAGAAGTTTGTGAATTAAAATTTCACGGTTTTAAGTGAAAGAGAGGCGACGCTGGTGGAAGGGTAAAACTTTTCGCATTTCCATCCCCCCCCCCACTCACCCACCCACGCAACTTTTTTTTTGTGCAGCTGTATTGCTCCGAACGTTATACGAAATGATAAGATCCCCTTTTATTCAAAGAAAAGACCTTAGTTTCGTTAAAATGAGAACCTCTAATGAAAGGGCGCGGTAAATAAGGAAATGAGTGGGTTTGAATGAGGTTGGGGTCGAAAAGGGGTTGGGGGGGGAGAGGGGGCCAAAACGTCGCGAAAATTTTGTGGGAAGTTATTCCCCATGGAATTCGTGATGCTTTTGTTCTTGACAGTTGTGGTTGGGGGGAGGGGGATTTTTTTTATTTCACACTCACTCGTGAGAAACTTATGGAACTTTGAATAGGAAAGTGAAAAGGCTTGGTAGAGTTCAAACACAAGGGAACGAGTTGCGATGTGTTTTCCAGGGAAGGTGTTTGAGGGGGGGGGGTCAATTTTTTTTAAGCGCAAATTATAACAAAAGAATACCCAGTGTGTAGTTAATTGGCCTCGATTCGATTGGATGGGGTCTGAGGGGGTGAACTCTACGATAACACCCCACTTCTCTCAACATTGTTTGTTTTATTGAGCGAAACGAAACCATTTTCAAAACAAAGAAAATCCAGCCAACTCGCTAAGTTTGTCGCTGTGTATGAGTTGGGCTTGTTGTGGCGGGGCGGGGTGGGAGGGTTGGTAAACAAGGAGTCAGGGGGTTTCCCATTGGAAAGACCTCTGTGTTACAAGGGAAAAATGAACTGGCTCCAAAGTTTTATAAATGGAAAAATCCCCCCTCCGAGTTCACTTTGTAGGCTTCCCTAACTGAGAGAGGTCTTAAAAGTTTATGAGAGTTTTGCCATAAAGAAACATAAAAATCTGCGATCAACCAAGGCCAAGATGACGGCATTATAAAAGTTCGTATAATCGTCGGCCTGTTTACTCGAATTCATCCCCTGATATCTTTGTAATTAATGATGTCATTCCATGTCCATGACCATCCTGTTATTAAGAGGGGTCATTCTGATTGGAATCGGATGGTGAAAATACAGTCCGATGGGGGGGAGGGGGCTGGATGGGATTTCCTCTTCATGCCGAGGGCAACTTTATACAGGTTCAGGGCAAGTGATGTTGAGTAGACGGTATTATACTCTTTTTTTTCTCTCTCTCTATAATAATAAAGTCGTAATTATCTTTGCCTTATCCACGGTAACCTTAAAACCACGAAGAAACCCAAAACTTTGTTATTCAGTTCATTCCCTCCACAACCCCCCCCCTAGTCACAAAAAAGGATAAAAGAACGGCCCTCGCATCAGAGAAGAGAGCTGCGTGCGACGCGGGGTGTCTTAAAAGCGAAGGCCAAAAATGACTTGTTTTGCGAAAAAGAAAAAGTTTCACCGCAGATCTTTCCTTTTGTCCTAAAAACTACGCCCCTCCCCAACCACTATTACATTTGAAGATTTCTTAAGTTGGCTCGATAACACTGTGCTCTCAAGTTTCTTCCAAGGGAGGATTAAAAGGCAAAAGGATAAAACCTCGAATAGGTGTGGTGCCTGTAATGTAAGTACAAAAAAAAAAGAAGAAAATAAATAAATTATTAATGGAAACTCTACCCTTTTTTTGCGGCATTCTATTGGATCCCCAACACTCCCACTCACGTCCCCAAACGATTCCATACGCACAAAACACTCAGAATCTCTTTAAAAAATTGAAAATAAGTTCCAACCAAATTTATTTTTAAAACTTAATTTCGTCTGTCAGTAACGTATATAGAAGTTCTGCGCCACCAAAATAAGGAAACTCATGTGGGCCAGTGGTATTGGTGGATGGGGGATGGGGGGAAGGGGAGACGAATGAAATGAATGAAAGAATAAGGCTGTCGCGTGAGTTTCTGAGGGCGAAAACACTGTTAGGAAGAAGGGGTTTGCCATCGGCTCAGCCGAAGCAAAAGCTTTATTCATGTAACGCTGTGTGTTGTGTTGGGTAGTTTGGTGTGGTGGGGAGGGGAATAAAAGAACGATTGAACGACAGGTTGTTAGATGAGAGTCCTGGATGGAGTTAGATGGAGCTTTAAAAAAAAAGTTTTTTTTTTTTTTTACCGTATTTCTTTATGAAAAATGATTAATTGGGGGATTATGATGGTTTTAGATTTTGGCGTGTATGTTTGGCTGAGGGGGGGGGATCCTGGAAAGTCTGTTCAAAAATACTGTACAAAAATATTTTTAGGGACCCCTCGCGCTTCTTCTTCATTGCAAAAAAAAAAAAAAAAAAAATGGAGCCGGAGCCCGGTTAACCGCACGAGTCTCCAACGAATGATAACCGATTTATCTGCCTAAAAAATAATTGAAAAAAAAAGAAAAAAAATTGCTCTTGAATCAGACGACTGAGAGAACCGAAAACTCCCAGCAACTCACACAAGGACCGACAGTCTTTTTGTTCTTGTTCTTGCTTGTAAAAAGCGCTAATATTTATTTGCGTCCAAAAATAGCGGAAAAGGTGTTAATTAGTAGCAAAAAGCGACAAAAATCATTAATTCGAGGCTAAAAATGGAAAGAAAAAGTCAAATTCGCGGTCATAGTTGAGAAAAATCTAGTGAAAGAAAACATTCGCTGCTAAAATTTAGACAAAGTGGTAATTCGTGGCAAGCCCCGAAGAAAAGCCACGATTTGCAGTTAAAATGAAGAAAAACTGTTAATTTGTGGACCACTTTGAAAAATCGCGGTTAAAATTGAGAAAAGGCGCTAATGCATGGCCAAAACGGATGAAACTCGCTAATTCCTGGCTAAATTGAGATAAAGTGCTCTTCGCATATTGGAGAAAAACGTCAATTCGCGGATAATCATGAAAAAACCTGCTAATTCGCGGGTAAACACCCGTGGCAACGGGCATGGTTTTTGTTTTGCGACTGAACTAGTCCACGCTTCAGTTATCACACTGTGCAGCGGGGCCTTAAGGCTCTACTTTCCTACCTCAAATCGCCTTCCAAAAAATCTCGGCTTGTACTTCTCCGATCGATACCATTTTTTTTTTGCAAAAAATTTCTGATGTTCTGTAGAATGTGGCACCATAGAGTTTTTGTTGAATTTATTTATACATTTTTATATATACAACTTACATTGTAAGAAAAGAATGCTTTCAATTGCATTTTTCCAAAAAAAATTGCATAGTGCCACATTCTTTTGGGTATTCTTCGAATTTTAGGTGAAAAAAATTGCAAGAACTCCGGACCAATTTCGAGATTTATTGGAATTACGATAATTAAAATTGTCGGGTAGGGAAGAGGCGAGCTCGGGAACCGTGCGGCTGCCTTATGAACTTCTTCGACTTCGAGTGTGTGTGGCATGTAAGGGGGCCGAGGGGATCAGAGCGGGTGGCCTGTGTCGTCCGAAGGTCATACATTAATTATATACTGAAGAAAATGTGAAGTTATTAGTTGTTTTGATAGAAATTGGCTATGCCTTCAATGTGCCCAGCAGTCGGGTATACATTTTTAGGAGTATACCTGGACCATAGAGATAAATATACCTGGAGGGTGAATTGGTCAACGCGCATGTGGATCAACATGCGAGTCAGCTGACAGGTCCTTGGTTGAATTTCAGCGCCAAAATTGTGGAAGGGGAATGCTTGTGAAACAACCCATGGCCAATGAACTGAAGTATATCAGATAATAAATAATTTTTCAAGAGAATTTCTGGTGAAGAAGGCTGCTCATTTGTTCGTGAAAAAAGATAAAGTGTGCTAATATAGTAAAACGGGAAAATATTGCTGCATTTGTAGTTCTAAAAAAATTATTTTAAAATACAGCAAGCGCCGGGAGGGAATGTTATTGCCACCCCAACTTCCCGCTCAGATTCAACTTGGGACCTGTCAGCTGACCGGTTCCTCCCTCTTGCCCCTCCACTCCATCACATGTTCATCCACTCTTTCACCTCCTTTGCGCACCCAATTCACCCTCCAGGTATATTTATCTCTATGACCTGGACACAATTCCGAAGTCGATGAAATTTTGGGGTTTCATTCAGGAGCGTATGCTTGCAGTGAATGATAAAGAGCACAAAATGTCGTTCAAAGTGCTCTGGTCAAACATATTTTTGTCCTAATAGGTACCGAAATACAGCCATCTACAATCAGTTTTATTTTCTCATTGTGAATAAATTCTGTCTGTTTTCGAGTACGTTGATCAGAAACTATAATGAAAAAAGGGTGAGTTGACCACATAGCCTCATTCAGTCCTACAACATCTTGGAGCAAGCAACAAAAAGAAGAGAGGAGGATTATGCACGAAAAGGATTCCTCTGTACTATAACACAATTAGACCAAGAGCTGGCGACAGTCCCATTCAACCGGAAGAACATAGTCATGTGGAACATGTGGCTGGATACGAAAATGATCGTCTGCCTGGGGCACTTGCCCTCAGTGACCCGTCAAACTGCACAGAGGGAAAATGATGAACCGGAAGAATATAGTCGTGAAACTAGTCTTATTCGAAAGGTTTAATAGAGCTGACTACGAATATGATCGTCTGCCGCCGTCTGCCAGGGGCGTTTGCCCTCAGTGGCCAGTCAAACCCTGGCAGACAATCATTTTCGTCGTATTCAGCCACATAAAACCCGTTGCAAAAGACTATTTTCCCGACTTAGTTATTCCGGTTAATTAATATCCCTGATTTATGGAGTTTACTGGCCACCGATGGCAAATGCTCCAGGCAGACGATTATATTTGTAATCATCTCGATAAAACCCATCGAATAAGACCAGTTTCAGGACTGTGTTCTTCCGGTTAATTAAATTTACCGAATTTCGTGAGTTTGGCGAGCCACAGAGGGCAAATGCCCCAGGCAGACGGCGGCAGACGATCATATTCGTAATCAGCTCCATAAAACCTTTCGAATTAGACTAGTATCACGACTACGTTCCTCTGGTTAATCATTTTCCCTCTGTCCGGGTTTTATGTGGCTGTATACGACGAAAATGATCGTCTGCCAGGATTTGACTGGCCACTGAGGGCAAATGCCCCAGGCAGACGGCGCCAGACCATCATATTCGTAATCAGCTCCATAAAACCTTTCGAATGAGACTAGTTTCAGGACTATGTTGTTCCGGTTAATCATTTTCCTCCGGTGCAGTTTGACTGGGCACTAAGAGCAAGTGCCCCAGGCAGACACCGGTTTCGCAAAATACCATTTTCCGGACTTAGTTATTCCGGTTAATTAATATCCTTGATTCAAGGAGTTTACTGGCCACCGAGGGCAAATGCTCCAGACAGACGGCGGCAGACGATCATATTCGTAATCAGCTCCATAAAACCTTTCGAATGAGTCTAAGTTCTGGACTATGTTCTTCTGGTTAATTCATGTTCCAAATTAAGGACTTTACTTAGCTATAAAATCCTTGGGCCCCAGATACATTGTGGCAGACTCCCGGACTCGTAAATAGCGGGCCATTTTGCACACCTTTAGTGATTATGTTCTTCCGGTTGAATGCGACTTTTGAGTGAACGGTTCGAGAGTTACGGCGGGTGTAGAAGTAAACATTTTCCGCGAAAACTGGCATAAGGAAACTGGCATGATTGAGTTTTGTAAAATCAAATTGCAATTGAAGTGGACGGTAGAATGTTAATAATATGCCTTCAAGGGCCAACAACCTCCCCCTCCTTCACAAGGGGCGCTACTTTTTAAGGGATAATAGGCTTTCATATGCCTAAGCCATAAACACAGAGTGAATCCGTATTCCTATGACACAAAATGTTGGGTGAAACTACGTCTAAATCCGAGTACAGCGCCACTTCAAGTCGGGACCTATCGAGATCCATTCAAGATTTATGATTTTTTTTTTTTAATTAAAGGAAATTACGGCAATTGCTTTGAAAAATCCCAGATTTCTCGGCTTACATTACACTTTATTCAATTCTTGATGACATTTTCAGAAACTACGGAAAATTCCGGATAAGATAGAGGCCATTTCATTGCTTGAAATTATCGTCAAATCCTAAAAATCTGGCCTTTTGTCGTAGATTCACGTAAATTCCACAATAAATACGCTTTCCAAAAGATTGCTGTACCCAAACGGCTTTCTCCACAGACTTGCGATGCACGACAAAAACGTCCCCACATTATCAGCTTTTTTATGGTGTATTCACATATCATGTTACCACTGACGTTTCTCGACGAATATCGTGAGCGATTGTTATTCATTCTGTAGAAAATGCGTTTCATCCTAATGCCCTGAACGCAAACGATCAGTACCAGTGAAGTGGTTTGGTTATCACTTCTGAATGAGACGCTTGAGACGAAAAAGTATTTTATTTTGACAGAACCCAAAAACTCTAAAGTAGAAAAATTAAAATCGGAACGGCACTCTATTCATTTATGTTCCTTATAAACAACGTGGTCGAAAATTTTCGCCACATCACCTCCTTGGAGGAGGAGAGCGTAGCTCGCCCAGGTCGAAGCGAACCTTCTTGTTTATGGCTGAAATTGTCGGGTGGGTGAGGGTGGTAGAGTCTACGTCTTCGTGAAGAAAATACGCCGGTTTGACACGGTCGATTGAGACTGTTACGTGTTTATCAGAACTGGTCTTGATCGTGATGGTCTTGTAGACTTTGTCGCGTTTAACGACGGGATAGGGTCCTGAGTAACGATTTTGGAAGGGATGACGAGTGCTGTCATCACGTAACATTGTGTACAAGAGTCGAGATTTTTGAAGACGAAACTACCAGGTGTCGAATGTCGAGAAGTCGGTATTGGTCGGATCTGACTGATGATTTTAGCGAGGTGTTCGATTAACTCAGGAGTAGAATTTGTTTCGGGTTGAGGTGACAAGAATTCTCCTGGAACTCGAAGACTTTCTCCAAAAACGAGGGTTGCCGAGGTGGTTTGAAGATCTTCCTTGAAGGCGGATCGTATTCCAAGCAGAACGAGGGGAAGTTTTTCGGTCCAATTTCTGTCAGCGTGGCAAGTGATGGCGGTTTTTAGCTGACGATGCAAGCGTTCGACCAAACCGTTGGATGCCGGGTGGTAACTCGTTGTGTGACACACGTCGATTCCGAAACGTTTCGAAAGTGTGCAGAAAACTGAAGACATGAACTGCATACCGCGATCAGTAGTGATCTTTTCTGGAACGCCGTAACGAGAAATCCACGTGGATAGAAAAGCGAGAGCAACGGTGTTAGCTGTGATGTCAGGAAGAGGAGTTACTTCTGGCCATCGAGTGACACGATCGATGCAGGTGAGACAGTACCTGAAACCATTCGAAAGTGGAAGTGAGTCGATCAAATCGATGTGGACGTGAGAGAAACGAGATGTAGGAGTGTCGAAATGTCCTAGCGGTGAGTGGACGTGTCGCGAAACTTTGGACCGTTGACAAGCAAGACAAGCACGTGTCCATGCGGGAATATCCTTCTTCATTGACGGCCAAACGAATCTTTCGGTGATCAGTCTTGTAGTCGCACGAGCACCGGGGTGGCTGAGGTTGTGTAACTTGAGAAAAAATGTAGCGTCGTAAAGGATGAGGAATAAAAGGGCGAGGACGACCTGTTGAGGTGTCACAAATTATCTCAATTCGTGTGCCAGGAACGATGAGTTTTTCGAGAGTAAGAGAAGACGTTTTTGATTCCCAAGACTGAAGCTCGGGGTCTAATTGTTGCGATTGAGACAACGATTCGAAATCGAGAGCCGTTGAAACAGATTGTACTCGAGATAGGGCGTCCGCGACGACGTTGTCAGATCCTCCTACGTGTTGGATGTCGGTTGTGAACTGTGAAATGTATGTGAGCTGATTACTTTGGACAGGGGGCAATTTGTCATGTTTTTGTGTGAAGATATGTGTGAGGGGTTTGTGGTCAGTGTAAGTTGTAAATACTTGGCCTTCCAGAAAATGCCGAAAATGATGAATTGCTTCATAAATCGCTAGAAGTTCTCTGTAGTAGACGGGCCACGCAGCTTGACGAGCAGAGATCTTTTTTGAGAAAAAAGCGAGTGGTTGCCAAGCGTCTGACAGCTCCGCCAAGCGGATGACAGCTCCGATGGCGTGATTAGAAACGTCTGTGAATAACGCCACTTCTGCTCCGGTTACAGGGAATGTGAGGGAAACTGCCGAAGAGAATTTATTTTTGCAGTCGTTGAAAGCTTGTTCGAGAGTCGGAGTCCACGTGATAGGGGTCGAGCCTTTGACTTCGGGGCCAAGAAGGGCGTGAAGAGGAGCTTGAACTTCTGCTGCCATGGGGATATGTCGTCTGTAAAAATTCAACATGCCGAGAAAACGACGGAGACCTTTTGCATCAGATGGTTGAGGATAGAATTGAATGGCGGCGACACGATCAGGCGGTGGGGCTATACCTTCGGGGGAAACACGATGCCCGAGAAATATTACTTCGCTCGCAGCAAAAACGCTTTTCGAAGTGTTAATGACGACGCCGTAGTGCGACAGGCGTTTGAAAAGAGTTTCGAGATGAGCGATGTGTTCTGCTCTTGATTTTGAAAATATGAGGATGTCATCGATGTAGACATAACAGAAATCTAGGCCTCGAGTTACTTCATCCATGAAGCGCTGGAAAGTTTGAGCGGCGTTGCGAAGACCGAAGCACATAAATGGAAACTCGAACAAACCGAAATGAGTTGAGATTGCTGTCTTACAAATGTCCGACTCGTTGACAGGAATTTGTTGATAGGCTTTAACCAAATCAACTAGAGAGAAAATAGTAGAACCACTGATTGAATGAGCGAAATCATGTATGTGTCGAACGTGTTTTATATAATAACTGGAAATCGTGAAAGTAACTCAGCGAACGGATGAGAATCGTCGATTGTTTTGATGTTGGGGTACGTCTGACTTATTTTTGAACAGGCGACGGAAAGTCCAGTTGTCCCATCGATAAGACGTTGAGATCGGCAATCTGGCAACAGATGGAAATGCCCAAAAAAATCAGAGCCAATGATTGGGACGTTGACGTCGGCGACAATGAAATTCCATTGGAAGTTGCGGCGTAATCCGAAATCAAGAGTTAGCGTGACTGAGCCGTATGTGCTGATGTTCGACGTATTCGCGGCGTAAAGAGCGAACGAGGTTTGAGGACGACGGTTTGAAAGAAAACGTGCCGGGAAACAACAAACGTCAGAACCGGTGTCGAGAAGAAACTGTTTTGCGGAATTACGGTCGGTAATGAAAAGGCGGTACTTTCCGATTTTGCAGTCAGCTGCCGCCGTTACTGGCTGCTGGTGGCGTTTTTTGAATGAAATGAACAGGGCGTTCCGCATTTTGATGCTCGTTCATTGAACTTGGCGTGGTACCAACAGAATGTCGATTGTGAAGCTGCCGATGGACTGCGAGAACGGGTTGAACGACTTTGACGAGAACGGGAGCGAGAGTGTCGAGGGTTGTTGGAAATTCGGAGTGTGAGGTCTGCGAGCTGTTGACGAATCTCGGTGAGTTCACGACTGATATCTTGTCCTGGGGGAGATACAGCGTTGACGACAGGGAAAGAGGGATGAGAAGAAGCTATGGCAGGTTGAATTTCCGTTATTTTGTCCGCTGTTGCGGAGAGACGGTCGAGCGGCGAGTCAGACTGTGTTTGGAGAATGGCTTGGACGGGGGAGGGGGAAGACGTTGGATCCTCAAAGATCTTAACAGATTTTCATGCACCGGGGTCGGTCCAGCCAGAGATCGTAAGTGTCGGAGTAATTGCGATGGTTTCCAGTCACCTAATTCCTCTTGGGAGAGTAGCTGTCGAACACGTTGAGACTCGGAAACAGAAAGGCGTTCGATGAGAGCGTTTTTGAGAGTTGTATAGGGGTTCTGCGCAGGAGGTGTTGCTACTAGGTCTTCGATTTCGCTGATATATCGTTCGTCGAGTTGAGAGATTAAATGCGAATACTTCGTTGTCTCTTGAGTGATGCCGGCGAGAGCGAATTGGGCATCTACTTGAGAAAACCACAATGTCGGTTTATTTCTCCAGAACGGAGGAAGTTTCGGAGTGACGCGGCTGAAGAAGGCGGGGTTTGCGTTTTGAAGAGCGGCTTGATTATCGTCGCCGACCGGTGGAGCGGCGGGAGGCGTCAACTCTTGAATTTGTTGGCGTAATTGAGCGAGTTGAGGGCAGCATAATCTCCAGTTTAGGTATCGCGGTTGGTTAAGGCGCAAATTGTCAGTTTACCCTTTTTTATGACACATAGTCAGTTTTGCCATTTATAGGGCATGAATAGTAGTAGTGCGGGACGTCAAGCCAAGGCGAGAACCAGTTTGGCCATTTATGGTGCGTGAATGGTCTGTTTTGTCTTTTCCCATTTTAGTTTTCATGGATCAGGCATTTTCAGGGCACAAATTGTCAGTAAATCGATTTTTATTGGGGTTTTAAAATCAGTGTGGTCTTTTTGTAGCTGCGAAATCGGGAGTTTGGCGGTTGGATATAAACAGTTTAGCTATTTTCAAGGCGCGAATGGTCAATTTGGCCATTTTTAGGGCGCGAGTGATCAATTCAAGGCGCGAATGGCCACTTTTGCCATTCTTGGTATCCGAATGGTCGATTTTGTGAATTCTCATGACAGGAATAGTCTGTTTATGCTATTCCTGGCCGTAAATAGTCACTTTGGCAGTTTTTAGGACGCAAATAGTCTGTGAAGCCAAAGGTGGACATTGTCAAGTTTGTTTTTTTTTTTTTTTTTGGCACGCGAATGGTCAATTCAGCCATTTTCATCGCGGGTATCATGATCTTTCAGTGCCGCACGAATCGTTGGTTTAGTCATTTTTAGGGTTCGTGAAGTAATTTGGCTATTTTTAGGGCCCCCTCGGGGGCTGGAGTAGATTCACCAGAGGGTGACGTGGTGACGGTGATGTTAGAGGTGCTTAGAGGTGTTAGAGGTCGTGGTGTATAGTTGTCTCGGACTCACGATAAGAAAACTGTTATATTACCTTTCCTGGTTGCCCCAAATAAATTACAGTATTGAGCGATTTTATTCATATTTATTTTCTTAATTTTAACCACAATTTTCTTAATTTTGACATCCATTATACTGCTTTAAAATAGCCAAACTATGACTCTTCCCGCCATAAAAACAGCTAAACTGACTGCAATCGCACCCCAAAGTTGGTTGAACTGACGATTAGCGCCTAGCAAATGACCAGAACTGACTATATTCGCGCCCTAAAAATTGCCAAACCGGAAATTCCCGCTCTAAAAAATAGCCAAACGGACTTGAAGCGCCCTAAAAATGGCTAAGCTGATGCCTGAAAATTGCTAATCAACCATTTAGCGCCAAAAAATGGCAATTCGTGCGCTAAAAATGGCCAATACTGATCATTCGCGTCTCTGGCTCAGACGCCTGGGCCTATGTTCCTCTCTGACTGCACCACGCGTTGGCGAAGCACAGGAAGCGGCGGGCTGAGGTTTTACAAGAGATTTCTGAGATCGCTATAACGGGCAGCAGAGAATTACATGCTCCGTTGATTCGGCCTCACCCACGCATGGGCAGTCAGGGCTGTCTCAACGGCGATGAAAAATGGAGCTTCTCGTTGAAGGAGCCGAGACCTGAGCTGAGCTGGATGGCCGGGATAGCTCTGGAAACTCCACTTTCATCGCGCAGGCGCTCCTTCACGTCTGGGATAAATTGCTGGATGATGCGGTGTGTCGGCAGGCTTTGGTGTATTCCACGTTCTCGAGCATAATGGAGCCGAACGGCGCGAACGAACGGCTGCTCGGACGTCGAGCTCAATTGTCCAATGGGAAGACCACCGGCGATGACATATGAAGCGACAGTTGAGCTGTTGTGGAGTACGCGTGGATGGTAGCGATGAGGAAACGACAATGCATACCTGTTGTCGTTGAGCCTGTGGCCACCATAGAGCGGACGCATAGGCCACGCGTGGTACGAAGACAGCCTTGTAATAGAGGAGTCGCCATTGAAAGGTGGGACCCTTGCAGCTACTGCGCCCGGTGATCCCTCGGAGGATGCCACAAGTATAGACGCTGTGGAGTTGGCCAGGTGCGCCATGTGGTGGGTTGGCAGCCCTGATCGCATCAATTTTCGTTAAAACCTCTCCCATCACATCACGGCGCGTACGTAACTACATATTCAAGGCAAAAATTTGACGTCAGTTGGCAGTGCGTGGGTTGGTGGGGTGGGGTAATAACTTTCCGGCAGTAAATGCGAATCTCCCAATTTCGTTCAGTCTGTCAGGTCCAGTTTTTTCAGTGTTTTAAATTGTGAAATCCAAGTCTACGCGGTTAAATTTTTCGCTATTTCGATGCTAAAAATGGTGAAAAGGCGCTTATTCGTGGCTATATATCGGGGAAAATCGCTCGTTGCAGTTAAACTGAACAGAAGGCACTTATTTTTTTGGCAAGTCTGAGTCTGAAATTAAGAAAATATGTTATTTCACGGGAAAAATGGAGAAAACAAGCGCTAAATCCAGACTGAAAAATAAAAAAATTGCCAATTCGTGGCTAAAATTGATAAAATACTCTGATTTGTGGTTAAAACTGGTGGGAATGATTGTTTTCCCTCAAATTCACTCAATTTTAGCCATGAATTAGCATATTTTCTTTACTGGAGCAGTGAATTAAAGCGTTTTCTCAGATATAACCTTGAATTTGTGTTGTTCCCTCAATTTTAGCGGCCGATGAGAGTTTTTTTTTTTTTAATTTAACCGCGAATAAGCGCATTTTTCTGGGATTAGAGGTGCATTATCGTTTTTTTTTTGTCTTTTCTACCCAAGAATTTTCTCTCTTATGTCCTCGAGATAACGTTAATTGGCGTTTTCTCGATTTGTTGCCGTCAACTAGCGTTTTTCTCAGTTTTAGCCGCGAATTAGCGCTTTTTCCCGCAATTTTATAGCAGCGATTTTTTGAGTTCAGTTTGAGTGAGAGCTACGAATTAATGCGCTTTTGTTTTGATTCGGTCTATGTTGCCTCCAAACCTTGGATTAACGTTTTATCGTGTTCTTTACACTTAGAATTAGGGCGGGTCGCATTTTCGTTCATTGGTCCTACATGGTCTTGTTGTTTTTATCGCCTTCGTGCCGCAAAACAATTTGCCCCCGGCGTTATGCCTATATATAGGCTGCCTGGTGACATTATTTTCGCCGTCATCATTCAGCCTGCTCGCGGGCAGTGGGAGAAACACGTGTACGAGTGTGCTACTTTCAACCTCAACCCACCTAACAATTTTGTACGATTATCGTTCGACTTTTTACCGACGTTTAAATAAACTTTAGAGGAGCCTCGCGAATATTTAGAGCTAAACTTTGATTTAATAATGTATTATTTGGTAGAGAAACATAAACGATTTTACGCCTTCTAAAACGTCATTAAAACTCATCGCTCGTCCCCCTTGTGTGTGATGTGTTTATTTGCATGGGAGACGCGAGAGGGTTAATATACCGATGTTTTATGCAACGATTTCAAAAGCAATAATGAGACTATTATTTACCGCCCTCCCCCCCCCTTACATCGCTACACTCACACCGCTGAATGCAAAGCGATCATTTATCACACTCAGCCTCATGAAAATTTACTTCAACGAAAAAAAAAAAGGAGCAAAGCGCCACATTAATAACTTTACTGTACTTCAACGCTGTATTGATTTGTTTTCTCCCTCGCAAGGTCTGCCGTCGCTAAAATACTGCCAGAAAGGAGACTGATGAGCCAAAATGAAAGTTTCGAGGGCCTAAAAAACTATATGAGGAAGACGTGTTTAAAGTGAACAAAAGAGCGTTTTGTGTGTTGATCTCGTGTCAGCGTTTTGAGTGGTGAGAATGAGTCCCCCGCGGGAGGGAAGTTTCATTCGAGTGCGATAACTGCCACCTCGAAGTAGTGATTCGTCTTGCATTTACCGTCACTCTATTGTTGACATTTCATCGACGGCGGAGGGGGAGGGGGCATGTGATTGTCGTCTTCGATCGAGAGCACAAAATGTCTTGAAAGTTGTGGTTGATGGGTGGGGGAGAAGTGGAACTATCGTCAACAATAAAACGGCGAAATGCACCGCCACTGATTTTTTTTTTCAGCTTATTAGAAACGTGATGACTATTGTACCGCGTTCCCATCTTGGCTTGGTGTTTTTTTTTGTTTTTTTTTCTACACTCCCGGGCATTTTCCCCCTCTTTTTCGTCAGAATCCTTCAAGTAGAATCGATTGAGTATTTCGGAAGGTCGTAGAGAGCTAAGGAACCCCTCAGCCCCTCCACCCACACTGGTATACTATACTTGAAAATGTAAGCTTTCCATTAATCTGTAATCAATCGGCATAGTAAATGTCGAGCACCTCCAAATCTCACCCCCCCCCCCCCCGACTCAAACAGTCACTTGGATCCCTCCTTCCCACTAGCGCACTTTCTTTCAAGGAATTTATATCGTGCTCCGTTGCCGAATAATTTATTGCTGACGGTGAGAAAAAAGGAAAAGGGGGAAGAGGGAAGAAAGAAAGAAGAAGAAAAAAAAAAAAAAACATGATAACGAGGTTGACGCCCCCACCGCCCCCGCCGTGTACTACCACTGAGTAAACCTTATCATCTACGGAACAACACCCGCCCACTTAGTGTCATCGCGAAATGCTTTCATGATTTTTTAATGAGGTCTTCATTATCTTTATAATGACAGTTTTTTTTTTTTTTTTTCTTTAGCGACCCGTGAGGGAAGTATCGAGCACTTGAGTGGTTACATCTTACATCCCCTCCAAAATTATAATAATTTTGAGAGCCCTTCAACTATCTCAACCATTTGACGATTTTTCATTTTTCATGCATTTGGCCTACCTCTTCCCTCTGGGGCAATCCAGTCGTACGTGAATTCGATCAATGTTGTCGACTCTATAGGCCACACGAATTTTCCTCACGGACTGCAGCAACACAATCTAAAGCCGCATGCATGAAATTCAAGGAATCAACTCGATTAGACGCTCTGATGGACTCATTGAAATTGATCAAAACCATTGGAAACGCATCAAAACGCTTATTTTTGATCATTTTTAATTGGCGCAAGTGCGGCCACTCGTCGTGTTATGGGACGGTGCTACCAATATATCGTAATCGAACTTATTGATTGTGGCTTTAAAAGCGTGCTTGGCTCAAATTGGACAAATTTGAGATTTTTTTTTTTTTAACACACACAAACGTGGGCTTTAAAGCCTGAGAATGAGCCTCGACACTATCACTGAGAAAAAAAGGCCTTTAACGGCTTAAAGCTGTTTTCACCAAGTCTGGTTAACATTTTTGAATAGTGACTCTAACCGGCGTTAGCAGTCAAATCGGATTGAACGAGATCAAGCCTTGATCTCAGTTCAAAAAACTGAATGCCCGAATTTGGCTGGTTAGAACATTAACTGGTGGATTATCTCTTATCAGTTGCTCAGTTCTCCATTTCTCTTTCGAGAATCGCTATTTTTCGTCGTGTATGTTGTTATTTGTTGCTTAAAAACTAATAATTTTCCGTACTGAGGTGACTGTTCCAAACGTCATGAATACACTCGGGCCCGTATTCAGAAGCCAACCTTAACCTTTAGGGCCTTTTCACATTAGGAGAAAAAATACGCCGACGTGCGAGTCAACGTCTTTTTTTCAGGGGAGAGACAACTCTTGCGAACGCGTTCAATGTGAAAGGCCCCATAGATAGGGATGGACACGAGCCGGGCCGGGCCCGGCAGCCCGAAAAAAGTTAAGTCCCCTCGAACCTGACTGGCAAATAATTGAATCCTTAAAAATGAAAGTACAATATTATTGCTTCAAAAATTCGTGTGGATTGGTATTTAGTTATTTTCCATACTGTCTGAATCTTCACAAGTTCACATGGCTCACTTTTTCGTATTTTGTACTCAGTTCTCTGCATAAATTCTGTGCTACTTTTGTACAAAGGATACGAGTGGTGATGTTGAGTTTGAGGAGGAGAAAAGTTGTCCTAAGAATGTCAAAACAAAAAGCAAGTTTATTGATTTTTTCGAGTTCTCCGGGCCGAGAGAAGAGAGAACTGCAGTATTCTCTGCAAGAAAAAAAAAAATGTCTCAAAATTTAAAATAAAGCACTCGACAACTTCGAACTTAAAGAGGCATTTGTTCAAAAAACATGCGGCTGAACATGAAGCAATGTACCCGAAGAAACGATGTGAGGAGCCTCAGGCTGGAACCAGTACTTCAGAATCGCATCTTCAAGTAGAGGTAAGTTAAGTTGTGTTGTTTCCTTTTTTTTTATACATTACCCCCCTCCACCTGATAATGATGTTGGGCGTGGTTGAAAACTTTTTGGGGAAAAATCCTCTCGATTTGCCATTAAAACCTCCATTTAACTGATTATTATAAATAAAGTATTCCACCTGCCACTGAACGTTTCATGGCATTTTTTACCTGATTCACAGTTCAGTAACATCCATCCAAGACAGCCTTGGATTTTTTTTTTAAACTGTATCTCTGGTGTATGGTCGAAAGTAATGAAATTATTCTTAATTTCAAAACTATATTATTGAACGATACCACCCCGGACCGGATGCAGTTACAATAGTAAAGTAAAAGTAGATAAATCCGATAACTGATTTTTTCTCATATCCAGCCCTGCGCTTCTGTATAACTACATTTAATTTGAATCAAGTACTGGAATAGCCCTATTGTTTGTTGTATTCCAGGGTCCTGCGACATTGAAAAAGGATGACATGAATGATGCCATCGTCCGTTGGGTTGTAACGAAATTTTTGCCTTTTTCATTTTTCGACGAGGACGTGTCGCAACATTTTTTTCTATCGTTGAGTCATGCAGTAAAAATGCCCCGTAGCAAACGTTTGAAATCAATGGTCCTCAACTGTTTCGAAAAAAAGAAAACTGCACTAAAGAAAGTTCTTAGAGAAAATGACTCCAAAATATCGTTTACGATCGATGGTTGGACTGCAATCAACGGAAAATCATCCCGTGTCGGACTAGGTCCGGGTGAGGGATTGACTTCCTCACGGGGTCTTGATCCCCTATCGGGCGCGTCCCTCGGGTGGCGGATGAGGGATCCCTCAGCGTGGACGGTGCGAGCCGCCCAGGCTGAGGGGTGGTCCGGAATTAAATACGGACCCGTGGACCAATCAAGGGTAAGGAAGCGTCCTGAGACCGGGACGAAAGATGGTGTGGCCTACCAGAACCTCTCCAGCTATTCGAGCGTTCCTAGTCCTTAAATCGCTCGTATTAACCTTTCCCCCTTCCTATTCATTCCCTCAAGGCTACGGTGTGCGGTCCGTGCCTAAGGCCTGCGTGGCGCAGAGGGTAAAGTGCGCCTTAAACGGACTCCCAGGGTACCGGCCGACCCCCTGGTGTATTTATGCTTACCACGGCATGCGGGGCTCTGCCGGCGGTGGACCACACTTTCCCTAGCTGCTCGTGGGATCGTTTATGGACCCTTGTTTAAGAAAACATTCAACAACGACTGAGGGGGGGGAGGGCCGGGAGAACCCCCCCTCAGAAGGAACCCCCAAGGGCGCGGAAGTGCCCACGGGGGGTATGGCTGCACTGTCCGTGGAGACGACCGTCAGGGACGTTGAAATGGGCAGTCCAAAGGGGGGCAGTCCCTCGGGACAAACCCCTCGGGCGGAGCTTCCTCGGTTGAGGCTCTCCGGAGCTCAAAGGAGGAAGCTGGCGAGGGAAAGGGCAGCCGCGGAAGGCATACCCGGAACCCCTCGGGATAAGTTCGGCTCGGCGGGGGCAGGTGCTGGGGGACACGCGGTGGGTGCTGGGACGTCTACGGATGCCCGGCAAGGCCACAGTGATGTGCACCCAAAACCTGGATTGAGTGGGGAAACACCGCGCAAGCGGGGTAGGACCCCTCAATCTACGCCCTCGACGGGCGAACAGAAGAGGGCTCTAAAGAGGCCCAAGGAAGGGCAGGGAACCCGACCTAAGACACCCGCAGCTGGCGGGAATAAAGACTTTAGGGAGGTTCTTACCTCAACCAAGATGGCCATCGTCCCTGAGGAGTACCCTAGGGTCAGGCTGTCGGATGAGGAGGGCAGGAAGGTGCTTGGGGAGGTCCTGAAGGGCGTTTTTAAATGCCCTAAGGGGGAGGGCCCCAAGTTCTCAAATAGCTACGCCAGCGGTGGGGTGGTATATGTGACGTGCGCTGATGGCGAGGCGAAAGCCTGGCTGGAAGCCCACGTCAAAGAAATGAAACCCTGGGACGGGGCTGACCTGCGAGTTGGACCTGCCCGGCAAGTGGTTCAGGTCACCAAGGCGGTCGTGTGGGTGCCCACAGACCTCATTGGGGAATCTGACCCAAGGAAACTCATCCCTCTTTTCGAGACCCAGAATAAGGGGCTCTCGACTGAGGAATGGCAATTGATCTCGAGTGCGGCGGACCCCAAGGGAGTGACGCTGGTACTCGGGATCGGCAAGGACTCTCTGAAGTGGCTGAAGGATAACGGGCAACCGTACTTCGCATTCCAGAGAGTCAACTTCAAGGTGGCGGGGAGTGCCTCCTCTTCTGATGCTGCGGGTCATTCAGGTGAACCTGCAGCACAGTAGGGTGGCCACCCTCTGTCGGCTGCTTGCAGCAGGCAGCTACGATGTCGCCCTCATTCAGGAACCTTGGATCTCAAGGGGAAGAGTGGCGGGACTGAGCGGCATTGGAGGTGAGTTAATTTATTCTAGATTTGTCGATACTCCACGTGCATGCATCTACGTTAGAGGCGGATTGTGAGCATTGACGGTTAACGAGTTCTGTTTCAGGGACATGGTAGCTGTCAGGCTGACCTACCAGGAGGGGGCCACGAGGGAGCAGCTTGTTGCGACCTCGGTGTACTTCCCTGGAGACAGCGATCAGGGCCCGCCACCGAGAGAGGTGATCAACCTGGTCGACGCCTGCAGGCGCAATGGCGAACAACTGCTTATCGGTGTGGATGCCAACGCCCATCACTTGGCATGGGGCAGCACCAACACAAACTCCAGAGGTGAGTCCTTATTTGAGTACCTGGCAACTAGTGATTTATCCGTGTTGAACAGGGGTAATAAGCCCACCTTTGTAACATCAAGTAGGAGGGAGGTCCTCGACCTCACCCTCTCTACTTCCTTACTGGCCGGTAGGGTCAGGAACTGGAGTGTGTCCGAGGCTCCATCGTTCTCGGACCACAGGTATGTTATCATGGAAATCCGGGGGGTGGAGAGGATACAAGAGACATACTACAACCCTCGTAAGACGGACTGGGGTGGTTTCGCAGAGGAAGTGAATGGTAGGCTTAGTTTTGGGGGTGAACTGGACCTACGAGATGGTGACGATATTGAGGGGGCAGCACAGAAGTTGCAGGAGGTGCTGGTAACCTCGTATCAAGCAAATACTCCCCTGAGCTCGCGCTCATCGACCAGGAAGGTTCCCTGGTGGAATGAGCGGCTCGAGGGGTTGAGAAAAGCATCGCGGAGGCTATTTAATCGGGCAGTCCGCGACGGGCAGTGGGAGGCCTATAGGGCCAAGCTGGCGGAGTATCGGCGGGGGCTGAGGAGTTCGAAGAGGGCGTCTTGGAGGGGATTCTGTGAGGAGGCTGAAAATACCTCCTCGGTGGCTCGCCTTCAGCGCCTTCTCTCCAAGGACCCGCTGAATCCCGTTGGCACACTGATGAAAGTGGACGGTAGTTACACTGCGACGGTGTCGGAAACGTTGACGACCCTGATGGGGATGCACTTTCCGGGGGCCGTGGGGGTTGTATCGTCCATTCCACCCGTGGAGCCCTCGCGAAGGAGGGCGACAAGGGTGGACTGGCATGTGGCTAGGGAGGTGGTCACATTGGGAAAGGTACAATGGGCCATTGGCTCGTTTTCTCCCTTCAAAGCTCCTGGACCGGACGGCATAATCCCCAAGCACCTGCAGGAGGGGGGGCCAGAGGTTGCCAGACGACTGTGCTGCATCTTCAGGGCTTGCCTGGCAATGGGCAGAATCCCTGAGGTGTGGCGGAAAGCACGGGTTGTGTTTATTCCTAAGCCGGGGCGTCCGTCATATGCACTGGCTAAGGCGTACCGACCCATATGTCTAACGTCTTTCGTTTTGAAGACTCCCCACTCGGTGGAATTCCACACATAGCATGCTAGAGGCAGCTCTTCGGCTAAAAAAAGGCATCGCATGCTTGAGCGACAGTCATCCCGACCTAACGGCTTTCAAACTCACGGCGGATGAGTGGACACTCCTTGAAGACGTTGGCAAGTTTCTTGGGATGTTCTACAAAGTTTCCCAGAAGCTCGGAGGGGAAAATTATGTGACGCTCCCATCAGTTATTATCAGCGTCAATATGCTCCTTGACAAAATTGAGAAGAAGACAGCGTCGCTTGACGACAAACCAGGTCGAACGGTAATTGATGAGAGACTGATAATCGCTTACCAAACCGCGAGAGACAAAATTCTAAAACATTATAAGCTCACAAATTGGATATATTGTGCCGTTTTGGTTCTAGACCCCAGGCCCAAAGTAGAAACGTTTGACCTGACAGAGTGGGGAAAAGATTTAAAAGAAACATCTTTAAATAAATGTTTGGAAATCTATCGCCAATTATAAGCTAGAGAAAGGCAAAGAAACCCCAATACCTTCTTCAACCGAAGGCGATGACGACGAATTCAATCTGGAGAGCCTATTCAAAAGTAAGAGGAAGAAAATTGCAGAGGAATTCGACGACGAATTCAAAAGATATGTTTCTCTGCCACGGTGTGACAGCCATCAAGATATTCTGAGGTGGTGGCAGCACCACCAATAATCGTTCCCGGTATTGAGTGCCATGGCACGAGATTTATTTTCTATAACTGCAACCTCAGTGCCCGCAGAAAGACTGTTTTCAAAAGCAGGACTGGTGTTAAGGAAAGCTAGAAATCGGCTTAACAGTGAGTCAGCCCTAAGCTTTCTCTGCCTCAATTCATGGATGAATTTTAAAACTTTAAATGAACGATACGACGCCTGAGTTTTTTTCACGACTTTTTCTTATTTTTTGTTCCTTGTTTTTTGCTATTATATAATTTTTTTCGTTTCTTTCATTATTCAACAATATGTAATATAATTGAAACAGCTACCATAAACAGGGTGCTTGTAGTGGAGGGGCCAGTAAGTAGAATTAAATGACACAACCGTTTTTTTCAACTACTTCTTTTAATCTTTAACCAGAAATTTATAACGTGGGCTTGATTGCAGTGCAGTTCCGACCAGTGCTTGAATCTTCCACGCATACGTGGTTGCGATTTTAGAATATTCACATACCGCCCGAATATTCACAACCGCCGCATCCACGGGACGTTCAATAACTGTTAGGAACTGTACGGTGAATAAGCCTTGTGTTAACGTAAACTCGATCCAGTTGTCTTGTGTAGTCAGGGGCGGATCCACAGGAGGGGTAATCGGTGTAACTACCCCCCCCCCCCACAGGATTTCAGAAAAGTTGATTTTTTAATAAAGATAGAGAGAACATCACGACGATTTCCTGAGGACAAGCAGTGGTTGGCAATGTTATCTGTCGATTCTCTCATACAAATGCTACCCCCTCCCCAGCAATGCCAATTTCGTAGCCTCACCTTTTCATAAAGTGAATCTTCATGTATGAGATCGTGCAGAAGTCTTTTCATGTTGAGAAATGTATCATTAATGTAAAGAGCTGCACCTTTTTGGTACCTGTAAGACCGATGAATACGTTCGTCCTGTTTTCGAGGAAAATCAAATACACCTTACCTTTTTGCAGGGTAGATTACCTCTCCAAGATGTTTTCACCATGAAATTTAGGTGGAAAACTCGAGACATCCTTATACACCCTGAATCACACCCCAAAATGTCATTAACTTTGGAATTGTGTCAACAACAAGTTACCTGACTGCAGGTCTATACATGTAGATGGTTGTTTGAATTCTAAAGGAAATTCAGTGCTCTACAATGCCTTAAAGCTAGATTTTCCTAGCAGCGCAAAACGCTCAGCGCAGCGTCATTTAAATTGTTTCCCAGTCGAAAAGTGAAGATGTAACTAGGAATAAATGTAAAATGCGCTGCGCTCGCTAAGCGTTTTGCGCCGCTATAGGAAAACCCAGTTTTACGGGAAATTTCCATAGAACGCGTACTACTTTTCGAGTTACAGGCAAATTAAACTCGGGTTTTCGGCGCTTCTGAAGTGGGGCCCTTCTGGCGGGGAAATTTTGGTGGAAAACTCATGAAAATGACTCATTTTCTTTTATAGCAATTAAAAAAATAATAATTAGCGATTTTTTTGGCAGAAATGACCATTTTTGGGGAAAAAGAGTGCTCTTCAAAACCAGTGGTTTAACCAGTAAAATTCAAACGATCCTTGCTGTTTTTAGCGTGCTAAAAATCGTAAGACCCCGTTCACAATCTCTATGCTTTCGTTGTGTGGTGTCCATGCAACCTATCAAAATGCTTCATTTTTCGGAGGGAATAAATTTGTTTGGTTGCATAGACTCCACACAACGCAGACATAGAGCTTGTGAACGGGCCTTACAGCCTCGTGTGAAGCGGTCCTTTGAATGGAACTGGGTGTGAAGGCTCACCAAAGCATCGAAAGATATCGCTCCGGCAGCTGGCTGTCGAATAGAGTGGATTTCACTACTAATATACGAATTTCGACGTTATTAGTAAATTAGACATTATTGTGCGGAAATGGCTAAATAAAAGAAGAGAATCACACTGAGTGGTAATTTTTGTCGAATAATAGCAAATTAACTAAAAACGTGTGGAAATTCGGTGTAGTAAATGCACTCTATTTGACAGCCAGCTGCTGGGGCGACATTTTTTGATACTTAGGTGGGCAGTCAGTTCCATTCAAAGGCCCACTGACGATGAGGTTTTCAGGATGTTTAGCATGTTGAAATTCGCAAGGATTGTTTGAATTTTGCAGGTCAAAACAAGCGATTTTGAAGAGAAAAGTTACATTTTTCTTCTTTAAAAAACATTGTCATTTTGCTGGAAAATTGTCAATTAATTAAACAAACGCTCATGAGTAATTTTGAATGGGACACGTTGGAGAAGTTTCTCTGATCCATTGAAAGTCGATAGGCGCTGTTGATCAAAAGTGGGAGAGGACTTACTTTTCCTTTTGATTTGGATCATTTTTTCTTCCGCACCTACGGCCTATTATTCATTATCTAGTCAGATTTAGTATGATCAAGTGGGGGTTGAATTTTATGGAAAATTAAATATCCCCATATCGTACAATCTTAAGGAGGTGTTGAGGCGACAGACAATATTTTGTTATTTTATGTCGAAAATTGCTATTCCTGACTTTCTGTCACGGTACTGACAGGGTCTGTCAGGGTGGCAGAGTGTTTTTCCCGAATCCGTAGCCAAAAATTTACAGAAAGTCTGCTACAAAGCGAGTTACTCACATTTATTTAGGGAAAGAGATGTTATCCTAAAAAGATGTTAGAAAAATCATATCTCGATGGATTTTGATTTTCGTACCACTACCATAGTGTATTTAGCGTTTTCGACTGCAAATGATGTCTAATTTCATCAATTTTTTTTTTTTTTTTACACTTATTCGCATCCAACCTGTATGTATAAGTAGAAAGTTTTCGAAATAAAAAATTATTACTTTGAAACACTAGGCACAACTTTTGACTGCCCGAAAACCGCGATTTTTGGGTCATTTTATCAGTTTTTCTATAAAATAATATCCCCCAAAACGAGAGGCTTTATAGAGGAAACCCTTCTCGTACAAAACATTTAGGGACATTAAATTTCCTATACCAATACATTCATGTGAATAAGTACATTGGTTTTCCACGACCAATGCGGAGCGCGCTACAAACTTACGGGCCTTTTTTTCTAAAATGGGTGAAAGGCTTAAAATCACCTGTTTTCGACCAATTAGATCAGTCAATATATACACAAAAATCGGGATAAATCGCAAACATGCATGTAATTGATTTTTTTGTTGCATGTTGTGACTCAAGTTTGCAACCCTCAAAACCTTGTGCTTAAGGGGGGGTTTCAGGCGGGTTTCCTCGACCCCTTCCCAGTCACCCCTCGCCTAAACTTCGCACATAAATTTTGGCTCCATTTCTGCGTCAATATTCGATTTCAACGTCTCATTTTAATCTTCAGGAAGTTCTACAGTGACGTTAGATCTTGCTTTTTCAAATTTTATCCCTAAAATAACCCCAAATCACTTTACAACTTGAATGTGTTTTAAGGTAATTTTAGGGATGAAATCTGGAAAAGCAAGATCTAACGTCACTGTAGAACTTCCTGAAGATTAAAATGAGACGTTGAAATCGAATATTGATGCAGAAATGGAGCCAAAATTTATGTGCGAAGTTTAGGCGAGGGGTGACTGGGAAGGGGTCGAGGAGACCCGCCAGAAACCCCGCCTTAACTCGTGGCACTCGAAAAACTAAGACATTTCATCACTTTTTCTGTTTTTTTTAACACAAATACCAGAAGAAAGAGTTTTTCGAGCATGGCCACAGTATACATTCTTAAAGCCAACTAAATTTGATACAATTTAAGCCATGCCCGAGGATCCTAGGTCTGTTAGTTCAGGAAATACAGTCAATCAACAAAATAAAAGATAAGATTTTATTGGTAGGGTAATTTAGCACTCAAATACACAGTGAGGAGGTCAAATACAGCTTTAGAGGAATTTGCCGGGCGCTGGGAGCACCATGGCTAATGTAGTCTAGCTTTGAACAGTTGTCAAAAACTGACATTTTTTTAAATATCCTGATATTTTCCCAGTTTACTCCAAGAATCTTTCGCTAACTTTGGACAAAATGTCCTTATTCACACAGAAAAAAATGTGCTCTTTTCATTGGTGTAGTTGGATTTAACCTAGGACGCATGCTTCCCAAGTTACAGCTGTTTTTCTTGCGAAAACCAGTGATGTGCTGAAAAACGTGAAAAAATCTATTATCTCGACTAGGAAAGGAAATTGGACCCTAGGTCGTAAGACAATTTTTGTTGCACTTTGGATGTTCAATCACCCCTATTATTTTGCTCAACCAAGTACCAGTCACCCTGTCCTATAGAATATCCACGCGAAAATAAATTTTAGGCAATAGCGTCAGATTCAAATTGAGCTACTGCCTAAGTATTATTCTCGCGTGGATATTCTGTAGGACCATTATGTTTGAGTGCTACGGGTCTTGAAAAATAACCCTGTCAATAAAATCTCGCTTTTTGGCGATATTACATATTTCTTGATTGGCTGTATCTCCGAAAATTACAAACGTAGGACGCTCGGACTGGGCTTAAATTGTAGAAAATTTAGTTGGCTTCAACAATGAATACTGTGGTCATGCTCAAAAAACCCTTTCTTCTGGTATTTTTGTTTAACAACCTAAAAAATTGATGGAATTTCGTGGTTTTTCGGGTGCCACGAGTTGAGAACAAGGTTTTGAAGGTTGCAAACTTGAGTATAAACTGTTCTCATTGGCCCTAACAATGTACAAAAGAAAAAACAATTACATGCATATTTGCGATGTTTGATGTTCATATTGACTGGCCTAAATCTATGCTCTGTGAGCTTGATTTCTGCCCATCAACCTTCATTCCATTAGCCTACCCAACTTTTTCAAGCCCCTAGCTCCACCTCGGTTGAAAATTTTGAAGCCTTCTATTCTAGATTTTATGTAAAAAAAAAAAAAACTGACCATTTTGCCTCTAGAAAACGATAATTTATGCGTTAAACTTGGCGTTTTGGTGTTCTGGGACTCCACTAGGTCCCAAGCGTCGGTAACCGTTAATTTGCAGGGGAAAAGAATAATGTAGGAGGACTAATTCGGCATGGGTACTACACATCCTCATTTGTCTTGAAACATCAACCCAATATTTTATGAATTTTGGAAGCGATGGAATGATGTAACATGAGGGTGTTTGATGTAAAGGGAGATTCAGACCTGGATCTGCCCCTGTCTGTAGTTCTTTAAAATGCATATGAAACACGCTGAAATAGTTCCTTGCAGCTTGGGGCTGGAAGAAAAAGAAGAAAGAAAAGAAAGAAGAAAAAAAACAAAAAAACAAAAAAACGGCCCGGGCCGGGCCTCGGGCCGGGCTGTCATATTTTGGATCGGGCCGGGCCAGAGATATCAAAACTCGGGCCGGGCCGAATCCATTCCTACCCATAGAGTTTTATGTGTTTTTACTGACTGCAAGGATCGGACGCTGACGCGCGACTTTTTTCTCCCAGTGTGAGAGGGGCCTTACGCCTCCTTTAAAGCGCTTCAAAATAGATGACACATTTTTATAAACCATCACATTTTTTAACTCCTTGCTTCGTAAAGGTGGTTTTCTGAATACGGCCCTTGGTGTTCGAAGGAAATATGTTTTCAAGTGGGCGTCGACTCGTTGAACTGGCTTTGGACGGCTTCGAGGATGATGAGTATATGAGCCACGTCGGTTTCAGGAAATGCCTGCCATTCATGACAGGAATTGGGTAGACGGGCTTGTTCCTCTTTCGAGGCGTGGAAGAAGATTGTTAGTGGCTTCGGACGATGTGGTGTGTAGTCGTGACGAGCGGCAGGCAAGGTGGATACGGGAACGAGAGAATTCCACCCCCAAAAAAGCATTTCAGTAGGTCGAGTAGGGTCACGGACCTGCGCGCCTCGATGGTGTAATGGATACAATGCTCGCTTCACAACCCAGCGGGCCTGGGTTCGAATTCAGCCATTGCCCATTACACTATAAGGCTGCGGCGAGCTGTGACACACGGCACACCCGACTTCGTGTGGGCGTTCCCGGCGATGTGCGTTCAACAAACCGCGCACCGAGCGAAGCGCCCGCGTAGTACGGGTGTGAAGTGCACAGTTAGATCTGGGTATGGCGTAGGAGCCCAAGTGAGGCTTAGGCGCCTGTCGGGTTCAAAGCAATGGAAGACGTGCAACGATTGCAGTTCTGCGAAACCTTCGTTTGTGCCTTACTTCAGCGTTTAGGAATAAGGGAAATCGCTGCCGCAGCCGCGGCTGTTTTGTTTCGTATAGATGAAATGAAAGGAATGAGACAATATGAATGTGTTTGGTTTTTTTCTCCTTGTTTAGTTAAGTAAAGACAGCATCAAGAGCCCGTGAAGATAACCCCGAAAATATGTAAAAACCTCCATTAGTTGTTAACATAGAGGTAAATAACTGGAGAAAGCCTGAATGGGCTGGGGGGTGGGTAGAAGGGTTGTCACAAATATGGCCGCCAAAGTACACCTTCAGAACCTTGAATTTACCTCTACATCGTCAGGTTATCATCAAAAATGCTCACCTCCCCCCTGAGATTAATGCAAAATTACAAAAAAAGCGCCCGTGTTAGAATGAACAAGGGGTATTTCGGGGAATTTATTCGGAAAAAACTAAATCAAACTCGTCAACACTCTCGTTCTCAAAGCGTGGACGACTTGATGTTCATACAATTTCATTGTAAATGTCATCGTTCGTGGCACGTAGCCGTGTTTTCAAGTGTATTTTGGTGTTTATTTTCTAAAATAAGTGGCCCTGATCGCGTTCCATCAACATACTAGGAAAAATATTACGTGGGCGAGGCGAGACAGTCACGATTCAGAAAGAGCCGCTCCGTCTCTTGAGGACTGCGAAACTAGGTTTTGAACAAAAGTCGCCACACTCATGCAGTTCTCGCTGTGCTCGAACCACGGGTCTTCTCATTCGCAGTGCTGGTACATATAATGTTTCTGAATTAGTTTGTTTCTTGCTTGCGAGCGATTTTTATGTGAAATAAACGTTCGCGATTTCTTAGCCCTGTATTTCTCTTTGCTATCAGAGGATCGACCCCTGAAGAAACATACCCAAAAATACACAACACATCAGTAAAAAACAAGTTATCTTGAACTCAGAAACATGACGTATTCCATGAAAAACATGAGTCACGGATTTCCCGGTGGCTTCTGTCGTGATTCCCGAAAGAGGATTGGAGCTACTTGCGCACGTTGAAATATCCGGAAAAGAAGTCCAACAACTCGCGCATGGTCGACCGTTTAAAATAAACAGGGGCGGATACACAGATTTGTCCGGTCCGGGGCACTGGGAAAATATCGGCCCAATATACATTTATACAGGAGTAATTCAGGAGGAATTTGACACACTTGCACCTGGTGATAGTGCGTACCTGGACGCACAAAAAAGTCATGTAGACGCATAGCCGAAAATGCTTTAGTTACCCACTAGCCAACGCTATCCACCCACCCGTCTTGTCGAAAAACGTTTTTTGTTTGTTTGTTGTTTTTTTTCATACTTTCTTTAACACTTCGTAGGTTCTTCATCGGTGAATTCGATATTTCCCCCATTCCAACCGCGAATAAGCGATACGTATCCATTTTAGCTGCGATTTTTCTAAATTTTTGCCGTAAATTAGCACCTTTTGCTAATTGGCTGGAAAGTTGCCTCCGGAATCCTCGGCTTGCCATTTTCTCAATTTTCTGTGAATTAGTAAATTTACTCAATTTAAATCCCAATTACCCATTTATCCTTATTATAACCGCACATTAGCGTTTTTCCTCATTTTAACCTCTAAAATTATAGATTTTTATACCTTTCAGCCACGAATTAGAATTTTGTCCCAATTTTCGTCGCGAACTACGTAAAGCTTTTTCTGAATTTGGCTGTGAATTAGCGATTCTTTCACTTTCTGGCACGAAACTACCTTTAGAAGCTGCGAATTTGACGTTTTGTCCATTTAAATAGCAAATTAGCGTTTTTCCTCACTTCAGCGCTTCTCAATTTTATCGGTGGATTAGCGATTTTTCGCCATTTTAGCGGTGAATTAGGGTTTTTTCTGAGTTTTTGCGGTGAGTTCGTATTTTTCTCGATCTTAACCGCTAATGAGCCATTTTTCTTAATTGCATTCATGAATTAGCGCTTTTTCTGTAGGTACTTTATTCGCGGAAGCTTTAAAGAAACATGAGCCACGAAGTAGCACTTTTTCTCACTTCTGTCCGTGTATTAGTAGCGTACCGAGACAGGGGTGAGGGGGCCGGTTCGCCGCGGGCTCCCTATATATGTAAGCCTAAAAGTGTGGATATTAAGGATCTATAGCTATGTCTCCCACTTGTGCGCTTTCGTCTTCCTCTTTCAATTCAACACGCCTTTTCAACTTTCAAAAACGCATGCGTCCAAGCTATGCACGCAATTTCTGATATCCTTCCAGCATGCCTCTGACGCAGGCGAAAAGGCACAAGTGAAGACATAGCTTATGTTTATGTTTGTAGGTACGTGAAAACGAGTTTTTGGCATGCAGTTTGACAGCGATACTGGCTCCTTTCGATGCTTTTCAATCCATCCCATTCAGGATGTAGTGCTTGCAGGTGATCAGCAAGGAGTGTAGCTGAATAATCCATTTAGCCCACAAAAGCGCTTATTCTGAAGGCTCAAATTGAGAGAAAACGTACCCTTCTGGGGGTAACTTCGCGGCTAAAATAGAGAGAATACGCTGCTCCCCAGTTTGTTTTTATTAGGTCCGTAAGCGGATAAAGATGAGAAGGCGTTCTAATATGCTATTCTTGCAGGCAAGTACCAACGGCTGCAAAAAGTTGGGAAACATCGCTAGTATTTGTGGCAAAAACTGTTCAAAAGCTTTCATTCGCAGTATCTCGATGAAACATCCAGACAGAAATTCAGAAAAAATAGCTGATTCGCGGTGTATAGATGCCACTTTATGCCTAAAATGAAGAAAAAACGCTAATTTGCTGTTGGTAAAATTGAGACGCGACGCAGTTTTTGCTTTTCTGCAAGTGCTAAAAGGCAAAAAAACCGATAAGGCTATGCGATAAAAAAAAACACGCTAATTGGGGGCTAAAATTGAGAAAAATGACAAGTTTGCATCTGAAATTGCAAAAAAATTGCCCGTTCGCGGATAAAAAACTGAAAAGCCACAATTCACAGCTAATTTTCGAAAAATGCTAATTCACGGTGGAAATTGAGAAGAATGGCTAATTAGCTAATCCACGGCAAAAATTGAGAAAGATAGCTTCTCTAATGAAGTTTGACAAAAAGCGCTACTTAGCGGCTAAACTTGGAACAATCCAATGCTGCGGACTTAATTGAAAATAATAGATAATTAATTGGCAGCTAAAATTTGTAAAAAGTCCGATAATTTGCGGATAGTCTAGAAAAAACGTTCATTCGCGGATTCAAATGAAAAAAATCAGCTAATTCACAGCTATATTAGAGAAAACGCCAATTCACGACTAAATTTTAGTTATAACGCTGACTCGGGGCTAAAATTCATCAAAAGACAATAATCTGTTGCTTCTGAAGGCAACTTCGGACGTATACCTGGAAAAAAGCGTCAGTCTATAGCTAAAAGTTGAAAAAAAAAATTGCGGCCAATATTGAGAAATTATTAATTAATTAGCGCGGCTGAAATCAATGAAATACGCTACACTTGCAGCTCAAGGTGCTAATTCACTGCTGAAAAGGTAAAAAATCGCTAATTTGCTGCAAAAATCTAGGAAAACTTCAATTCATGGCAAAAATTGAGAAAAATCGCTAACATGGGATAAAAACGTTACTTCGCAGCTAAAATTAAGGAAAATGACCTAAACACGGACCAAGTGTAGAGGAAAAGCTCGTTAATCGACGGCTAAAATTGAAAAAAAAAAAAACTTCAATTTTCGGCTATTTTATAGTTTTGAAATATTAATAAGTCAAATGGGCTTCTTAGGTCATTTTTTCTCGTCCACCTTCCTTCTCCCCTGCTCATTTTGCTAGACGCGCCCCTCAGGCCTCGGCGCCCCTGGGTGGAAGAGAACAAACTACACACAAAGATCACAATATGCCCAAATCCCCGATCAAGTCCTAAC
This sequence comes from Corythucha ciliata, assembly GCA_038030265.1. NCBI lineage: Eukaryota > Metazoa > Arthropoda > Insecta > Hemiptera > Tingidae > Corythucha > Corythucha ciliata. The sequence continues at coordinate 535,091 of CM075939.1, forward strand.
GCCCTCTTCCCTGAAGATTGCAACGGGACCATAAAATCGGTCTCGGTGCAGATATGAGACAGCAAATTATGGGGAAAATGTATGCAGCATGAGGGTGAGGCACAAACTGCTGCGGCAGGCCTTTAGAGTACGTGTATTCTGGGTGTTCTCAATGAGTGAATTTTGAACCAACTGCTAACCTATACGCTATAAAACAGCCTCGTGTCTTGAGTCATGGGTTGAAGGTTGTCCCGGTTTTAAGAAAACCCTACTTGATAGGTTTTCTCATTTGTCTCATTGTACCTACCTATAAATAGGCCAGTTCCGGGATTCTGTAGGCTTACCTTAAGGACCATTACCGAGAAAAATTAATCTGTAGTTACCAGTTTTTTCAGGAGGACAAGGATCCGTCAATTTGGGGGTATCGGCCCTTCCGGCCGCACTGGCCCTCGGGGCCTCCGGCCCTTCGGGCTCAGCCCGATCGCCCACCCCCTGTATCCGCCCCTGAAAATAAAGATTCTCCGGAGTATAGTTGTGGGTATTCACTTTATTAATGCCCTGTGAAACAATCTAAACACTCACAGTCACAATATCTAGACATCATGCTGGGGCCTTATTCCGAGTTGTCAGGAAAAACTCACGTGAGGTGGTTGCTATGCCGAGATAATACTATTTCTGATGAAGCGTCCTTGGATACCGCTTACGAGATTATTTCCCGACAACTCTAACTATGGCCCCTGGAGGAAAAAAGAACAAAACTAGAAATTCAAAGTGGACATGTGTAAATAAAAAAAAACTTGACTTGAGGTTACTTTGTGGTTCATAAGGTGCACCTCCCACCATAACTACGGTCAACAAATTTCAAGCCCAAGCTTTCTCCATTCATTTTTATCTCTATGGTTGTTAAGCTTCCATGTGCCTAGCCTGTGTTGACAATGATTCTGAAATAAAGTTAATTTACGCATTGTTCTCTAAAATGAATAAAATCTGCTGAATTTGAACGATTACACAAACATGGTGCAGTTGGTAATTGAGGACTTTTAGACTTACGCGAAAGCTAGTGTGACAGTGAATAAACGCGACTCTCTACTCAAAATGGAATTGGCCGAAAATTTTCGTGTGTTTAACAGAGAAGTTCTGATTTACCTCACCGCGACAGAGACGTCTAAGAAATCTCGGGCTGTGCAAGTTGCCCGTTTGAAAAATTTGATGGGGCCCGATGCCGTTCACCTTTAAGAGTCCCTCTCTGGGCCTTCAGATGAGGAGGTCGAGACTGTTGATGGTATTTTAAACGTACTCAAGTCCCACTGTGTTCCTCGTTCCAACATGACAATGCAGGTTCACAAGTTCTTTTCACGTCGACAAGACCTCAATGAACCTTTCGACTCGTTTTACGCCGATCTCAGAGCCCTTGTCCGTCCATGCCAGTTTAACGAGCAAGAGGAACAGATCCTCCGCGCCCAAATTATATTAGGCCTCTCCTCGAAAAACTGTCAAGAACGGCTACTTCGTGGCGACGTCAACCTCGACAAACTTTTGCAGTACTGTCGGGCTGTTGAGTCCGCCGATAAGAACATGAAAGTGATCAACGAAAAGATTCCTTCCCAGCAATTCTCGGAAGTTCACCTGATGCAAGAATCACCACGTTTTCGCCCTCGGTCGTTCCCAGATGCCATCCAAGCCCCTTCACCGTCAAGAAGCTCCAGCCACAGCGACCGTTCTTCTCCAAAACATCGTCCCAGCTCCATCGTCAGCTCAGCTCACGCCGTCGACGTCATTGAAATATTTAGTGGGTAAATCTCCTCAGAATTGTCATAGATGTGGTTATGTTCATCCAACCCGACCCTGCCCTGCTAATAATCAATCATGTTCTTTTTGTGGTATTGTGGGTCATTTTGCTAAAGTTTGTAGAAAGAGGAAAAGTAACGCCACCGCCCCTAGTCACGAAGTTAAAACAGTTAATATCTGTGCCAGCAATAATTATTCAGAACCAGAACCCCCTCGTTTGTCCTTCCCAATTTATGAAACAGAAAATTCATTTGCTCGCGAATTAAAGCATAATGACTACTATTCTCCTGTTGGCTCTATCTCCCTCATAAATGCCCTTCACATTAGCCCTAAACAGTGGTCCACGAACCTCAACATTGACGGGCATCAAATTCAGTTCAAACTTGACACTGGTGCTGAAGTAAATATACTCCCCATCGATGTAGTAAAACAAATAAACAAAAATCTGTTGTTGAAAATGTCCCAGACTCATACACGTTTAGAAGCTTTTGGTGGATTCCGGATCTGTCCTGTTGGAGAAATCTCTTTACCCGTGTCTACGCCGGAACAATCGACAATGTTAAAATTCATTATAGTTGATAATAGTAATACAGTGCCAATTTTGGGTTTGCGTGCCCTTGAAGATTTAAATTTGGTATCAAAGAATTGCATTGATGCCGTCCACAGTACTTTGGATGCTAACAAATTTGTCACTGACAACTTGGACGTGTTCTCTGGTCTAGGCTGCTTTCCAGACGTTATCACCCTTAAATTGAAACGTGATGCCATTCCCAAAAGTAGTCCAGCGCGTAGATTGCCTTTTAAAATTCACGAAAAACTGAAATTTCACATTGCAGAACTAGTAAATAGGGGCATTATTGAGCAGTGTGAGGCTGGAGAATGGGTCATAATCTCGTAATTGTAGAAAAGCACAATTCAGGATCACTCCGTTTGTGCATCGACCCTCAGGAGCTGAATAAGAATTCGTTAAGAGAATATGTCCAAATTCCAACTGTCGAAGAGATCAGTTCTCGCTTGGCTGGCAAAATAATTTTTTGCTTATTTGATCTGAAAGATGGGTTTCATCAGCTGAAGCTAGATCCGGATTCGTCTAAGGCCTATTTTCACCAAACAAAATTGATCTCGTTTAAAGTTGATCGTGATTAGTTGCCAATAGCGACCCATATGAATTCTGATACAAGCGTTTACATTGTAATCGCGATGAGTTGTTGATCTTGGTTTAAGAAGTTGGTGAAATCGGGCCTAAGCTCTGCTCGTTCAATACGCCGTTCGGAACGTATCTTTACTTGAGAGCACCTTTCGGGTTGTCAGTTCTCCCTGAAATTTTTCAAAAGACCATGAATAAATATTTTGGCCAAATTCCAGGCGTGACGGTGTACTTTGACGACATTTTATGCGCTGCTGACACCGAAGAACAGTTTCGGACTGTTGTTAGACAGGTCATCAACGTTGCCCGAAAATTTAGGATTGTTCTGAACCCCGGATAAAGTACAGTTTTTTGTTGACTTTGTCAAGTTTGTTGGCTTGATTTTTGATCGTTTTGGCATCCATCCAGACAAAGAAAGGATAGCAGCAATTTCAAGTTTAAAACCCCCAACGTTTAAAAAAGATTTGCAGCGTATCTTGGGGCCTGTCTGAATCATGTGCCCCTTTTCGCGACCTATTGATGAAAGACGTCGAGTGGTTTTGGTCTGACTATTTGACTGAGCATTTTAATCAGTTAAAAACAATAATTTCTGAAAACACGTTGTTAGTTCCATTTGATGAATCGAAACCAATCGAAATTCAGGCTGACGCCAGTCAATACGCTCTTGGAGCCGCATTTTTTCAAGAAGGCAAGCCAGTTCTTTTTGCTTCCCGAAGCATGACTCAAACAGAACAAAAGTACGCTCAGGTTGAGAAAGAGCTTCTTGCTACAACCTTTGCTTTCGAAAAATTCCATCTGTTCGTGTATTTTTTTTTTTTTTTTTTCCCCCTACGACAGTCAGGTCATTGGCTGTTCCGCCATCCGACCTCTTGCAGCCCAATATAACTTTGAGATCTTCGACCAGTTGGTGTCGTCAGATTGGAACTGTGTCCTAATGTCCTCGAGTTGAGGACAGTCAAACAGGTGGTCCGTGTTCATCTCAGTCGTCGAATGGCATAGGGAGCAACCCGGGTTGTCCTTCACCCGTATCTTGCAGAAATGGGCATTCAAGTAATCGTGGCCAGTGGTATGGCGGAAGCCCGCCACAGACTCTTTTCTGGGTAACTGCGCTGGCACACGATTTGTGGGTTGGAGCAAAGCGGCCCATCTTCTACCCTCTGCAGCTCTTTGGTGGGCCTCCTTCACCTTCACCTGGATGCTCTCCCTGATACATCTCTTCGCAGTTTGGTATCCGGTTGAAGATTCAGGCATATCCATCTGGGATCCTTCCTTGGCCAGGGAGTCAGCCCGTTCATTTCCCAAGATGCCACAGGGGAAGGAATCCATTGCAAAGCAATGTCGAGTCCACTTCCCAGCAGTTCTTCAATGAATTTCCGGGCCTTGACTACATCGAGGGAGTCGGAAGGTGAGTTTGAGCTGAGGGCCATGATAGCTGCCTGTGAGTCAATGAGTATGACTGCTCGTGGTCGACCCAAATTCCTTATTAATTCAAGGGCCAGAACCGCTGCTCTTATCTCACCATCAAAACTTCCAGCAAGGCGTCCAACAGGAGCAGAAATCGTCCCAGCCTCAGAAAAGACACCAGCGCCGCCATTCCTGGTTGCACCCTCAGCCGAGCCATCGGTGTAGACCCTGAGCCAATCAGGTTCCGGAAATCGAATCTCCAGTGTTTCAAGAGCTGCTGCTCTCTGCTCACAGGGAGGGGTGGTTGTTTTGGAGACTGTTGTGAGCAGTGAGGTGTAGCCAGTGGCCATTCATCGAGGGATCGCTTTGGCCAGAGAAGGGAATGGTTCAGGGTTTCCAAGGGTCAGGTTGTAAGTCTCCCTGAGGTCCTGTATCTTTGAAAGGAACGTGCCCTGAGTTGTTAGACGGGCAGTTGCTGGCGTGTATGTGGACCAGTACTCAACTCCATTCCTTTGAAGCCTCTCCGACAGGGCAAGCGCTGCGGCATCCCTCCTGAACTTCTGGGGCTCTACAGCAGTTTGTAGCTCGAGTGCCACGATAGGTGTTGATTTGGCAGCTCCAATCACAACTCTTAGGGCATTATTTTGAGCAACCTCGAGTTTGCGAACCGCTGAATCCGACGAGGTCACCAGCAGCTCGTTACCATATTCCATTGCTGGTCGCACATAGCTCTTGTACGCTAAAGTGAGGACATCCTGCGTAGCACCCCAAGTTGAGCTGGCCAGTCGCTTCAGAAGTCCCGACCTCCTTGACGAGCCCTTTTCAGCCATACTGTCCACTTGGGCAGACCATGAAAGTCTTGAGTCGAGTTTAATCCCAAGATATGTTGCACAGTGTCTGACTCAGTGGCCTATTGTCAAGTTCCAGGGACACCGAGTGACGCCTAGTCGAGAGGGTAAACAGCTGGAACTCTGTTTTGAGGGTGTTCACTTCCATCTCATTCATGGATGCCCATTCCGCCAGCCTTTCAAGAGCTGTGTTCATGACAGTCTCTAGGGCTGGTATGCTGCTTGATGTTGCCCAGATAACCAGATCGTCGGCGTATAAAAGTGCATTGCACCAGGACCTGACCGTAAACGTCATCTCCGTGGCGGCGCGTGGACTTTTTGACCGGTCATCATTATGGGGGGTTTTTTGGGGCGCTGAATTCAAATATGGCTTCGGCGAATACCACGCGGACACCTGGTGCGCCCCAACCTGAACGTGGACGTCCTCTCCGAGAATTTTTCTGACAAGAGTGCCCAAAACAACCCAAAAATCATTGTGGAGGCGTTTTATGAGGCGCTCAAGTAG
>CM075939.1:541261-664321 GCA_038030265.1 Corythucha ciliata
TACCATTCGCGCCTTGAAAATAGCTAAACTGTTTATATCCTACCGCCAAACTCCCGATTTCGCAGCTACAAAAAGACCACACTGATTTCAAAACCCCAATAAAAATCGATTAACCGACAATTTGTGCCCTGAAAATGCCTGATCCATGAAAACTAAAATGGGAAAAGACAAAACAGACCATTCACGCACCATAAATGGCCAAACTGGTTCTCGCCTTGGCTTGACGTCCCGCACTACTACTATTCATGCCCGATAAATGGCAAAACTGACTATGTGTCATAAAAAAGGGTAAACTGACAACTTGCGCCTTAACCCCAACCGTGATACCTAAACTGGAGATTATGCTGCCCTCAAAATGGCCGAACTTACCATTCGCACATGGAAAATGGTTGTATTGTTAATTCCCGCTCTAAAAATGGCCAAACTGGTAATTCTCGCTCTAATAACGGCATAACTGACCGTTCGGACCCAAGGATACATCAAAGGTGATGATTTGTGCCCTCAAAATAACACACTGACTATTATTCATGCCCTGCAACTGGCCACACTGACGGTTAGCGCCGTAAAAATAGCCAAACTGGCTATTTCACGCCCTAAATTTGACAAACAATGACTCCATACGTATAGTTTAAACGGTCGATTCGGCCCGAAAAGGCCTACAAATAGATTATTCCTGTCCTGAAAATGGCAAATCCGATGATTCGCGCGTCTAAAATTGCCAACTGGAGCCTTTACGCTTTGAAAATTGACAGTTCGTGCCCTAAAAATAGCAAAACTAACAATTCACGCTGGCAATTTACGCTTCACGCTAGAAAAATGGTCAAACTGATCATTTGCGCCTTACAAAAGGCTACAGATTGTGTTCAATGACGATTCGCGCCTTCAGAATGGCTATCATCACTAAAAACCGCTCTCTCCCACGCTTTCGAAGATTCCGGATTAACAAGAAGAGTAAGCCTCTTGCGACAATTATGCAATGCTAGACTGGAAAATTTCAAATCAATGGACGAGTACTGCGTAGTGATGGGTCAAGGGAAAAAACCCATTGGGAATATTCCCATTTTTTGGGAAAAAACCCGGTTTTTTCCCAAGAAAGTATTTTCCCACCCGAATTGGGTTTTTATTCGTTCAATTTGAATGGAACTTATCACTGCAGAAATTAGAGAATTCAGCCTCGAAGCGTGAGTTTTTTTCCTCGCGCAGCCTCTTGTAACCTTTCCCTCAACTCTGAGTAGTCTCTATCTGCTCCATAGAGATAATTCGTCTCGCATTACGCCACATTGAGCTAAAGCTCGCTGAAAATTTACCTCGGTCGCCACTTTTCAAGAATGAACAGTCCCTGATTCTACGAAAACTGAAAGACAGAATAGACTCCAGCGTTAAAAGTAGTATTCATTACGCTGCGACACTCCTGGGCCCATCATCGTAGGGGACGCTGCTGAGCAAGACGAGCAAATAGAAGGCATGAAAAATTCATAAGGTTGCCACACAGATGAAGGTTAATGTCGACAAAGCGATGGTGGATTTTGCCATCTATCGTTCCAATGATGGACTCTAGTGGAAGACATTTTTGTGTGAAAGTGCCTCGGCGGTCACGCCAAGTGTTTGGTGGCAAGGACTTTGTTCGACTTCAACTTTGTTTTCCGTTACGGTTAGAATTCTATCAGCTGCGACAGAAAGATCCTTTAGCACGTTTTCTTGAATGAACAGCAAAAAAAGAAACCGTTTAACGACTGATCAAGCCGGAAAACTGACCTATCTGCCCCACAATTGGAAAATTCAAAATCGTCGAAGAAGTAATACAGAAAGCAGTGACTACTCAAACCTTCTTGGACGCTGGGATACCGAAAACAGGTTCGGCAGGCAAATTCACACTTCATTTTTCAAAGGCCCAACGAAAATGATGCAACGGCATCTGAATCATCATCATCGTCATCAAACGAGGAAACCTCAGGCGATGAATTCCAATAGAAAAATTAATGGACATTTGGTGGCAAGACTCGGCTTCAGCTTTGTCTTCCGTAACGGCTAGAATTTTAACCATTTTTGTGCAGAGAGTTCGTATGATTCTATGGGTGCAATAAATACCTATAGTCGTTTGTTTATTATTCATTTGCTGAGTCTGTTGCAACATTGAGTGAAAAACGAATAAAAACCCAGTATTTTCCCAAATTGGGTTTTTTCCCGGTATTTTCCCAGGGAAAAAACCCGAAATTTTATTTTCCCGGTGTAAACCCATCACTAGTACTGCGGGCACATTTTATCTACAGCTCAAAAACTAAACGAAATTCAATTTCAAGTGAGTGAAGAATGGGTAGGTTCCTTATTACTCGCAGGTCTACCCGAGCACTACGAACCTATGATAATGGGACTTCAAGGGTCAGGTAAAAAAATAACTGGTGACTTCGTAAAGGTTCAGTTGTTACAAGGAGTGGCTTCAACTTCAATAAATGAATCCAAATCCGCAAATGACTCATCGGCTCTCTTCACGCACAAATCTCGTCCAAAATGTCAACTTTGCTCAAAAATCGGACACTTGGCCCGATATTGTCGGCAGTATAACTGCAAAGAGAAGAATCGCACTAAAGATTCATCGACTAACAGTTCTCACCCGATCCAGAACCAAAATCAATACCGTTTCGGTTCGAACTTACAAAACAAAGGCAAGAAAAATGCCTGGTTCGCCTGCTATATGATGAATTGAAAGAAATCGTCAGCTACATGGTTTTTAGACTCAGGCGCTTCAAATCACATAACAAATGATAAACAACTACTCACGTCTAACGCACCTGACAATACAAAAATCACAGCCGCCGACAACCGTCGAATGATTGCCGAATTAAATGGAACCACCACCCTCGAAGTCAATGGTGAAGATGGTACTACAACTGAAGTTGAAGTGAAAAACACGCTATACAGGGTGGTCGGTTTTGAGATGCAAAAAAAAAATTGGGTAATAGTACACCGAAAATGGGATAAAAAAGTCTTATTCGGATAGTGGCCTATCTCTTTTTGTTTTCGAGTAATAATTTTTTTAGTGATTTTTAGGCGCAACTGTATTTTTCGCCGAAAAACTGTTATTTCTCAGCTTCTACTTCACGTTTTTCCAAAAGTGATGGCAGTTTCGTAATCTACAGAAAATTTTCTACGGGATGAATGCAAAATCAATATTCTAAATTGTCATAAACGCCTGAAAACGTTACGTTTTCGTTGCGTTAATGCAAAAAAACCAAGAATTTGACTTCACAAAACAATTTACTGTGTCACCAAAAATGTCTTCACACGTTGTCAAACGACATAAAAACTTCTCCGTTTTCCCAGCTTTCCAACGGTGTACTCGAAAGTGGAATTATCTCCCTCCTTCGACGAGAAAATTCGAAAAGAAGCGAAAAAGTCATACATTTTGGGCTAAAAATGTGAATAATAAGAGGTGCAAAAATTCATTTTTTTGGCTCTCATTCTTGAGAAATCCAAGCTCTGGCACTATAAAAATTAAAATGTATTGCATTTGAAGAATAAACAACAAACAAACAAATTAATAAAATTGACGAAGAGGTGGGCGAATTTAGTGCGTCTGCTGGTTTTTTATGGGTCGGAGAGACCGATTAATAGGCCCACATTTCTTTGAAGGAACGGGGCAAGGCTACCTGCATTTCCTGCAAGTCGAATTGCCACGTCTTCTTGACGGAATGGACCCAGAGCTGAGGGAACAAATTATTTTCCAGCAAGACGGTGATTTCGGTCTCCGACGATCCCAGCCCAGACCCCATAAAAATCCAACAGACGCCCTAAATTCGCACACCTCTTCGTCCATTTTATTAATTTGTTTGTTTGTTGTTTATTCTTCAAATGCAATACATTTTAATTTTTATAGTGCCAGAGCTTGGATTTCTCAAGAAAGAGAGCCAAACAATTGAATTTTCGCACCTGTTATTATTGACATTTTTAGCCCAAAATGTATGACTTTTTCGCTTCTTTTCGAATTTTCTCGTCGAAGGAGGGAGATAATTCCACTTTCGAGTACACCGTTGGAAAGCTGGGAAAACGGAGAAGTTTTTATGTCGTTTGACAACGTGTGAAGACATTTTTGGTGACACAGTAAATTGTTTTGTGAAGTCAAATTCTTGGTTTTTTTGCATTAATGCAACGAAAACGTTACGTTTTTAGGCGTTTATGACAATTTAGAATATTGATTTTGCATTCATCCCGTAGAAAATTTTCTGTAGATTACGAAACTGCCATCACTTTTGGAAAAACGTGAAGTAGAAGCTGAGAAATAACAGTTTTTCGGCGAAAAATACAGTTGCGCCTAAAAATCACTAAAAAAATCATTACTCGAAAGCAAAAAGAGATAGGCCACTATCCGAATAGGACTTTTTTATCCCATTTTTGGTGTACTATTACCCAATTTTTTTTTTGCATCTCAAAACCGACCACCCTGTATATCCCAAACGCTGCAGCTAACCTACTTTCGGTAAGCAAAATTGTTCATAATGGCAATACTTTCGTCTTCGATAAAGACGGAGGTAAAATTTTGAACACCAACGGTACTGTCGTCGCTACCGCACGTGAAGAAAACGGGATTTATCAACTGAACACCACTCCAAACATCACACCTCAGATATATTTTGCTCATACAAAAGAAGCATTATGGTATCGAAGGTTAGGACATCTAAACTCTAAAGGCCTTGAATTATTAAAGCTAAATTCCACTGGAATCGATGGCACTACGAAAATGAACGGCAACTGTGAATTATGTTTAATGGGAAAACAGCCACGCCAACCCTACAAAAGCCGCGGTAATCGCACATTCTGACCTGTCAGGACCGATGGAAATAAAATCAATAGGAAGCAGTGTTTACTTCCTAACACTGACGATCACTCGCGATACGTAACTATCTATTTTTTAACTAATAAAAATCAAGTCGCCGAATGCATCAAAGAGTTCATTTCTCTCGTCGAACGCCAAAAAGAAAGAAAAATCAAATGCTTTCGGACAGACAACGGCACAGAATACGTTAACCAAACAATAAAATCCATGTTCACCAAAGCTGGGATTAAACATCAAAAAACCTGTCCTTACTCCCCATCACAGAACGGAACAGCAGAAAAAATGAATAGGACTCTCGTCGATAAAGCTCGACCATGCTAACTTGACGCTGGCTTGAGCAAAGAGTACTGGGCTGAAGCCGTATCCACAGCTGCATATCTCGTCAATCGTTCACCTGCACGAGCCTTTGGAGGAAAAACCCCATACGAAATATGGGAACGTAAAAAACCCGAATTAGGTCACTTACGCATCTTTGGCATTGACGCTATGGTCCATATCCCACTAAAAAAAAAAAATGGGATCCAAAATCACGGAAACTCACTATCTCGGGTTTCTGCACAGACACTAAAGGTTACCGTTTCATTGACCCTAAAACTAAACAACTTATTATCAGTAGAAACGCCGTATTTCTCGAAAATGAAGCAACGTTACAACTCGGTTTGACTGAAAATAAAAAAATAAATTCCTTCCCAAATCATTTTTCTCGACAACTTAACAACGCCCTACCAGGAAAATGAAGAAAATCCTTCACAACAAACACGTGAAAATGAAGTTCACGATGACATCCCTGATGAGGAGGAAATCGAAATCGCAGACAACGAAGTTGAAACAAACTCACCGTTAAACTCCGAATCTGTCGATTCAACAGATGAACAACCCGAACCCGATCGAGACAGTGAAGCTACTACCCGGAAATCTCAGCGAACTCCGAAACCTAAGACTTACCCAGATTTTGTTAGCTACCTTGCTCAGAGAAGCGCAGACGAACTTGATCCTCTGACATACAAGCAGGCAATGGAAACAAAGTCATATGGAAAACCAAGTTATTCGACTCGAAAAAAAAAGTGAATTTTTTTGTGGGTTGGGAAATTTGCTCCCGTTGATATAATAAAAAGGCTAAAACCCGCCAAATTCAAAAAAATATATTTTCGAAGAGGAGGCGAATGTTCAAGCAATAATGTTGATAAAAATAATCAGTAAAGGAGAGGAAATAAACTATAAATTCGCTGGGCTCTAATAATGATTTATTCAGTTTCAAGAGGTCCGTTTTTTGTAGAGATGCTGATAAAGAATGTCCCCCTCCTTATTGCTGCTGACCCGTCTCTACCCAGAAAAAATTTTGTGGCTCGGTGTCATGTCGGTGCAAACTAATGTACTATTCAACATTTACATTACACCCAATAGGGAAAAATCAGTTGCGTCCTTCGCTTCCCATGTAGTCCTTTCATTCGAAATTGATTCCGGCTCCTCATAATATGCAAGTGCAAACTTGCATATGGCCACCGTAAAACAAACAAAACTTGTGAATAAGGGGCCAATGCGTTCAGGAATGATGAGGTTGGGCATGAAAGAGATGGACAGAAGTTGTTAAAATCGTAATTTTTCAGATTTTGCCACATTGAGTTTCATTACTATTATATGACGACCGTAATTTCCACATATGCGGGGAGAACAAACTCCTTGGGAGGCTAATCAGCCAAGCTCCTCATGGTGTCTCCTGTGTAACGCGGGTAGGCTTCCTTTCACTTATCATAGTAAGCTATGGGATGGAGCGAATACGTATAGGAACATTTGCTCCCGTTGGGATAAAAGAAGGGCTAAAACTCGCCAAATTCAAAAAAAAAAAAATTCAGATAAGAGGCGAATAATAATAAATATTTTATTTCATTATAGAAAAACGTTGATTTTCTGAACTATAATAGTTAGTTATTTAATTTAAAAAAGGCCCGGTTTTTGCGGGGATGCAGAAAAAGGATGCCGGACGTCGAAAACGATAACTAGAGAGTTCAACAGTTGATACAGTTGAACATTTTCATTTGCACTGCTCTCGATGTGCGGTAGGTGTACTATTTTTCAACAGACTTGAAGAGGCTCTTGAACCATCTAATGTAGGCGCTATCATGAAATTTATACGCAATCATAGATCCCAAAAGCCCTGAAAAACCAGCACAAAAAATCATGCCATAGATATTCTGAATGAAAGCAGAACTTATCTGATGTTAAGAGAAGAACGCCTTCGAAGAACTAGGTATCTACTGCGTGGGAATCAGGCAAAAGAAAACTTCAAAACAGGATACATGTGCTAGATGGAACTCAAGGAAACAATACAACACGAGACCTATACGTCACTCAAGCTACTATACATACATGAATATGTACAGCTAATTAACGGCCTCGTTAGACCCAAAAATAATAATAATAATAATAATAATAATTATAATGATATTAACAACCAAAACATTTAAATCTATTGATATGATGGAATAGTTCAAAAGATCGGGTGGAATTCAGTTAAGCGTCCGATAGCCGAGACTTCAGGCTCAGAGCATATGGCAGATCTTCGAATAGGTTCGCAACGATATCACATTGACTGAACAATCATTATTAAGCCAAGCGATTTTGTCTCATGAAACAAAACTGTCAGCTCGCATCGTGGTTCTTGATTTTTGCAGCCTTGAATGCACGTCTGTGGTCGCGCCTCGCTACTCTGAAAGTGACTCTTCCTACGCAATGGCCTAGCAGCATTTATCAATAGAGAGACAAGCATTTATACGAAGATCGCGTCTCACAATTGCTAGCTATTGAAGAAGAAAAAAAAGAAGAGAGAAAAAAATAATGAAAATTAAAAGTAATGAAATATGCTATTTTGGTACCTGAATATTATATATACAGGGTGTTCCAGGAGGAAACGACAATACTTCCACATGTTGTACTACTAAGTAGGGCGAACCAAAATGACTATATGGACATGGGGTCGGAAACGCTTTGTTTCAGAGTTACAGGGAATTTAGTGTTTTTTAAGCCAATTCACCTCTTTACCACAAAAAGCTGTCTTAACGGACTAACCGTTCAACATAGAACAAAATAAACTTCATTTCTGAAAAGTGCTCAAAATTTAACTTTGGAAAAATCAGGAATAACACATTAAAATCGTCTTTATGTACGTTTAGTTATTTTTGGAAAAATCGAAACAGTGTTACGTTGAATTTTCGTGTTTCTTTCAGAGGCGAATTTCGCTCAATCTTCAGTTGGTCGGGCATTGACCAATTATTGTAAAAACATGCTCATTATGTGAGCTTTCAATTGACGTAAGAAAATTGAAAATCGGTTGAATTTTTACTGAGATATGACACGAAAGGTTCGGAAAAACAGTGTAAAATCGTCAAAATAAGCCATATTGCAACTGTAAGGTAAAATCCCCAAAAATTGTTTTCGACGTCAAAATAACCCCAAAATTCAAAGAAACAGTTTATTTAAGAAAAATAAGTGCACCATGTCCATCATCATCATCATCATCTCCCACCACTTTCACTAGTAAATACTCGTTAATTAGTTTTTCATGTATCCTTCCGTGATTATTTTAGTTCAAAATTCATTTTTCTGGTACAAATTATATCATACGCGTGAATCACTTCAATTATCATACAAAAACGTCTGAAAAATAGCACCAGACGAAAACTAGAAGGAATCAGACCAGTTAATTTGTTTAATAATTGATTATTTGATAGTGAAAGTGGTGGGAGATGATGATGCTGATGGACATGGTGCATTGATTTTTCTTAAACAAACTGTTTCTTTGAATTTTGGGGTTATTTTGACGTCGAAAACAATTTTTGGGGATTTTACCTTACAGTTGCAATATGGCTTATTTTGACGATTTTACACTGTTTTTCCGAACCTTTCGTGTCATATCTCAGTAAAAATTCAACCGATTTTCAATTTTCTTACGTCAATTGAAAGCTCACATAATGGGCATGTTTTTACAATAATTGGTCAATGCCCGACCAACTGAAGATTGAGTGAAATTCGCCTCTGAAAGAAACACGAAAATTCAACGTAACACTTTTTCGATTTTTCCAAAAATAACTAAACGTACATAAAGACGATTTTAATGTGTGTTATTCCTGATTTTTCCAAAGTTAAATTGTGTGCTCTTTTCAGAAATGAAGTTTATTTTGTTCTATGTTGAACGGTTAGTCCGTTAAGACCGCTTTTTGTGGAAAAGAGGTGATTTGGCTTAAACAACACTAAATTCCCTGTAACTCTGAAACAAAGCGTTTCCGACCCTATGTCCATATAGTCATTTTGGTTCGCCCTACTTAGTAGTACAACATGTGGAAGTATTGTCGTTTCCTCCTGGAACACCCTGTATATATATAGGGTGTTTCTGAAATGGATGTCAATATTTAGGCTGGTGGTTCTACGTCACAAATGCGTCAAAAAAATTAATATTGACCCTAATACGATTCCTAATAGTTTCCGAGATATTCACGGATTTAGTAGTTTTCAAAATGGCCTTGTTTTCTCGAAGAAAATCGTCCGTACCTTAGCAACCAGGTGAGTCACGTCAAATCTGATGGCACCGTTGGAAAGGACAGACTTATTTCTACGTCGTTTAGTGTTATTTTCTTGAATTTCTCCCACTCCTGCTGAGAAATTCAGCGTCAAACTTTAAATTGTTTACAATATTACTCTTGCAGACTAGGTTTTGAAGTCGATTTTCTCAGCAACAAGTGGTTTCCACCATGACCTTTTTTCAGAAAAGTTGGCGTATGGTGTCAGCATCATTATGGTATCTTGACATCACCTTCCATCTCGGATAATTTTTCGATTATTCCAAAATGATTGCTGAAAAATCCGTTTTAGTGCTCATTACTCAAATAGTCTTTCTTCACGAATAACTCAAGAAAAACACGATAAATGTTTGCCATCCATTCTTGACTAAAAAGGGCCTCTGAAAGTAAATATTTTGAAATTATAAAGGACTCAACCGTGCTGAAGACACAGTGGGTGGTATAGGATGAAGCTCGTTTGGTTACGTAACCCGCGAAATATTCTGCGGCGTCAGTGTAATTTATGAAATGAGCGTCGCCGGCTTCGAAGTCACCTGAGGTAATAATCAAGGTAATAACGAAATTAAATAACGACGGCTAATGGCCTTAGGAGCCTATGCCGAGAAAAAATAAAGAAATAAAGAATAATAGTAATTCAATGCCAATGAACTGAATGAATCTCACTCGCACTGTCCAAAATGCGGTCCAATATGAAATCCACGTGGGATTTCCGGTCCGTAACATTGGACGTATCGTCTTCTCGCGATATCAGTGACTGAAAGCCTCTTCCACATTAACATTACTGCCTTTCGGTGGCCTTATCAGGGAATAGACGCTCAATAGTCGAAAAATGTGCATGAAAACCGTGGGGCTAGGGCGGTTGTTACAACCACCACTTGCTCTCACTGTACCGAAAAACCCCTGAGGCATAAAATGTTTCTGTTATAGATATTCTCTATCAAGAATAGATAGTACACACTTCGAAGCGATCTTGAATCAATCTTGATGTCATAAGAAAAGTATTTCCCTGTTTTCTGAGCTCTTCAAAAATTGAGAGTGCTGAGTTCAGCGTCACGACGAGACCAACTAAGGTGCTGGTCAACACGTTGCCACACGTTGCTTTCCACTCGACAAGGTATTTTAAAAATCTTTAGCCTGTGAAGAAGCTAATAAATTTACCGAAAGCTCGGCGTAAAGGGCGGAGGCGTTACAGTTATTACC
The DNA here is from genome assembly GCA_038030265.1 of Corythucha ciliata. Lineage (NCBI taxonomy): Eukaryota > Metazoa > Arthropoda > Insecta > Hemiptera > Tingidae > Corythucha > Corythucha ciliata. The sequence continues at coordinate 551,867 of CM075939.1, forward strand.
CTCAACCGAATCCATCCATTCACTCATCAAACTCAAGGGTTGGTACTTACTTTCCTTATTTTAAAAATCCTTTGACAGTCTAGAAAATTTCATTACATTAGTTATAGTTATAGAACCGCTTGATATGATTAACAATCAAAAATTCAACATCAAAAAAGAGATTGTTTCAATTTTGAAATGGCTATGAACCAAGTAGGTATACCAACTTATTACTGGCGAAAAATGGATTTTCTTTTCTCCGTGTGCCCTGACTTTTACAGGGCGGCCCAGTAAGAGTTGCGCAAAATTTTGGGTGATAGTACACCAAAAATAGGGTAGACTATTTCGATAAGCCACCCCCTTTTGATTTTGACCTATGGCTTTGTGTTTTTCATAGAAAACGTATAACTATAAAAATAATTTTCAAATGGTTGTTTCCCAAAATGCACCTTATCATCTTCTTTTTTCGTAGGCGAATACAAGTTTTAATTTACAGAAAAGTCCTATACCACGAGAGAATATAGATTATTTTTGTGGGGTTCTGAAACAAGCAGAGCTTTTTGTGACGACCCAAAAATTAGTAGAAATATTGCCAAATTCATTAGTCATCACTTTTGAAAACACGAAAAAATCATTTCAAGGCGAGAAATAACAGTTTATCAATAAAGCGTTTGGCGTGCTTTCACCTAAAAATGTGTGTGCAATCCAAATTAGTCCACCCTTGTGTGTTTTAATCGTTGTTTAAAACAAGCAAAAGTTCGCATACCTCTAGTTCGGCAGAGCCCCCTTTTTACTCGAAGAGTTCATTGCTTTAATGAGCTCATGAATTCGTCTCACAAATTACAAGTCGGCGCGGCGCTGTGTCATCCTGAATAACCCCAGAATTTTGGAGAGACACAAGAGAAGCTGGAATGTCAACTCCGAAAAACTGTGACAGCAAAAAAGGTGGATTTAACGAGATCTTACATAACCAGATCATGCACTACACTATAGCCCGTCAAGTTAAACGTGGACCTGCCCTCCTGTGATTGGCCACTCTAAAGTACGCGACACGAAATAAGGCGAGTTTGACTCATCGACTAAAAAACCAACGTTGCGCATTATAGTCCCAAAGATGCGATGAAAAGCTCAAGTCTACACCCATAGCTGGCAACGTTGCGCTCCCATCGTTGTCACTTTGGAGAGCTGTGAGCCGGTGAGCGTTTGTAAAACCCCACCCCACATCACCACCCACAACGCACGGATGGCAACAGGGCATGGGAGGGCCGAAGAGTCACACCCGCCTTATTTCGTGTCGCGTACTTCAGCTACTTTTCCTTACTACCTTTACGGAACTTTGGTTTGCTAGTAAAAGTAAAACCTATCTTTGGTAAACAGTGGAACAACCAATTCAGGAGCGAAAGTAGAGGGAATAGAAGTTGCAACTAATCGAATGAGAGAGCGCTGGCCGTGGGTTCATGTTCTTCTTGACGGACTATAGGTAAGCTTGCCATTTTTTAAATGCATTACTTGATACGCCAGGGCTACGTTCATTTTTTCTTAATGACTGGGGTTAGTGTGGCTCTGTGTCAATTTTGGGCATAAATGAATTCCCTCAGTCTTTTGAACTTCAACTATTTTCTTCCAGTGGTCTACTTTTACAATGCCATTAGGGGTCTGTATGGAAACATTTAAAATATTACTCATATACGTATGTATCATCACAACTGGTTCCGTCTTACCTGAAATGTTTTCATTCTGAGTACCCAATTTCTAATATTTTTGACCAAGTGTGGAAAATCGCTTATGAAGTGGAGCCTTCTGTTTTCGTCCATGAAATGTGGGACGGAACAGTTGCTGTCATCAATGCCAAGAATTTTCCACACGCCTATTCCATGGTGAAAGCAGTGAGTGATTCGGCATTATGTGACTTCAGTAATTACGTACCTCTGTTCCACGATGCACCATCAGTGACGACTCCGTCCACGGAAAACCCAGCGTTCTCAGTTAATCTCGCTTCGATAGTTAATTTATTCAGAACTTAAGAGCAGCGTTCCTGCTAAGAAAGGCTCCTAACGCCTGTATCCATTTTCCGTGAAACGGTTGAAAAATAAAAACCAGAGCGTGATCTCCCTCCAAATCTATTTGTTCTGGCGGCGTATACTGGCCGAGATCAGTGAAACCAATAATTTTAAAATGATTATTGTCAAATTTGAGGTCTTTGCTGAGACACATTTCGTCCAGTAGCAGCGTTCCTATGAGAGTACGTTCTAAGGTTATTTCAACAAACGAGAAACTCACTACAGTAACAATCACAACTAGTCCCTACCGTGTCTCTCTAATGGAGTCATGAGGGCTGCTTTTTTCTGCATGACCTCGAAAAGACTTGATTGGAAGCCGAATGCCGGTTTCAATTTTTTCAAGTACGCATTCAATGTCGTTGGAGCTGGTAACGCCATTATTTGGTCTCGACGCAAGAAATTGTAAGCTGCGTTGCTGAGGATTTTTAGCAGTAGGCAGTGGTATACCCATGCCGTAGTGTATCTATTTCCTTCTCCTCTTTTTTTTTAGCCGCTTGTTGTGGTTGAGGCAAATCAGGAGTCATGTCCCGTCCCACAAAAAAGATACTGACGTCTTTTTCCGTCTAGTGTGAAAGGGGCGGAACACTGCTATTTGAAAAAATATATTTTAAATTGAGGATACTATTAAATACAGCAGAGAATGGCAGCTTAAACCTATAAAAACTGAATAAGTTAATCTTGTACAAGTTACCGCTGGTGGTCGGAAAAATGAAACTTTGTCCACGTCCGGCCTTCTACTCGAAGGGCGGTAACCACTTGTGCAGTGGGGAACAAAACACGTCCTCGGCATTTTACCCTTTAAAAAATATCATAACTATACGATTGCGTGGATAACTTACGTTACATATTACTTGAAAAATAATAATTCTCTATCTTACCTCAATTAGCTCCGATTTCCAGTGCGTCACTCACTGTGCACAATAGGGAAGTGGCAATAAAGATTCGTGAACGGGCCGAGCTTACTGTCTATTAACGGAGTAAAATTCAAGCACGATATCTTCTTGATAACATATGTTTCTTTCAACTCTTGGATTCATAGAAATTTTGTATTTAACGGGTTCTAGCCTTGAAGTTGACGAGAGCGCAGCCAATCGGGAGCAAAAGTCCCAACCCAAGAACCGCTTCATTTTTTTTATATAGAAACAATGGGAAGTCGAATAACTTGGTTTTCCATATGACTTTGAATGGAAAGTCCGGATTCAGCTCAATGGCAGGAAGCCATGGCTGATGAATTTCGTTCGCTCCAAAAGAATTCCACATTCATTGTCACTGATCTACCCGAAGGAAAGAAACCCTTGACGACTCGTTGGGTGTATAAAATAAAAAATGTACAGAACCAGAAGAAATTCAAAGCTCGTTTAGTAGTACGAGGTTGTGCACAAAAACCAGAAGATTACAATGTAAAACATACTCTCCGGTAGCAAAATACACGTCGATACGCTTTCTCCTTTCACTCGCCGTACAATTTAATCTTGATATTGATCACCTGGACGTGAAAACTGCTTACTTATACGGAGATTTACCTGAGGAAATCTATGTAACTCCTCCTCCTGAATTACTCAAGCCTGACCAAAAAGGAAAGGTATGGAGACTTCTTAAATCCGTCTATGGACTGAAACAGAGTGGACGCTGCTGGAATGAGAAAATCAATGCCGTACTTCAAAAACTCGGATTCGAACGTTTAAAACCGGACACTTGTATTTATCGGCACTCAAACCATGAAGGCACTACAATTATTGCCTTATGGGTCGACGATTTAATTCTACTCACCAGCAATCCTAGTTTGAAAACAAAAATAAAACACAATTTGACACAGGAATTTGAGATGAAGGACTTGGGCCCCATCAATAATTGTCTCGGCATGGAAATCACCCGGGACAGAAATAAAGAAAAACTATGGATAAGCCAATCCTCCTATATCCAAAAAACTCTCGAACGATTTAAGATGGAAAATTGCAACGCAGTTTTAACTCCCATGGAAACCAATGCTGTAAAAACACTCATGACCAACGACAGCAATCAAAACACACCCTTCGAAGAAAATGTTCCCTATCAAGAGGCGGTTGGATCCTTACTATTCATTGCTCAAATTTCTCGCCCTGACATTCAGTTAGCTGTAAACATTGTAAGTTGTTTCAACCACAATTACAAAAAAGTGCATTGGCTTGCCGTCAAACGTATCTTAAGATACTTGAAAGGAACTATAAATTTTAAATTGGAATTTTCTAAATATCGAACTTTCGACCTTTCCTCATTTAGTGATGCTGATTGGGGAAATGAATTGTCTGACAGATATTCTGTTAGTGGAAGTTGCTCCAAGATGGGAAACTGTTTAATCTCCTGGTTCAGTCGAAAACAAAAAACAATTTCTATATCGTCATGTGAAGCTGAATACGTCGCTATATCCGCGTGTGTGCAAGAGACTCTATGGCTTAGACAATTAGCTTCTAAATTCATTCCTAACCTGAGTGAAACCCCATCCACAGTCTATTGTGACAACGACGCAGCCACAGTGCTTTGTGGAAGAGAAACTGTCAGCCAAACGAACAAAGCATATCGACATCCGTTACCATTTTACACGAGACTACGTGAAGAAAAGAGAAATAGATGTCAAGCGATGTCCAGGCGTTGACATGCCTGCCGATTGCCTGACGAAACCTCTAGGCAAATGTGTACACGTCAAACAACTTAAATTGTTGAACATACGTTAATCGTCCTGCTTTAAAAATTATAATTTGAGGGAGTATGTTGGATTGAGCAAATCATAATTTAATGCTTCAAGCCAATAACGAAAATAACTCCCTGCAATTTGTTTTTCATATCTGTTCTTTATTATTATGAACACTATTAACCGTTTAAAACGTTTTAAATCTCACTGCACGAATACTCTCGCTCAACAGTTGGTCGCTGAGAAAAGTTGACAGGCAGAAAAATAAATAACGACGTAGGACCAATAATGACGAATTAGTCGTGAAACTTGCACCTTCAAATTATATTAAACAAACATGTACAATCAGATTTAAAGGATAACAAGCGAATTGTCGTCTTACCTACAAATCAAATGATGTGACATTTTTTCCAATTTTATGCGTGCACGAAGAAAATTCGAGAAGAAAAACTAGATGAGCTCGAGCCACGTTGATTTGTGCTTCTTGTTAGAAAGAACCAGAAAGTTAAGAAAGAGTTCCCGCGTCTGTCCGTCTGTCGTAGACTAGAGTGGAGAGCAAAATGACCGAATCGGAAAGTCGAAGACCTCCCACCACTAAACCCACTGACACGAACTTTACCGATCAACACCACACAAGCACACATCATAATAAGAACAGGGTACGAACTTTTAATGTTTGAGTGATGATAGGGATCGAGTGGGTGAGATGGATGGTGAAACGGAAACCTTTGCATTTTTTTTTTTTTTTTTTTCAAGAAACGAAACCGATGATATGATGCTGGTCCGTCCAATAATCTTATATACTTATTAAATAATAAATCCTAATATTCTGTAACTATATGATTCGATTATCCTTAGGTGGGTTCAACAGGATTATGCCTGGAACATTCGTAGCGGAGCATGATCATCTTATTTCGAATAATAATAATAATAATAATGCGCTTGAAGCCATGAGCGGAGGCTGACAGACGCAGAGCAGAGAATATAGAATGTAATTGAAATGCCTACTTGCGTGAAGGCTAATGGCCTCAGTAGTCAATGCCAAAAAAATAATAATAATAATGAAAAGTTTACGTGGAAAAGTTAATACAAGATGCTTTTATGAAAAGCAAACACATCACGGCCGTGTTTTTTGATTTACAAAACGCGTTCGAAAAGATAATTATGGCCAGTATGAGTTCTCAAGCAACTGAGTGAATGGGGACTTCAAGGAAACCTCCCAAAAGTTGTGCAAAGCATTCTCGAGGATCGCTTCTTCCGGGTGAGAATAGGCTCTACGTTCTCGCAGACGTGGAAAGCAGAAATAGGAGTGCCTCAAGGTTCTGTCCTGAGTGCTACGGTGTTTCTTATAAGAAACACCGTAATAGCCTAACAGATAGATGACTTGCCCTCTTCCGTGTATCGATGTTCGTATGCGGACGATCTGGTCATTTTTCTAGAGCACGATAAAGAATGCGCCACTGCTGAGAACGTATTGCTGGAAAGTATACGTAAGTTAGTGGTAGAAGCAGCAAAAATAGGTCTGGCGTTCTCCGAAGAGAAGTCAAAAGTCCTCCACTTCTGTAGATTGAGGTCAGCTCACGATCACCCCCCCCCCCCCCCAATTGTGGCTCGGAAGCTCACTGATCCCAGTGAAGGAGCAACACATTTTTGGGAGTGACGTTTGATACTTTCTTAAGATGGAAAGATCATATTCAAGAACTGACAGGACGTTGTCAGAAATACTTAAACCTTCTTCGTCTTGTTTCCAGTCATAAATGGGGAGGAGAAACGAAGCTGCTGCTTCGCGTGTTTGACGCGTTAATTGTGTCGAAGATCGACTACGGCTCTGCCCGCGCCTCGTGGCTTAAGTCCCTGAATCAATTATGTCAGCAGGGCCTTTGTTTATCGTTAGGAGCGTTCCAAACGAGCCCCAGCAATGCTCTGTTTGTGGTCTCAAGGCACTTACCGCTTGCATACAGAAGACAGCTAATCCACCTGAATTACGCCACTAATCTCAGAACGAGAATAAATCATTTCTTGAACTCGAATGTATTTCCGGAAGAATACCGCAGTGCTCCCAGTCGAACTCGGCCTTCCATTGTACGGATCCATGAGCTTTCTTGCTTCTTTCAGTCTCTGCCAGTTTTTCCTCATGTACGCCTGCATGATATCTACCCCTGGCAGTTACCTGAGCTACTGATGGACATGACACTCTCAAGCTGTTCTAAGAATATTTTACCCCCATCAGCCTTACGGTCAAACTTTTATTCACGTTTGGAAAGGTACTATGAATGCATCAAAGTCTACACGGATGGATCCAAGACAGAGACTGGTGTGGGTTCTGCCTTCTACATTCCTGGAGTTGTGCGTTTTTCGTGAAGGCTTCCGACGCACTCATGCATCCTGACTGCGGAGCTTTTTGCCATTCTCTTTTGCGATGGACGCCATGCTATCTGAAATAGGCAACCGTGGAAAAAAATTGCTCGTCCTAACAGATTCAATGAGTGCCCTACATCTCCTTCGGGACAAATTCACCACGAATCCTATGGCTAAAACCATTCTCCTAAAACTTCATGAGCTTAAGAAGTTAGAGATTCTGGTCATTTTCATGTGGATTCCGAGTCACGTGGGAATCCCCCCGACTGGGACCCTACCGACTAATGCGTTGGATGAAAAATACCGTCTGTGTCGTGAAGTATGGAGATCGTGGCAGGAGAAATGGGAACAAAGTACTACTCAGCTTAGAGATATCTGTCCGAATGTTCTTAAAAAGACACGGTTTTAGAAATGGGAATATCCAGAAGGGATTCCGTATTGTACACAAGATTGTGCATTGGACATACACGACAGACGCACTCGTATCATCTGGTGGGCTCTAGACGGCCAGTGTGTGGCACATGAACTTTTTACTAAAACCACATGACTGACTGTAGCAACCTCAAGGTTGTATCTAGCCAAAATTTAGATATACGCTAACTAAATTGAGTACGGGCAACTATTGACGATTTAACTATTTATAGTAAACGATATTTTTTTCCGTGTGAACCCATCTAGCGCTGCCGGAAGGAGCCCCCAGAGCCCCTCTTTGGATCCGCGCGACCGCCACTGACGATAGCTTTTCAACCAGGAAACGGTCATTTCTCACGTGTTTTCCAACGTGAAAGGCTAATTTCAATCACTTTTAGGACAAACCCACTGGACGGCTGTTCGTGGCTAAATAACTATTTTTCGAGTCAAGTCCAGATCGAGCAGGACCAACACCATCCGCCCCCCCCCCGGGGTGGAAATCTCCAGGGTTAAGGCTCCGCTGCACAGTGTGATAACTGAAGCGTGGACTAGTTCAGTCGCAAAACAAAAACCATGCCCGTTGCCACGGGTGTTTACCCACGAATTAGTAGGTTTTTTCATGATTATCCGCGACTTGACGTTTTTCTCCAATATGCGAAAAGCACTTTATCTCAATTTGGCCAGGCATTAGCGAGTTTCATCCGTTTTGGCCACACTGAGAGCAAAAATGGGCACTTTCTCTGTTAAATTCAACCGAAAACTCTCTGTTAAACGGTAGCACCCGAGACGAGGTCGGTACATTTAACCGATATGGCACATCTAGGTTAAAGCATGTCAAACTCCGTAAATACTTATCTCGGTAAAACCGAATTTCGAGGTAACAGAGAATCATGGCGTATTCTACAGAGACTTTCTCCTACCATTCTCGGTCATATCAACAGAGAAGGATTGCTCATTTAACTTAGATCTCTCGTTGTATTTTGCAGGGTTAAGAAGTGCTGTGGGTCAAACAACTTCAGAAAAAAAAATGCACCAAAATTATAATAATAATAAGTTATTTTCATTAAACAATGTTCAATGATGAGCGTAATGGCAAAAGGAGAAACATCTCACAGTTTCCATTAATATTTATTACGAATAAGATTAATTTACAAAAAAATACAAACTTACTTTAGCTTATTTATTTATTTAATTTTTTTATAGCGCAATATTCAAGCTATTGAGTTTCTTATTGTTATATTATAATATGAGTTAACTGATGCAGCAGGTGTGACAGTATTTGGAAATGGAAATTTAAGCGCTTGCAAACTGAAACAATGAATTTCGACTTTCCGTTCGACAAAATAGGCTTGCAACTTGGATTAGAAAAAAATCGTGTCAAATGTGAATCCTCGAGCAAATCCCTCTCCCAATTTTGGGCGAATAGTACAAATCACTGATTTCTACGAATTTGGGATGATTCAAGTCCCCACTATCAAGTACAAAGCATCCGACATCTTCATGTCTGTATGTAACGTTATTTGGTGCTTTAACCCACGAATGGGACGACAAAATTGTGCCGTTAGGCAAGGCCAGTTGAGCTGATACTTCAGCTACAATAGCAGCAGGTAATTTGCGTGCTCGGCTGCAAACAAACAAAGAGCGAGGTATTGTGTTGGAATAGAAAACGCTATTCAATTGCAATTGCATTTTCTTAGCTATTGTTTTTGAAATATCCACTCCGCTTGCTGAAACACGAGCGGCGGCTTTGCATGCCCTGTGCTTCCCCTCGTACCTCTTAGACCGTAATTTACAAAGAGGTCCTAGGCGGAGCATCAACTTTGGATAGTGAATTAAGTGGTGAAACTTAGGAGGTATTGAATTTCCAGGAGAAATATTGATGTACAGAAGAAGAAATTCAGAAATGTGATGAGCTAGTAAACGGGTTAAGTCGTAATAGACGTTTTCAGTCATTATTAATTCAATAATTTGTCGAAGAAGAATGTATAATTCATAATATTTATAGTATCTACTATTGCCTTCATTAATCTTGTGACCAATCATTAAACCGAAATACTTCACAAATCGTTCGCATTCAGTTGATGAAAATTTCAACTTGACCGTATCTACTGTCATGCCAGTTGAGTTTAACGGGGATTTGTAACACGAATCTGGGCCGTAATCAAATCCAAAGTGAAGCATTTGTGTCGAATTAAACCCTCGATTATTAATGTCATAGTGTAAAATAATGCCGACTCCTTCAAAGAGATTGTGCATGACATCAACGGCTACGTGGCTAAAAATGTCAAATGTGTCCACTTCAAGCCATACGCTTTGTTCTTTGATGCCGGTGAGGCTCACGTCACCAACCCTCAAGTCTTCGTTGTGATTTTCGCTACTCCGTAGAAGGCATGATTCCTCAAAAGTTAAATTGGGTAAATCAGTTAAATCAAAATGCAAGTCAGATGGCATCGCTGGTTGGCATACAATTTGGCTTGTTTACTAAAAAGTGTGAGAAGTGAAACTTTCCTCTCTTTTCAGTAAACAACAGTATATTATACTACGAGAGGATAAAGTGTAATTTTACCTGCGAGTTTTTTTTTTTTTAGTGAACGAGGCGTGCAACGTACGCCTCATTCACTAAAAAAACACGAGCAGGTAAAATCCACATTTCCACGAGTTGTGTACGCTACTTTTCGCGCGATGCCAGACGACATTAGCAGAAAGTTGCGAAATCGCCCGTTAAGACACTGAGAAAAAAGTGAAGGACGAATTCCTCCATCATCGCGAACACCTTTCAGGACGTCGACAACTCACACGCTGAGAAATGGAAAGCCGAAAGGCTGTGGAACCTGCGGTGAAACAGTCCGATGCCCTCAGTTTCTCTTACTATCAAAACAGTGGCTAAAATGCAACTTTAGACAGTTGTTTTCTCTCCAACACTGTAGCGTGAAAACCATATTGAGTGCACACCAAAGTTATACAGGGTGTTTCAGGAGGAACCCGCAATACTTGCAGATGAGGTAGTACTATGTAGGACGAACCAAAATTACTATATTATGGAATACAGAGAATCATATGTGACCAAGAACCATCTATTTCATTCATTAAGGTGCTTCATTGTGCTACAGGTTCGAATTCTTTCCCCCGGAATCTATGACAAATCGGAAACTCGTTGATTAATTTAATAGTAAAATTTCGCTCAAATTACGAATATCTTGCCGCTCGGTGCAGCACAATCAACTTCCCGCGCTCCCCATTTTGTATCACAATTTTACTCAAGCACCGCTCAATTCATAACAAAATACATCTTTTTTCCACGACTTACAGTTAAAGTATGCCATTCGTGTTTAACGGAGAAGGGGTAAAGTTCTTTTTTACTGGCTACATAAATTGAGGAGGGTGAAATGATAATTAACTCACTAGTGAGTAAAGTTACACTTTACTAATTAGTTCTTGAGCTATACTCACATGGAGAGGTTCCAAATTTAACTGTAAGATTCTGATCAAACTGTTGTTCTTGGTAGGGGGGGGGGTGAAGTGGACCAATGCCTCAGGCTTACTTTTTGTGAATGGGCCCCGAAGGGAGCCCGAGAAAAATTTGGAAAGCCGGATAATTCGGATATTCAAATTTGAATTTTTTGACAATTTGGCCTTGTTTTCCAAAGGTAAAAACCACGAGAAAAACAGTAAAAAAACCCAAACAAATTATTAAGCTATCACCCAAAAAGTGATTAAGATCAAAATCTGAGAGTTACATTCGCGGACCCCTTTTTGTCAGCCAAATTTGTGTTTCTCTCGTACCGCAAATAGATCGCAGCAGTGCTCTAGCTAAGAAAGAAATTGGGGGTTTTTATGTAAATCGCTGTTTTTGTTAGAATCGAAAATAAATAAATAAAATAGCATGTACAAGGCACAACTCGTGATACAAGTAAATTTCCTGTTGTATTTGATGCGCTCGCCAGCGGCTCCAGCTTAAAAACTACAACTCGCAAGTAATTTCACCTTTTACTCACTCGTTGTACAATATACAACTTTTTCTTTCTTTTTTTTTCTCTCTCTTTTTCTAAACACAGTTTCAACAATGGCTATTGTTCGTTATTTAAACTTCTAATAAGTCAAAAAGAGTGTAGAGTTGCAGCACAAATTACCGAGATTGGATGACAATGAGGGCTCTACTTTCAAGACACTGAAATAATTACACGAGCAAAAGTTCTATAATACACTCCGCCAGCTGCCGGACTATTTTTTGTAGTTAACAGAGTAGGTCCGTTGATTAGCATACTTTTGACAGCAGAGTAACACTGCGAATATCGGTTAAATGCAGAAAAACGTTGTTAACAGAGTCACTAATCTCTGTAAAACGCATTTTTGACCGAGAGTTCACGGTTAAGTAACGTTGAGTAGGCGATTTCTATGCTGTTTCCACATAGAAAGTGCATTAACCAAGAAGGACCATGCAAAAAATGCAGAACTTCTCGGTAAAAACCAACCGAGAACTGCTTTAACATACCTCTTTAACAGACCATTTTTGTCAGTGCACGTATTAGCGCCTTTTCTCAATTTTAACCGCGAATTTTCAAAGTGATCCACAAATTAACAGTTTTTCTTCATTTTAGCTGTAAATCATGGCTTTTCTTCGGGGCTTGCCACGAATTACCACTTTGTCTAAATTTTAGCAGCGAATGTTTTCTTTCACTAGATTTTTCTCAACTATGACCGCGAATTTGACTTTTTTTTTCCATTTTTAGCCTCGAATTAGTGATTTTTGTCGCTTTTTGCTACGAATTAACACCTTTTCCGCTATTTTTGGACGCAAATATATTAGCGCTTTTTAAAAGCAAGAACAAGAACAAAAAGACTGTCAGTCCTTGTGTGAGTTGCTGGGAGTTTTCGGTTCTCTCAGTCGTCTGATTCAAGAGCAATTTTTTTTTTTTTTTTCAATTATTTTTTAGGCAGATAAATCGGTTATCATTCGTTGGAGACTCGTGTGGTTAACCGGGCTCCGGCTCCATTTTTTTTTTTTTTTTTTTTTTTTTTTTTTTTTTGCGAAGAAGAAGCGCGAGGGGTCCCTAAAAATATTTTTGTACAGTATTTTTGAACAGACTTTCCAGGATCCCCCCCCCCTCAGCCAAACATACACGCCAAAATCTAAAACCATCATAATCCCCCAATTAATCATTTTTCATAAAGAAATACGGTAAAAAAAAAAAAAAAAACATTTTTTTTTAAAGCTCCATCTAACTCCATCCAGGACTCTCATCTAACAACCTGTCGTTCAATCGTTCTTTCATTCCCCTCCCCACCACACCAAACTACCCAACACAACACACAGCGTTACATGAATAAAGCTTTTGCTTCGGCTGAGCCGATGGCAAACCCCTTCTTCCTAGTGATGGGTCAAGGGAAAAAACCCATTGGGAATATTCCCGTTTTTTGGGAAAAAACCCGGTTTTTTCCCAAGAAAGTATTTTCCCACCCGAATTGGGTTTTTATTCGCTCAATTTGAATAGAACTTATCACTGCAGAAATGAGAGAATTTAGCCTCGAAGCGTGAGTTTTTTTCCTCGCGCAGCCTCTTGTAACCTTTCCCTCCACTCTGAGAAGTCTCTATCTGCTCCGTAGAGATAATTCATCTCGCATTATGCCACATTGAGCTAAAGCTCACTGAAAATTTACCTCGGTCGGTACTTTCCAAGAATGAACAGTCCCTGATTCTACGAAAACTGAAAGACAGAATAGACTCCAGCGTTAAAAGTAGTATTCATTACGCTGCGACACTCCTGGGTCCATCATCATAGGGGACGCTGCTGAGCTAGACGAGCAAATAGAAGGCATTAAAAATTCATAAGGTTGCCACACAGATGAAGGTTAATGTCGACAAAGCGAAGGTGGATTTGGCCAACTATCATTCCAATGATGGACTCTGGGGGAAGATATTTTTGTGGCAAAGTGCCTCGGTGGTCACGCCACCGAGTTTGCCGCCGGTTTGGTGACAAGGATTTTGTTCGACTTCTTCCGTTGCGGTTAGAATTTTATCAGCTGTGACAGAAAGATCCTTTAGCGCGTTTTCTTGAATGAACAGCAAAAAAAGAAACCGTTTAACGACTGATCAAGCCGGAAAACTGACCTATCTGTCCCACAATTGGAAAATTCAAAATCGTCGAAGAAGTAATACAGAAAGCAGTGACTCATCAAACCTTCTTGGACGCTGGGATACCGAAAACAGGTTCGGTAGGCAAATTCACACTTCATTTTTCAAAGGCCCAACGAAACTGATGAAACGGCATCCGAATCATCATCATCGTCATCAAACGAGGAAACCTCTGGAGATGAATTCCAATAGAAAAATTAATGGACATTTGGTGGCAAGGCTTGGCTTCAGCTTTGTCTTCCGTAAGACAAAGCAAAGCCGTATGGTTAGAATTTTAACAATTTTTGTGCAAACAGAGAGTTGGTATGATTCTATGGGTGCAATAAATACCTATAGTCGTTTGTTTATTATTCATTTGCTGAGTTCGTTGCAACATTGAGTGAAAAACGGATAAAAACCCAGTATTTTCCCAAATTGGGTTTTTTCCCGGTTTTTTCCCAGGGAAAAAACCCGAAATTTTATTTTCCCGGTGTAAACCCATCACTACTTCTTCCTAACAGTGTTTTCGCCCTCAGAAACTCACGCGACAGCCTTATTCTTTCATTCATTTTATTCGTCTCCCCTTCCCCCCATCCCCCAACCACCAATACCACTGGCCCACATGAGTTTCCTTATTTTGGTGGCGCAGAACTTCTATATACGTTACTGACAGACGAAATTAAGTTTTAAAAATAAATTTGGTTGGAACTTATTTTCAATTTTTTAAAGAGATTCTGAGTGTTTTGTGCGTATGGAATCGTTTGGGGACGTGAGTGGGAGTGTTGGGGATCCAATAGAATGCCGCAAAAAAAGGGTAGAGTTTCCATTAATAATTTATTTATTTTCTTCTTTTTTTTTTTGTACTTACATTACAGGCACCACACCTATTCGAGGTTTTATCCTTTTGCCTTTTAATCCTCCCTTGGAAGAAACTTGAGAGCACAGTGTTATCGAGCCAACTTAAGAAATCTTCAAATGTAGTAGTGGTTGGGGAGGGGCGTAGTTTTTAGGACAAAAGGAAAGATCTGCGGTGAAACTTTTTCTTTTTCGCAAAACAAGTCATTTTTGGCCTTCGCTTTTAAGACACCCCGCGTCGCACGCAGCTCTCTTCTCTGATGCGAGGGCCGTTCTTTTATCCTTTTTTGTGACTAGGTGGGGTTGTGGAGGGAATGAACTGAATAACAAAGTTTTGGGTTTCTTCTTGGTTTTAAGGTTACCGTGGATAAGGCAAAGATAATTACGACTTTATTATTATAGAGAGAGAGAAAAAAAAGAGTATAATACCGTCTACTCAACATCACTTGCCCTGAACCTGTATAAAGTTGCCCTCGGCATGAAGAGGAAATCCCATCCAGCCCCCTCCCCCCCATCGGACTGTATTTTCACCATCCGATTCCAATCAGAATGACCCCTCTTAATAACAGGATGGTCATGATCAGGGGATGAATTCGAGTAAACAGGCCGACGATTATACGAACTTTTATAATGCCGTCATCTTGGCCTTGGTTGATCGCAGATTTTTATGTTTCTTTATGGCAAAACTCTCATAAACTTTTAAGACCTCTCTCAGTTAGGGAAGCCTACAAAGTGAACTCGGAGGGGGGATTTTTCCATTTATAAAACTTTGGAGCCAGTTCATTTTTCCCTTGTAACACAGAGGTCTTTCCAATGGGAAACCCCCTGACTCCTTGTTTACCAACCCTCCCCACCCCGCCCCGCCACAACAAGCCCAACTCATACACAGCGACAAACTTAGCGAGTTGGCTGGATTTTCTTTGTTTTGAAAATGGTTTCGTTTCGCTCAATAAAACAAACAATGTTGAGAGAAGTGGGGTGTTATCGTAGAGTTCACCCCCTCAGACCCCATCCAATCGAATCGACGCCAATTAACTACACACTGGGTATTCTTTTGTTATAATTTGCGCTTAAAAAAAATTGACCCCCCCCTCAAACACCTTCCCTGGAAAACACATCGCAACTCGTTCCCTTGTGTTTGAACTCTACCAAGCCTTTTCACTTTCCTATTCAAAGTTCCTTAAGTTTCTCACGAGTGAGTGTGAAATAAAAAAAATCCCCCTCCCCCCAACCACAACTGTCAAGAACAAAAGCATCACGAATTCCATGGGGAATAACTTCCCACAAAATTTTCGCGACGTTTTGGCCCCCTCTCCCCCCAACCCCTTTTCGACCCCAACCTCATTCAAACCCACTCATTTCCTTATTTACCGCGCCCTTTCATTAGAGGTTCTCATTTTAACGAAACTAAGGTCTTTTCTTTGAATAAAAGGGGATCTTATCATTTCGTATAACGTTCGGAGCAATACAGCTGCACAAAAAAAAGTTGTGTGGGTGGGTGAGTGGGGGGGGGATGGAAATGCGAAAAGTTTTACCCTTCCACCAGCGTCGCCTCTCTTTCACTTAAAACCGTGAAATTTTAATTCACAAACTTCTTGTACTGTTATACCATAGCGTGTTAGCTTAGCGTTGCCAAGTAAAATGACGGCTCATATAGTTAACATTTTTGTTTCTTGTTGATCACACTCGTCGTTTTTATCATCCAAAAAACTTTGATTTTGACTGTAAATTCCTGAACTGTGGAAGGGAAATTAAGATAATTCTATTCCAGCCTGAATTATTGGACTATACCGCTTATAATGGGACGTCACCCAACAGACACTAGAGAAACAGCAAAAAGGCTTGGCCTAGACGGGAGGGGGTTTCTATACATAGTCCTCGTCGTTCCCTGTTGCCTTCGCGGTTTCCGCGGCCGCTCTGGTCGCCCTTTTGAGCAAGCGGAGCCCTAGGACCCACCAAGGGGATTTTTTGGGCTTCCTCCTTTGCTCTGGGCAGGCCACTTGAAACGCTTCTGTTAGTATTTCCCTTACCTCTCTTTCATCTTCGTCAATGGATAACCCCCCCGGTCTCCACCATTCTTCCTACCTCCCGCTCGAATCTATCCCAGTCTGTATGTTCTGGTTCCGCTTTGTCTCCTTCGGCTCCTACTGTGAACATAATAGGCCGGTGGTCCGACGTTATCACCCCCTCTTGCACCCTCCAGTTCCTACAGTTCCCTATTAGCCTACCCATACTCCCCAGGCTCAGGGTCACGTCAATGACATCTCTGTTCCTAACTACAAAGGTGGGCTCATTCCCCCCCCCCTATTCTCCACAAAAATACCTATTCTTACCAAATCCTCCATTAGCTGCTCCCCGGGTCGGTTTACGTTTGACGACCCCCACGCTAGGTGGTGGGCATTTGCGTCGGCTCCGACCACTAGCAGCTTCCCTGTTGTCCGGCAGTAGGAGCAGAGATTCTCAAGCTCCGCTGGTACGCCATCCTCCTCCATCGCTCTGTACCACGATGCCACGACAACCTCCTTGACCTTTTGATTTCGCAGGGTTGCCCTGAAACTGACCGCAATGAGATCCCTGGTTCCGAAGGGGCGCAACTGTATCTCCACTTTGGTGTGGAGACGAGGCTGATTCAATGGATAGACTACTCGCTGAGTCATAGGTGGGTGGTCGCTAAGGTGGGCGGCGATAGTGTGGAAAAACGAGCCAGTAGGGGGGTGCCACAGGGCTCAAGTCTCTCGCCTCTTCTCTGGATACTTGTGGTAGATAGTCTTATAAGGGAATTAGAGGAAAAGGGCTATTATGCGCAATTTTTTGTGGATGACAGAGCCATAGTGGTTAGGGGGAAAGACTTATCCACACTGTGTTCCCTCATGAGGGGGGTGGTGGGGATGGTCGAGGCATGGTGTAGGCCTAGGGGTCTCACAATAAACCGTTTATAAGAAAGCTGTGGTGGCCTTTCACCAATGTAGACAAATCGTGGGGAAGACCTGGGGCCGGAAACCACGGGTCATGAAGTGGATATACACAGGAATCATCCGACCGCGCATCCTGCACGGGGCGGTCGCATGATGGAGAGGGATAGAGAAGGGAGGGGGGGCGGATAGGCTCGCAAAAATACAAAGGCTTGCTTGCGTGGCGATTTTGGGGCCATTCCGGACAACCCCTAGGAGGGCCATGGAAATATTACTAGGCCTGAAGCCCTTGGACATTGAAGTCAGGGGTCGGGCACTTGAAGTTGCCTACAGGTTGAGATGCCAGGGAGGCCTAAAGCGGGCCAGGCAGGGCCAATGGGACTGGGAAGGGGAACTAAATAGAGTATTCCTGTCCTCGGCACTTAGGCCGGATTACGTGGTTAAAAGAAATGACTTCTCGACCAAAATCAAACAGAGAGTCATTATGAGAGAAAAAGGTTGGAAATCCCGGCAAGGGGAGCTGGTGTGTTACACGGATGGCTCCAAGAAGGGTCAGGAAGGGCCGACCGGAGCTGGAATTTTCGTGCCGGAGCTGGGGGTGCAAATAAGTATCCCGCTAGGGGGACACACCACGGTTTTCCAGGCCGAGGTGGTAGCGATCGATGCTTGTATTCGGGAGCTACTGAAGCGGAAAGTGACAGGTAGGGCGATCGGTATCTACTCTGCGGCGCTGGGGGCGATCACCAAACCCGTGGTGGACTCAGCGGCCGTGGCGAGTTGCAGAGTAGGGATATGGGACCTCCAGGGCGAAGGGAACTCCCTAACGTTGGGATGGATCCCGGGTCATAGAGGATGACAGGGAAATGAAAAAGCAGACGAGCTGGCCAAGCGTGACGCGGACCAGCCGGTAATAGGACCTGAACCATCGGTGGGCATTGCCCGAAGGGTGGTCTTGAGGGAGATAAGGGCCAGGGCCAGTGACCAAGCCCTGAGGAGATGGTGGACTGAACCCGGGTGCCGGCAAGCAAAACTGGGAATCAATGAGGAATACCAGGAAGCTTCGGCATGGGACTAACACGGGTTAAGCTTAGGCGGATAGTAGGGATGTATACAGGACATTACGCCCTTAATAGGCATCTGTCAATCATGGGGGCAGTAGGGGAGCCCGACTGCGAAAGGTGTGGGGAGGCTGAGGAAACCGCAGAGCACGTCGTATGCGAGTGTGACGGCTACGCGGCGGTCAGATACACCATTTTTGGTGACGATAGGATATCCTTCCCCAGCTTCTCAAAGGAGAATGGGACCCGTCTCCTGAGTTTGCTGGAAAGGATAAATGGGTTTGAGGAGCCGTACTAGGCTCTCCCGAGTCCGGGCCCCAAGTGGGTATGGTGTATGGGCCGAAAGGCTTTTGGCATCTTCGGAGTCGGGAGACCGTCCGAGCCCTCAAAAAAAAAAAACCACTAAGTTGAAGCATTTTGTGATTGGAGCATTTGGCGGATGGAACATTTTGTGGTTAGATCTATTTTGCGCATTGAGTTTTTTGTGGTTCGAGCGTTATTTTTGGACAGCGACTTTTGTCATTCGAGAATTTCTTGATCGGAACATTTTGTACGGTTCGCTCATTTTATGGGTTTTTCCATTCATTTCTTCGTTTAATTATGGCACTTTCAATTTGAGCATTGGTGGTTAATTAAGAAACATCGCTCACGGGATAAAAACGATACTTTGCTGCTAAAGTTGAGAAAATGCGCAAACTCATGGCCATTGGAGGAGGTGGGGCAAAACCGCTAATCTGCGGTTGAAATTAAGAAGAACGAGACACTCGGTCAAAATTGAGAAAAGCGCTAATTTACGGGTAGAGTCCAAAAATCGCCCTTTAACTGAGAGATTGAGGCAATGATGAGATCAGCAAGATGTCCAGACTCAACAGTGTGCTGGCTGGGTGGAATGATTACTGAAATGTGAAATTACCCCCCTCCCCTCCCCTCACTATTACTAAATTTCAATCTGATCCCCCCCTAGGACAAATTCCTACTTACGCCACTGACGGGTGGAGATTTAAGGGTGAACTTGAATTTCACCAAAACTAAAATGGGAGGAATCAGCCACCCCCTTCAGACTATTTTGACGAGACTGCTGGTTTTGAGGGGAAATTCATTCCAAGCAAAACTTAATCGAGACGGGTTAGGAGTGAGAGAGAGAGAGAGAGAGAGAGAGAGAGAGAGAGAGAGAGAGAGAGAGAGAGAGAGTGATTGAGAGTGAGTAGGAGAGACCTTTTGAAATATTCTACTAGACCTTTACAAAAACAAAGTTAGTAAGGGGTAAAAAGGTAGTGAAAAGAAAGTTTCATTTTCCCCATCAAATGAAGTTTTGAACTCCCAATGCTTAACTAATTTTTGAAACTGATCTTCACTCTCTCTCCCACTCTCTCTCTTACTCAATCCCCCACTCTCCCTCGCACCCTTGAAACTATACCTTTCCAATTCAATGAATGAGATAAACTTTTGTTTTTATACCAGTTCCTCCCCTGCCTTTTTTTCTTTTTTAAGAAACCTAGTCTTCTGCATTTTATTTAATTAGAAACTTGGAATAATCGGTAGCTTATTTCGCAGTTTTCTTCCGTTTCCTTAATCACTTAACACCCTGGGGTTTCAAGCATCATTATTCGAATGAAATAAATCACCACAGCGGGCATTATGATGTAACGTGGTTGATCAACAACCGTTATTGTGGGGCTTGTTCAGGTTGTGTTAGGCAGAGAGATTTTTGTACACAGTGTTTTTAGAAAGGAAATATTTATTAAAAAGGAACTGAAGGAACGGTAAAAGTGTTGCAGAAAGTACAGATGCATGTTGAATGGGCACTTGGGTCCGCAGGTTGTATTCGAACGAGACACGTGCTGCAAACACGACACACACAAATATACCCTTAGCAACGAGGGGTGAAACAAAGAAAGATTAAACTTACCAGTTATTTCCTCCTTGTGAAGCTCCGGTTGCTTAACCGTCCCACAGACGTTGGTCCTGTGCGGGGCGTTCAAAGAGCGGCGGGTCGACTTCTTGGCTAGGAACGAGGGAAGAAGAGGGGGGGGGGGTAGTGAGTGGTGTGTGGTGAGTGGTGTGTGGTGAGTGGTGAGTGGTGAGTAGCCGACACGCTCGACTCGCTTTGTAGAAGGGTGGATGACCGGAGTGTCTGGAGACGGCAGGCGCAGGGAGTGGGCTTGTTCGTGATTCCGCAAATGCGTTTCAGGGTGTGTCGCCGAAAGTGATGTGTGTGCGTGCGTGTCCGTTCGTCTAAACGGCGAGACGGGACGTGTCCGTGTTCGTGTGTCACCGATATAACAGGAATTTCCGACGTTGGGTCCAACTTGAAAAAGTGGCAACGAGGAGTGTTCGTGCGTGAAGATGACGACTGCAGACGGCTGGAACTCGTTTGATACGACGAGTGGTGAGCGGCCTTTTCGCTCCAAGAAGCCTCGGACTTACACAAAAGAAAAAAGACACAATTCGCGACTAACACTCCTGGTGTCCGTTCGCCTGTTTGACCTATCTAAAGCGTTCGATTCGGTTAATGTGGAAATTCTCTTGGCTAAACTGCAGCATTATGGGTTTTGTCCTCTCTTTGTCGGGTTTCTTGAGTCTTACCTTAACGGCTGGAGTCAGTATTGCGAATTTGGCGGTGAGGTATCTGATCTTCTGGAGTGCAGAAATCTCGGAGTCAGACATGGATCCCGGTTGGTTCCGGTGATGTTTTTGTTATTCATTAATGATTTGCCTCGCGCTTTAACTAAAGGCAACGTGAACACTATCCTGTTTGCTGATGATGTTACCGTGATGTGCTGGGATGGTGACGGTGAGGGATGCAGACGTTTGCTGAAACAATGCTCTTACGAAATCGGTGACTGGTGCGTGGCCAATCGTCTGCATCTAAACGCAGCTAAAACTCAGGGCCTGACACTCAATCTGACCTCCTCGTCGACCAGTGCTTCCGAAGTAAAATTCCTCGGGTTTTACATGGATACTCGACCCTCTTGGACCTGCCACATCACGCACCTGTGTAAGGTCCTATCGCGCAGTCTCTTCGCGATGCGACGCCTTGTGGGCCTCGTCTCGGTTCCTGTTCTGCGGATGGTATACTACTCCTTTTTTGCGAGTCATCTTTCTTACGGCGTTTTCCTGTGGGGAAATTCGATCAGCATGACGCGCGTCTTCGAAAGTGGCGATACGAGTAATGTGTGGTGTTCACTCCCGCACTTCTTGCAGGCCGCTTTTTCCAGAGCTGGCGATACTCACTCTTCCGGCGCTCTATGTCCTTGAAAGTTCGTTTTTAAGCAATTTAGTCCCGCCAAGTAACTATCCACAGCATAATGGTATTTATTCCACTGTCCAGGCATGAATTCAGGATTTGTTCAAGAGAGAAGGGCTTAAGAAATTCTACTAAAGATGACTTGGCAGCCATTTGCTGCCTAAAATTAGCTATCCCCACCATACAGAATCCTAGACTGACTATACTCGCGCCCCAAAATGACAAAACTAACTATTTGAGCCATAAAAATTGCCAAACTGACTTCACGCGCCCTGAAATAGGCTAAAACTGGTTCCGCCTTGGAAAAAGCCAAACTGATTACACATAAGTGCGCTAAAAATAGCCAAGCTAATGATTCCCGCTCTAAAATTGTCCAAGCTGACTTTTTTTTAAGAGTCATAAAACTGGATCAACTGGCAATTTGTGCACTGATAATGCCTGAACTGATAATCATCCTGCTCCAAAAATGGCAAAATCAACTACCCGCGCGCCAAAATTTGCCAAACTGACGGTTTTCGCGCCTTGACTTGACATACTATTCACGTGTTTGGCTCTCTCAAAAGAAACATTCCGAGGAGTTCACCCTCATGGCGATGTTCTAGTGGGAGGGGAGGGGGGTTTCTCTGTCCCCTCGAATGATAATGACGCGTCGAATGATTTTAGCGTTGGAAACTCTCGTCAACCGGTGTTCCAGCCATTTTTTGACTTTTCAGGTTAATTATTTATATAGCATGTTTCCTACAAAATACATAAGGTATTCCTTTCTCTGTTTCCCCAATGAAAAACAAGAAAATTGGATTGATAAGCATCGGAAATTGCCTATTGAGGTGTCACGCACGTCACTCTCACACTCACATTCTCTCTCCCCCCAGATAAGCAAAATGGTATCACCCTAGGCCCTGTCTCCCTACGGTTGTAATAAGTACTTCGACTAATGCAATTCATTTTTTCTACGTTTTAAATGTTACAGATAAGACTAGGTGGCACGGCGATGGTCCGCAAGGCTCTTCAACTCGTCAGTCTTCTTTATTTTCTCACATTGATACAACTCCCCGCGGCAAAAACTCAAAAAGGTAAATAATTATATACCCTTCCTGTGTTTTTTGTGTTTTATTTCAGAGCGCGGATATTTTTCGAGTAGGGGGGTGGGGGAAGCTGTTGGCAATTAAAACGACGCTTATGACGCTAGTCAGGATGTCGCAGGAGGGGAACGTTTGAAAACTTTGTAGAAGAGGCGTGGGGGGGGGGCGCGGAGGTTGTTGGGTATAACATTTTATTAGAATTGATAAAGGGAGGATTAATTAGAGCGCTACAATAACTTCACATCCCTCCCCTATGAGCGATAACAAAAGAAGCTTGTATGAAACTTTCACTGTACAGTGAAAGGGGTGGGGGGGGAGGTTGAAGGTCTTCACCGAATGGTCGAGGAACAAAGATTTTCACGCCAAGAGAGTTTACACGATTGAGGGATGAATGTTGTTTTGGGGCGAAGAAGTGGAGGTGATGCTCTGAATTCCAGATGCTGTTGAGCTCTTCGTTATATTTCGGGAATACCAGTCTATACCGACACATCACTCTTCGCCTTTAATTAAGGTATGTTGGTACGGGTGTGTGGGGGGGGAGGGTGGTGCTCGGGCTCACACCGCCTCTCCCTCGGCCGCTCTTCCCAGTAAAATAACAATTCTCCCACGAGGCTTTCGTTAACTTTCCATCTCTTCACCTTCACCCCATCCCCTCATCACCGCCACGTATATACACCTAAGCCCCCAACGCTGGAAAGCGCTGAATACTAATCTACTGAGTAACGGTTCATCCGCCCAGAATGGACCTGAAAAGTTTGATAAAATAATGCACAAGGGGGAGGAAAGGTGAATGGCAAGGAAGTGCCATTTTAAATTACCCTTCAAATCTATCACGGAAACTCCAGTTTTAACGGTGTTAAATGTCAAAATCACGCGCACAAAGAAAAAAAAGAAGAGCGCCAGGGTGATCAAGATAAAAGGATTTTTCTTTCCTTTCCCCCATCTCTCTCTCGAAAGCTAGCAATATATTTTCTTTGTGAAGGACGAAGTGTCGACGGAAAGTGAATAGCTTGGACGATTAGCAAGGGATCCAAGATGGGTTCGTTAATTGATACTGTAATTAATTCCTTCTCGAAAGGAATCAATAGCCTTAAGATCATCCCCCAGCCTCTTGAACCGAGTTTCCTTTTATCTTCCCATTCCCGCTTATGCAGCACTATAGCAGTCCACTCATTTTATAAAATTGTGCCCTTGGTTTTTCTCAATTAATGAAACATAATGAGAAAAAAATTGATTTATTAGCAACAAAAAAGGGCTATAAATAATAATGAAATTAATCTCAAAAGTAAAGACCTACTTGTCCCTTGAAATACACGCGAGTTAAACCATATAATGTGTTTTTTGTGTGCCCGCCTCGAGGCATTTACCAACAGGACGTAATAACCGCAATAAATGAAAAGGGACTCGCCGTGTACGTGGTTAAAAGAACGAATGACTTTATCTGGACTCCCGACGAATGGAAGGGGGCGAAGTAATTTTTTTAAAAATATGTCGTACAATATTAAAACCGACCTTTTTTCCACACCGTACCATACACCCATTTTTATACGGTGCAACCTCTACTTCGACCAGCAGCAGCCCTTTTATACACAACCTAATTGCAAAGGGCGTTTGGTAAGAGTGACGAAGAAGGGAGAGGAAAAAAAAAAGGCTTTTGGAGCCCTAACCATGAGGTGTTTAAACAGAAGTAACCATTTAAAAGGGGTATGAGTGGTTTGCGGGACGAGGGGGAGGGGATTCATGTAATGAAACAATTATGATTCTTCACCTTAATAGGCTATCGCTTAAAGTTTTTGAAAAACAAACTTGTACACGGGAGGGGGGGGGGCCTCCATTACATCCACCATTCATTTGAAATACATTAAACGCGAAAATTTCCAGTGAATGACAACAAGTGCGTCGACTGAGTAGTGGTGGTGGTGGTGGGGGGGGGAGCTTTTAATCTTTTCAACAGACAGTTCGTGTTAATTATTTGAGAAATCCTAAAGCTTCACCCCCCCCCCCCTCACTCTCTCTCTCTTCACCAACAGACCCGACCCGCAGATAAAGGATGAGTGAAGAGAATTAGTTGGGAAGAAGAGAGAGATGGAATGAGTGAGTGGGGTTTGCGCTAATTTAACTTGATTGCTAAAAGTTTAATGAACGCTTAAGTTCACGCGTAATTATAGCAATTACGATTTAGTAGGGGATTAGCGAGGTGCCGAGTGTTGCTAGAGGTGTGGAGTGGAGGGGGGGGGGGTTAGTGACGAACGCAGGTAGCTGTGTGTGTCGAAGTTTGCGAGAGAGAACAGAGAGAGAGAGAGAGAGTGAGTGAGTGACTGAGCGCAAAAATTCCTTGTTTAGGTATATTTTGACGAGAGGAAAGTTAATCGTGTTAAACTCTCTAATTATTTTAAATCGTTAATTTTCAACATTTCAAGCTTGAATTTCAGCTTTGAAACTGTTGAAAAAGCATCTAAAGCTTGGAAAACCAGTCGAGACTTGTGTCAAGGTATACGCGGCATTGATGCGGCGGCCAAAACCGTGCCGCATGGGAACTGCCCCGCACAACGAACGAATGCGAATAAATGAAATACTAATGAGCAACCAAGAAAATGCGCTAAAGAACGCCTGATGCGCGGTTAAAATTGAGAAAAGGTTATAATTCGTGATTTCTAAAATGTGGCGAAAAAACGCTAATTAACGGCTAAAAGTTAGAGAAACAAATTACTAATTCACGGCTGAAATTGTGAAAAACGCTTGTTCTCCGATAAAATTTATAAAGTTAGCTAACTCACAGCATTTGATGAATAACATTTCAATTTTTACACAAATTTGCGAGTACAATGGAGATAAATAACCGCAAAATTACATCATTTGGGGCTAAATATCCACTAAATTGTAACTTTCGGGTCTATTATCCAGCGAATTGTAAGTTTATGGTCATAACTTACACTAATTTGCAAATTTCGGCGCCTTTTTTTTGGGCCATGATAACATTTGGGCCCTTGCCGTGAACACTCGCTGCTCGTCTTCCCTCATGCTTAAGGCAGACGGCGTGCCACAGGGAGCGGTCTTGGGACCTGATTTCCTTTCTCTTATGTTGTCTGACGTTCCCGCTTGCTTGAGACACTGCGAATACCATGTTTTCTCTGGTGACCTTGTCATAACTCGTACAGACTGGCACACCTCTAGATCAAAGGCTGGCTACGCCCTTGCCGTGAACTAGCAGAATTGAGAATTTTTTCTCAATATATTCGCGAATTAGAAGGTGATTATTCTGAGCGGATGTCTGGTGAACCTGGTTGACCGATATGTTCCTTACGAAGCGGGGCGTAACCGTAAGCATTCCGTTCCTTGGATCACCCAGGAGTTGTGATCTAAGATGAAGGCTCGTGAGAGGATAAGACGTAGATTTCGCCGGCTTGGGCTTGCTTCGGATGACGACGCGTATCACGACTTGAGGAATGAAGTTAGTCGGTTGGTCAAGGCCATTAAGAGTGAGTTTTTCCGGACTTTTTTCCAAGAGGAAACCAATTCGAGGTCTATTTGGAAACGACTCAAGGGCATGAGCATCGCCAGGCCCAGGGCTGCACCTTGTTCCATGCCATTTTCTGTCGATGAAATGAACGAATACTTCGTCTCAGTTGGAGTGGGTGGGGGGGGGGTGATACTGCATCTCCGTTTGGCAACCTGGGTGATGTGGCATTCAGTGATCGGAGTTTTTGCTACAGATCACCTTGTCCCAAACCAGAACTACACACTTCACCCCCAAAAACAGGTTTCTGTTATTATCACGAAAGGTTCGGTAACAAAGCTCAAAACTGTTGTTCCCCCTGATCCTTTTCTTCAAAAAACTAATGTTCCGATCGCAGGTGGCGGCAAGCGATCACCGTAACTCGACACGCCGCCTATTTGTCACCGACAAAACAACCAAAGTTCGTTTCCTCATCGACTCAGGCGCCGACGTAAGCGTCATTCCCTGAACGCGCCGCGACAAAACTAATTGCCCACAGAAGTTCACCTTGTCTACTGCTGATGGTTCTGCGATCCCTACGTATGGTTCCCGCTTTCTCTCACTCGATTTCGGTCTTCACCGTTCGTTTCGATGGCCCTTCCTCCTCACAGAGGTAACATACCCCATTATCGGTGCCGACTTCTTGGCACACTTCGATCTTCTCATCGACTTCCGTCGTCATCGTCAGTTGGATGGCACTCCCAAACTTTCTGTCGCTGGTGTTCATCCTTCAACTGCACCGTCGAATAACCCAGCACGCCTGAACCTCTGTGACACGACGAACAAGTTTGCCGCGTTGCTCACGCAATTCCCTGAGATCGTTCAACCTCCCTCCTTTCCACGCCCATCTCTACCACACAATACCCAGCACGCAATCGAAACCACCGAACCACGTGGTTCGTTCCCGCTTTCGACGTCTTCACCCTGACAAGTTGAAAGCTGCCAAAGCAGAATTCCAAACAATGCTAGACCTCGGCATCTGTCGTCCCTCTAAATCTTGTTGGTCTAGTCCGCTCCACCTCGTTCCTAAAAAGACGGCACCTGGCGACCTTGTGGTGATTTCCGACGCCTAAACGCTGTCACCAAACCTGACCTCTACCCTCTCCCTCATCTTCACGATTTCACGTCCAATCTTCACGGAACGACAATTTACTCGAAGCTAGATCTTCTTCGAGCATACAACCAAATACCAGTCGCACCTTCCGACATCGAAAAAACCGTCATCATCACATATTTCGGCCTTTTTGAGTTTCCGATGGTGTGTTTTGGTTTACGCAACGCCGGTCAATCATTTCAGCGATTCATGGATGAAATACTTCGCGACCTTCCCTTCATCTTCGTTTACCTCGACGATGCGCTTATCGCTTCCAAATCTCCCGCAGAACATCTGGAGCATCTCACTCTCGTTTTCCAGCGTTTCAGGAGCTACGGACTCCATCTTAACTTGAACAAATGTGTTTTCGGCGTAACCGAAGTAGACTTCTTAGGTTTCCGAGTCACACCATCCGGCACATCACCACTTCCTCAACGTGTTCGTGCCCTCATCGAAGCTCCTCGACCTACAACCATTCAATACTTGCGTCGCTTCCTCGGAACCATAAATTTCTACCGCCGCTTCATTCACCGCGCGGCCTGGGCCAAAATCACGCTTCATGACGCCTTAAAAACTAGCAAAAGTGAAACATCTCCCATCCAATGGACTGATCAGTTGATTGAGGCCTATGACCATTGCCTGCAAGATCTCGGTCCACCCCAAGCCTGACTCACCCTTGACCCTTTTCGTCGACGCTTCAGATACTGCCATTGGCTCTGCTCTTCATCAACAAACCGACGGTACCTGCCAACCGCTAGCGTTTTTCTCTCGGAAGCTCAGTGAAACCGAACGACGGTACAGTGCCTATGACAAAGAGCTTCTAGAATTTACGCTTCAATCAAGCACTTTCGGGACTTCGTCGAAGGTCAACAACTCACAATTTTCACAGACCACAAGCCCCTAGAGTTCAATCTTTTCCGAATTCTCAACTATACCGCCTCGGGATTCGTCATTTTCGTACGACATCGTACCATCCGCAGTCCAATGGTAAACTTGAAAGATGGCACCGCTCTCTTAAAAACGCTCTCAAATGCCATAACTCTACCGTTTGGTGTTCACTTCTACCTCACTCTACTCGAATTGGCGAGAAAGGCCATCCAGTGGGAATATCGAGGAGGAAGCCTTATGGAGTACTTTTATGAACAATAGAGATTACTATCGCTTGCGTATGGAGAGCTCCCAGATCGCGCTTTGATCCTATTGGTGATGTTAGGCTTACCCGAACCTTTACAAAACCATCTTTCTCCCCAGGATTTTCACTCCAAAGACGAATTCCGTCGAGCGTTGAAACGGTTGAAGCCTTTAGACTCGCCACGCAAAAGCGAAAGATGGCAGTCGAAGAACCATTGTTCAGCAAAAAAGACGCTCACCATCGAAGAAGAAGCTCAAGAAGACCAAATTGAAGTGAAGAACTATGAATTTTTATGGTTTTATTCTGTGTCCTATCCAGTTCATTCACCCCTCACGCAAAAGTTTCTCGTGAATAATGTTACTTTAGAGGGATTGCTCGATACAGGTGCAACAGTTAATATCGTGAGGTATAAAAAAGTTGCAGAACATAAGTGGCAGTGCGCTAAAGAAAATGAAATTTTAAAAGGTTTCAACCGGTCTACTGAGCGCATTACCATGCCTGTTCCCATCTCAATTTTTTCCAACGGCATGGAAGTGAAAGACAAAGCCTATGTGATGGATGATCTGTCTTATGATTTAATCGTTGGACACCCCACACTTGCCAAACTAGGATACCATTTGTTCAACAAAAATGCACTAAGTTCTCATCTTCCCCAGTTCAAGAATGCCAAGTGAAAAATAAGCAAACCAAAATTCTTTCAAAAAAAGAAAATTTCTTCGATTTTTCCGACCCTATTACATCAAACTCAAACGCCCGAATTCAAAATTAAATTTACTTTGAAGTCTGATGCTCCCGTGGTGAAACAAAAACCGTATCACTTAACTAGGCAGAAATACTCATGGGCGCAAGAAAAGGTGCGAGACTTACTAGAAAAGAAAATCATTCGACCCTCCAACTCAGAATTCGCATCCCCATGTGTCATTGTACCCAAAAAAAAACGGCAGTTGGCGTTTATGCCAGGATTATAGGGATATAAACAAGCATACTGAGCTAGATCCATTCCCTTTCCCGGTGATTGACGACATAATTTGTAATTTCGGTGGTTGTACTCACTTCTCGAAACTTGATTTAAAAGACGGCTTTTTAAAATTACAGCTGACTGAAAATACCAAGAAGTTTACAGCTTTCGTCCTGCCCTTCAGCCATTTTGAGTTCAACAGGCTTCCATTCGGCTGGAAAAACTCGCCATCGAAATTTCAACGGGCTATGACCCACGTACTCGGTGACATTTTACAAGATCCTCTGATACGCGCCTACATCGACGACGAGTTGGCGGCCACTCGGAAGACGAATGTGAAGAAAAGACCTACCAAGTTCTCAAAAAATTATCAGAAGCTAACTTGGCCATCGACTTGGAAAAGGGTGCGATAGGTCAAACACGTGTCACCTTTTTAGGCAAGTCATTGACGGAAGGACGAAAACGACTAAGCAGGAGTCAATTGACAAGGTGAGAAATATAAAGAGGCCCGACGACTTACACAGTTTGCGTGTCTTTACAGGTTTTACAGGTCATTTCCGAGCTTTCATTCCTAATTATGCTCAAATCGTTAGACCTCTCGACAAATTAAAGTCAAATTACGTCAAATTCGTCTGGTCGGAGGACGCTGAAAAAGCATTTCGAACTTTAGTCACGAGCATTTCGTCAAATCCTGTTCTGCATCTACCTGATTGGAAGTTACTTTTCGAGTTGTGTACAGACGCTTCGCATTTCGGATGAGGCGCTATCCTCTACCAACGTGACCTCACTCAAAAGAAAAATTCGCAGCTTCGTGTAATCGGGTACTATTCCCACACATTCACAAAGCCTGAAATCAACTACTCCGTCACTGATAAGGAGGCACTGGCCGTCATTAGTGCAATCAAGTACTTACGGAGTTACATTGAAAACAAGCCCTGCACAATACACACAGATCATCAAGCGCTAACCTATCTTATGACTCTAAAAGTACCCAAAGGACGTCTCGCTAGGTGGCAAATGATTCTCATGAGCTATGACTTAAAAATTAACCATAGGAAAGGTCGGGATCTCGAGGATGCAGACGCTTTATCACGCCTTTGTGTCAATCAATCGGAAGTAAATTTTCTTTCCGAATCTCCAGATGAACGCATCCATGGAAAAATAAAAATAAAATCAGAAAGTATTCCAGTCGTTCTTCGAACCTACC
This sequence comes from Corythucha ciliata, assembly GCA_038030265.1. Lineage (NCBI taxonomy): Eukaryota > Metazoa > Arthropoda > Insecta > Hemiptera > Tingidae > Corythucha > Corythucha ciliata. Next base: position 582,495 of record CM075939.1, read on the forward strand.
ATGACGATCCGGAGTCTGGAGGGCACGACGGAAATTGTGAGGAACGATATTTCGAGAATGTAAAAACTTGCAAAGACTGTCAGTTCATAAAGTTCAAAGTTCAAAGTTTAAGCCGAAGCCGGATGTGATGAGCATCCCAAAACTAGCTGAAGAACCATTCGAGGCACTTCATATCGATTTCGCCGAGCTCAGCAAAGAATCAGGAAATCAAACAAGATCGTTCTTGGTGGTTGTGGACGAATTTTCTAAATACACCCTCGCTAAAGCAATGAAGCAGAGCTCGAGAGCGGTCATAAACTATTTAAAGAGCTCCCCTCATATCACGAAGGTGAAGAAAATAGTATGTGACAACGGTTCACATTTTACATCGTCTGCTTTGTCAGCCTTTTTAAAAAAAGAACGGTATTAGACAAGTCACATCATCTCCTTACCAACCGGCAGGAAACGGACTCGTCGAAAGGAAGATTCGAGACATTGAACAATACGTTGCTTTTTATCCGGCAATGAAAGGAGGATGGAAAAATTGTCTGGACGCCGCCGTGAAACACCTGAACCGGTCACATGCGGCAAGTATAGGGTGCTCTTAGCATTTCAAAGCCTTCGGGAAGATCAACTTGTTTCCAGCGGACGAAAAGTTCGGAGTAAAAGAAGACATGATCAACGAAATTCCTCTTTCAAAAGAAGAACAACAAAATTATTATTCTAAAATGAAGAGAAACTTTGATTCAAGACATCCCAAAACAGTTCCGAAACTAGATGTGGGCAGCAAGATTTCGGTTCAGTGCGGTTACATAAATAGAAAACCATCCACTTTGTGAGTAGACCCACCCACACATACGTACATCACCAATTCGAAAGCCAATCTGTTCGTACTGTCAGCGAGTGCAGTTTACAGCAAGCTCTCTCAATGAAGAACAAGACCGGTCGTCCACTGGAAGCGTTTTCGAGCGGCGCGACAACGAGCTTTCATCAAAAAGGCTTGAATGCATGCACTGTAGCTAAGCCTGCAGAGGACGATGTCACATTCAATTCAAGACTTTGGGATGTACGCTCGTTGTCGCGGTTCCAGGACAGACCTAAAGTGCTTAAGAAACCCTCCCCCCCCCCGGCAAAAAACTCTAAATCCGTCCCTGTTACCGTATGTACCTACATTGGAGAGATTTTGCAACCAGTCCTGTAAACGCTAAAGTTAATTTTTGTGTACGCGTTGCTAGGGTAGTAAACATTTTGTTCGTTGAAATGTGAATTGCGTTAACGTTAGCGTTGGCGGAGCTGTTTGCAAAATCTCTCTATTATTCCGAATGAAATTGTTTATTTTCAAGCCCCAAAAGTTACTCCCATTTTTTATGTCCTGCCCTCCTATGTTCACAGGGCTAATGTAGACGCGGTAATTCCAAGCTGGGTTTCCGTGGTAGGGAGAAAGGAGATAATTTTCCAAAATTTATCCGTTTTTTCTTGTTTTTTTTTTTTTCATAAAAACATGGTTTTTACACTTTTTGACATCACGACAAACGAACATTCCTAAAAATCTTAAAAATTTCATGACAGGACAGAAAAGTCTCCGTGTGTACACGGCTTGAAATTGGGAAGATTATTCTCAGAACTTCATGATTTGGGAGTTATTAGAATAATAAATAAAGCTGTATAATAATACTCTGAGATTATTACACGAAGGTTTCGAATATGTACATTCTTTCCCGAAGACTGAGAGAATATTCATTGAATATTTTGTGCTGTGTGGGTTTTCGCGACACCAATAGATAGTCCAATGACACCGGTTTACTCGGAGCTGAAGTGGTTGAAGCCCTTGAGACTGAGTGCACGTGAGAAAAATCCGAGTGGCTGAAATTCGCTGCAGTTTTTCTGTTGAAGGACGGCTCCCAGAGCTGAGGAGCTCGCGTCGCACTGCAGGTAGAGAGGAAGATGGTCCGCTGGGTGATTAAGCTTAGTTGCGTTTGCAAGAGTGTGCTTAGTTTGTTCCCAGGCTTGTACTGTCGTTGGAGACCATGGACTCGGTGTGCGATCATTTTTCTTGGCACCGTGCAGTAACTCGTTGAGAGGTTTTTTGTATTTCGGCAGCGTGCGGAATGTTTTTGCGGTAGAAGTTTACCATTCCTAGGAAGCGTCGGAGATCCTTGATAGCTTTAGGTTGTGGCATTTCGAGAATCGCACGAACTTTTTCTTCCAGTGGTTGAATACCTTTGGCGTTCACTTGATATCCAAGGAATTTGACGGTGGGCTGGCCCAGAACACTTTTCTTCAGGTTGAGCGTGAGACCGTGTTTGTGGAGTACTGAGAAGACTCGGTGAAGGTGCTCTTCGTGTTCCCTAGGATTTTTTGATGCGACCAGAACGTCGTTAATGTAGGTGAAGACGAAGGGTGAATCCCGAAAGATGTGGTCCATAAAGCGCTGCATTGCGGAGACCAAATGCCATCCTGGGGAACTCAAAGAGACCGAACGGTGTGATAATGGCGGTCTTGGGTATGTCGTTCTCCGCGATGGGGATGTGATGGTACGCTCTGTTGATGTTCAGTGTCGAAAATACTTGTGCGCCGTAAAGGTGATTGGTAAAATCGTGATGATTCGGAACGCGGTTGCGGTCTGGCTGCGTGATTGCGTTTAGACGACGGTAATCGCCACAAGGACGTATTGAGCCATCCTTTTTTAGCACGACGAATAATCAGAAGGTTGCGTGTTCAGATCGTTATTGGTTTTGATCCCTCGATCAGAAGGTCTCGACTTATATTTAGAAGGCGTGATCGGGTATAACAGGAAAACTACTACCGACGGGGTACGAGCCCGCCGAGCAGTAGCTTGAAGGTAGAGGATGAAAAGGGTACGAGCCTTTTCTTCCTCAGGGAGTGGCCAAAGTGGTACGAGCACTTTGAAGCCGAGGCGAGGTTTAGGAGGGCCTTCCAAGGGTACGAGCCTTGGTAGGTCGGGAAGAGGTGAAGAGAAAAGAGCGAGATCGTATTGGAAGTGATCTATTTTATTAAGCGTTCTTGGGGGGTTGTCTTAATGTCTACGTATACTCAAATCGGTGAGAACATAAACCGGTAAAAAAAAGACAACCTGTCGGAGAACCTTCTGTAACGGAAAACAAAATCGATTCAAGCACCAGCGCTTCAATCCACAAGTTTTCCAACTACTAAGAAATGCCAACTTACGCAGCCTCACCTGGAGCCACTAAGGATACTATAAAGACGAGTAGAGGCGATGTTTGATAAAGGTTTTCCCGGGCTCCACCATTTTTGTTCTGGATAACGTATCAGACTACTATCTTTGGTGTTGGTTGAAATTGGATTTCGGTGTTTCTCATTTCTTTCTTATTGAACGATCATTCAGCGAATACTTATAGAAATAGTCGGGTGTGCAACATTTAACTATACCAACAGCACTCTTTCGGGCCACCGACTTTTTATTTTTCCCACGGAGGCGGAGAGAAGAAAAAAGTGGCAAGCCAACTGCCGGTGAGGAGGCGGCTGGAAGCCCACGAAATATTCACGCCTTTGCGAAGTAAGTTCTTTTCACATATTTTCCCTAACTTGACTATTTTAGGCGGAGGCGTTAATTTATACTTACGATTAGTGGCCCAGTGGAGTTCTTTACGGTAAGGAGGCAGTTCCGCCACTTGATACTTATCTACCGTCCACGCCCTTTCCATTGGCTATACCCGGCCAGCCTAGTCGTCGCAAGTCTGCAACTGTATTGAATTATTCATACTGAAATAGTAATGCGGACCCTACAAACTGGAATGGAGCGAATTGCCCCCGCAAACAGCTTGGAATTCGCCCCGGCGTTCAGGTCTGATGTACCCGCCTATAGGCCTAGATCCGCCACCGGTGGGGGCGGTGGGCTGTGATTGCATATGGTAACAGAAGGGTAACTGGTCTTAACATTATCTTACAGTTCTATAGAACAATCTATCAAAGTGTCATCGTTTAATAATTGTTTGCAGGGTTGATGACGTTAAGTTCCGCACTACAACTACAGCCTACACACAATCTTAGCCTTGATTGGTTTTCAATGGGTCTGTTCTGTAAAATTAAATGATAGTTCCTATGCTTACATTGATCGGGACGATGATCGTTCCATTCTCATTCATTTTCAAATCAAGCAAGAGGCGATTCCCGGATATTTACCGACCATTGAGAATTCCCGGGTTTCCCGAATTTCCCGGGTCGGTCGACACTCTCTAATAATAGTGTACCTATTTCCGAAAAAAATCATAAACATTAACAAGAGCAAGAACGGCTGGCCTATTCGGACCAATCGGTGGCCACCAATTTTTCCGATTATAGTTCTGACAAATTGGTGGGCCCCATAGAGATAATATTATACATATAAGCAGTGGCAGACTTGCCCCTTGGACAGTGGGTGTCCAAACCACCCCCACGCCCCTTGGGCGTGGCGCCCCTCTCAGACCATCGTCAGATTATCATAAATAATGGATTAAAAACGAATATCTGTGCTTACCAATTCGCGGACAAAATTGTGGTAAAATTCCTAACTTAAATACATAAAATGGAAAAAATGGCTAATATGCGGCTAAAATTGCGGAAAACGCCAATTCGTGGCTAAAAGTGAGAAAATTCGCGAATTCACGGGCTAGAAGCGCTACTGCGCTGCTATAATTGAGAAAAAGTACCAGTTTTCGGCTAAACTTAAGGAAAATCACCAATTCGCGGACAAAATTGTGGTAAAATTTATAACTTAAATTCTCGCCTTCGTGCCTTCTGAAGGCAAAGTGGCTAATTCAGAAAAACGGCATATTCATGGCTAAAAATGCTAAAAAACACCTCTGATTCGCGGCTTGAACTGAGAAGAAGCGCTGATCTATAGCTAAAAGTAACGAAATATGGCGCGGTGCTAAAATGTAAAAAAAATGCTAATTTGCGGCTAAAAATTGAAAAAATAAACCGATTTGCAGCTAAAATTGCGAAAAACGCCAATTCGTGGCCAAAATTGAGAAAATTTGCTAATTCACGGTTTAGAAACGCTACTACGCTGCTAAAATTAAGAAAAATCGACAATTCGCGGGTAAAATTGAGGAAAATCACTAATTCGTGGCCAGGGCTGGGCAGTAATTGAATTACGTAATTCAATTACAATCAGTAATTGGTAATTTGTAATTGATAACTACACGCCATTGTAATTGGTAATTTGTAATTAAAAGCACTTTTTCGAAGTAATTTGTAATTAACAATTACCAATTTTTTACATTTCCGTCTTCAGAGCCAATATTACTTCGAAAACTCAGCGGGTACTATTTCGCGCCTTACTTGGAGCTTTTGGAGGAGTTTTTGCATGAAATTCTCTGAAAAATAAGTTTCAAAGCAATTATGACACGAGCGATATCCTCGAGCTTAGAGTTGCCAATTTGAGAAAAACAGTACAAAAGTTTCAAACCCCAAACCAGTGGCGTAGGTAGGAATTTGTCCTGGGGGGGGGGGTCAGATTGAAATCTCGTAAGGGTGAGAGGAGGGGTAATTTCACATTTTAGTCATCATTCCACCTAGCCAGCACACTCTCTGGACATCTTGCTGGCCTAATAATAGCCTCAATCTCTCAGTTAAGGGAGATTTTTGGACTCTACCCGCAAATTAGCGATTTTCTCAATTTTGGCCGAGTGTATCGTTCTTCTCAATTTCAGCCTGCAGATTAGCGGTTTGCCCCACCCCCTCCCGTAGCCATGATTGCGCATTTTCTCAACTTTAGCAGCCAAGTATCGCTTTGATCCCGTGAGCGATGTTTCTTAATTATCCACGAGTTTTGGCGTTTTCCTCAATTTTTAGCAGCATATTACCGATTTTTAAATTTTTTTACCAGGGGATTAGCACTTTTCTCAGTTTCAGCTGGAAATTTACGTTTTTCTTAAGTGTTTTCCTCAATATTAGCCGCAAAATAGGGGGACTTTTCACGAATTAGGATTTTTTTGGTCCACCATACTCAATGCATGAGCGATTTTTCTGTTTACTCGCGAATTAGCGGTTTCTTCACCTCTTGCCACAAATTGGCATTTTTTTTCAATTTCAGCCTGAAAACTTGCCTTCAGAATCCGCAAATTGGCGTGTATTCAGTTTTTGGTGCAAATAAGAATTTTTCTCAATTTCAACCGCGAATCAGCGTTTTTTTTTAATTGTAGCGGCGGCGCGTCGTAGCGTTTCAAACCTGTGAATTAGCGATTTCCTCAATTTCAGTTACAAATTGGCGTTTGGCGCAATTTCAGCTGTAAATTGGCGATTTTTTCCATTTTTAGCCGCAAATTAGCAATTTTCTCAATTTTTAGGCTTAAAGTTAACCTTTTTCTTATTTTGACCAGGCTGATTATTTCATTTTTTAAATATTACCCGCAAATTAGCGGTTTTTCACGTTTTACCACCGCATTAGCAAAACTATATAACTTTTATAGGTATAGATTATTGCTTCTTTTCACTTCTAGCCGTGAATTAGCGTATTTTTTAACATTATACTATAGCCATGCATGAATTTGCCATTTTTCTTAATTTTAGCCACAAAAATGCCTTCAGAAGGTGTGATTTTAAATTATAAATGTAAATTTTTTTTCAAACCAAAAAATTTACATCTATCCATCCATTTCTGTCAAAAAATCATAATTTTAAATTATAAATTTCAAGACACTTAATTCGAGATCTAGTGATGTTTCTCAATTTTAGCTGCGAATTTTCGCTTTTTCTAAATTTTAGCAGCGTGGTGGCGTCTCCAACCCGTGCATTACCTACCGAGTTTTGTCAATTTTTGCCAAGAATTGGCGTTTGACTCAATTTAAGCTGCAAATTAGCAATTTTTTCCATTTTTAACTGAGAATTAGCACTTTTCCACAATTTGAACTGAAAATGAACGTCTTGCTTAATTTCAGCTGCGCTAATTGGTGACTTTTTCAATTTTTGCAGCGAATTAGTGATTTTCTTCATTCGTATCCGTGAATTAACGTTTTTCCATAAATTTATATCTGCAAATTGCCAACTAGCGATTTTTCCCAATTTCAGCTGTGAAATAGCGTTTTATGCTAATTTTGCGGCCATCCTATTCCCTTTTTCATACGCGAATGGGCGATTTTACGCCATTTCAGTTGTGAATTTGCCATTTTTGTCCAATTTTAACCTGAAAGCGTCTTTTATTTGTCAATATTGGCTTGCCCAAATAGGTATAACACTTTTGCGTTGATTTCCACAATTTATTCGTAGAATGGCCTCCATGTACCGCGAATCAGCGATTTTTTTCTTAATTTTAGTCTGGAAGTTGCATCGCGAGACCACTAATCAGCGCTTTTTAGCAGCTATAGCCACGAATATTACCGATTTTTGTCTGATAGAGGGTCCGGGGTGAATCCCCCCCCCCCGTACCTGGGTACACTACTGCGTTGGGTCTGAAGTCCAAGGATAAAGCTGGACGTACTCGGACCTTTTCGGGCTGCTTCAAGTCCAGAAAATCTGCTAAATCTAACTTTAACGTGAAACGCTCATGAAGATTTTATTGTGCTCTTCGTTATGGTACTAGTGCTCCTTCGTTCGTATACTTGTGGCTCTGGGGGGGGGGGATCTATCCCCCATATCCCCCGTACCTACACCCCTGCCCCAAACACAAAAAGCTCGAGCCACAGAAAGCTGACACCACAAAAAGCTCGAGCCACAGAAAGCTGACACCACAAAAAGCTCGAGCCACAGAAAGCTGACACCACAATAAGCTCGAACCACAAGAAACTCTAATCAAAATAGCTCTAACCTCAAAATTCTCAAAGCACAAAAATATCGAACCATGAAGCTGGCATTGCAAAGCTCTTTGAGAGTTAGGTATCGCATGCACTATTTCAAAGAAACACATAAAGAATCCGGGACTATGACTATCCGGGATTCCCCGTGACAGTTCGCAGGCCGGGATGTGGGGCAAAATTAGCCAAATTAGCAAATTTGACCCCGGACATTTCGCTACCCTACTCATTCGACGCGCTTGGCATCTTGGGGCTATGCTGTTCCTGCTTCCTATCTCAAAGATCTGTTCTGACGTTCGATTGTTGGCTGGACGCACTAAAAAAATGACAGTGAACAAGAGCAAGAAGCTTGCGTGTTCCACAAATCCAGCTCTTGGGTATTGGTAATTGAAAAATTAATTCAATTACAGTAATTGTAATTTGTAATTATTCGTGGAAGTGAAAAGTAATTGGTAATTTGTAATTAATCCTCTTTTTTGGAAGTAATTTGTAATTAATTACTCAAAAAGCTGTAATTTGCTCACCCCTGTTCGTGGCTAAAATTGTGAAAAATTTCAATTTGCATAAAAAATTGAAAATACGCCAATTCGTGGCTTCTGAAGGCAACTTTGAGGTTAAAAGTGAGAAAAGTCGCCAATTATGGCTATGTATTCCCCAACCTATACCCCCAAACTCTACGCCACTGCGTTATCAGTCGCAAACTGAAGCTCATGCAACCGGCGCCCCCTTAATCTAGGCCCTCCCTGCGACTCGACACCCCAGTCCGCCCCTGCGTATAAGTTTTATCATCTCTACGGTGGGTTCCCAATTTGTCAGGAGCAGGATCTCTGCAAATGAAGCGGGGAATTTTTAGAGTAAATTCCCGGCCCACCCATTCGTCCGGATACCCACTGACTGGGTGACTTTGAACGCGATGGGGTAGGGTGGGTTCAAAGTTCAAGTTAACAGGCATATAAATGTTCCGAATCATTCGGATGGAGTGGGTATAAGAAAAAACAGTTCGTATGACTGATTAGTTTTAGAACGATACACGGGCATAGCCAGAGGAGGATGTTGCCCTCCCCTATACTTAAAAGCGAATCCAGTGAGACAACTGACCACCAACCAACCAATTAATCTACCTGAAGAAAGTCTGTGAACCTAATTTATCAGTTGAATTTCTGGCAATTAATCCAATTTAGTCATGATTCTTTCACTTTAACCACACTGAGTATGAATTTCCTTTTAGAAAAAGTAAATTAGCTGAAAAGAAATAATCTTAAAAGCCGGTTTTCGAGGTCGTTAATTTACTGAAAAAAAAAAATTTTAAAAAATGGTTATTTTTCTCACGGAACACAAAACTCGGTTAGAGACGACCGTACTCAAAGCTGTTGGTATAAGCCTTCTAACGCATAAAAGCTGTCAATTTCCCCACAGAGAAGGACACTAATGTCAAAAAACTTGACTTTTTGTCACCACATAAACTAACTAGGTTCGGCAACAGTTATAGGCTCCTCAAACTGGCTATTCATCATGGAAATGTCCATTCATGTTCATAAACCATAGACAACGTCAGAAAAGCTGTTTCTAAAATCAGAAATTCACTTACCAAAAACAGTAGTTTTATCTCTGAAACAGAGCAGGAACCCCGGAATCGTGATTTTTCAAAAACCGGCTAATTCACCCAAAAAAGTGACTGTTTCACACAGCAGTAAATGGCTATTACACAACCAGTTGGGCACTCTCCGAACATAGATCCTCGGGTATCTGGCAACCCTAGCCCTCACGCTGGAACTATTCTCTGAATGCAATAGGCAGGATTATGTTGCAACATTGTAATGTACGTTACACACGTACCATGTTATGATGCATCTGACATCTGGCTCCTGAGAAGCCCCACCCCTGGAACAAGGTCTGGCTACGCCGTTATGGATGTGCCCGAAAATTTGTAATCAATGATGGTTCGATGTAGGGTCGAAAGAAACATTATTTACTATCGAATAAGAATGCATTACGAGTAAGTTGTTGGAGCGTCGAAAGCCCTTCAAAGTTTAACATGAAACATGATTCGAATTAAACATCAAAGTAGCTGAACTGCAACCCTTGAATTCTATAAAATAAAGTTATTTCTTACAATAACACTCACCTAGCGCATGAAAAGTTTGGAACAACAATATTCCTCGTGCCGGTAATGCACGTTTCTTTTCTAAACTACACGCTGACTAAAAGAATTTGTGAAACACAGAAAAACAAATTTTTAAAATACACTTCTTTTTAGCGGTTTTCTTATCCAGAACAGAAATGGCGTCAGTCTTATCAAACATTGCTTTTACCTGTATCTATAGTATCTCTAGGAGCCACTTCCGTTAATATGTTATCACTCCTTATCACTGTTTAACTCCGGTACTCTAAAAATCATTTAAAAACTTTCTTTCGAACTGTATGTATTTAGTTACTCTGTTCTCATCAAATCGTAAATATGTTCTCACCGAATTGAGTATACGTAGACATTAAGACAACCCCCCAAGAACGCTTAATAAAATAGATCACTTCCAATTGGGAATTCAAGCTATCACTTGGAGAGCTGCCGTCTGATAATGAAAAGAGTACTCCTTGGTAGAATTCCTGCTGATTTCAATGACAGTGCCGGGTTTTTTAATTAAATTCGTGGTTTAAAATGTTGATTGAGAGCTCGAAATGAACGAATTTATGTTCCCTAGTTGGAATACTGTATTGCGGGGCAACACAAGTCAATTTTGCAAGTGGCCATTATGATGGAAAAATCCAAGCTTCCAAAATGATATGTCTCGGTGGGAATTTCCTTTCTTGAAAAACACCGGCAACACCAACAAAACAGTAGGTACTTCTGTTTTTTTGCTCAAATGGTCGAACTTCCTTACCCAATGGACTTCAAAGGCGTCTTCGATATCCAATGATGGAATGAGAAGTCTCCTTTACTCTGAAAAAAAGGGTGTAAATAATGAACCTTAGGGGATCTTGGCTTGGTCATATTCTTTCACATCTCTGTTCTAGCCTTCCCTACTCATTAATGGTCTGGTAATTTGTTCGTTTTGCGATTGTACTGTTACTCCGAAAATATGCGCTTAACGCTAACGGAATTCTTAAGCTTTCTAGGTAAGTAAATTCATTCATGCTACGTAACAAGTACACACGTTCTAAAGCTTGGTGCACTCGAAGCATTTTTGAAGCATGAAGCAGCATTGCCTGCGTGTTTTAAAAAAACCATCCGCTCACTACAGGGTATCATTTTTTCTTGCAAGTAAACATGCTTCCAACAATTCATCGTGAGCGCCGAGCTTCAAGACACCACGCCAGTGGCGTAGCGTGCTAAGAATGTGCCCCTCCCCCACAAGAAAAGAATTGGCGTCCCTATGGAGGGGGGTTGCCCCCTTCTTCACAAGACATAAGAAGACGGGAGGTTCGTTTCGTTGAAAACCACTGCATAAGTACACAAACACAACTCACTTGCACTGCGGACGCCTGGCGCGGCGTCCCCCTCCATCCCAGCTGAGCGCTGAGTCTACGTTATTTTGACGGATGGTGTTAATTACGGCGCATTCGGTTCATTGTTTTAGTAAATTTAAGTTGATACAATACTTCTATGAAAAAGCTTTAAACAAATTGAGTGAACGGCGCGGCGCCCCCTCCCCACCAGTCACGTGGGTCACCCTAGGCCCCTGCACTACGCTACGTTTTTCTTAACATTCTGCTGAACAGTTCAGGGGTCTCTGCAACTGCACAGTCTTCCCAACGGAGTCAAAACTGCGCAATTTTCCAGTCCAGACGCAGCGTTTTACCTGCAAAGTGTTGAACTGTGCTGACAAAGTGTTATGAAAAAAGTAACATGTGGACCGGCCCTTCACACATGCCTGCGTGTTCTTTTAAAAGTGAATCACTTCTCAACTTTAGGCGAAAATCACTGCTTTAACTCAATTTTAACAGTGAATTCACGAATTCTCTCTTTTTAATCTGCGAATTAGCGTTTTTATCAATTTTCGGCACGAGTGAGCGTTTTATCCTAAAAATTAGCGGTTTTTTTTTTCTTTCTTTATTTCTTCAATTTTAGCAGCAATTTATTTTCCTAGTTTCAGCCGCGAAGTACCTAGCACTTTTATTCAATTTTTGGCCTCGGGGAATCAACGACTTTTCTAAAAATGATTTTTCATTTAATTTTAGCTGCGAATTAGTGCTTTTTGACAACCTTAGCCGATTTTAAGCATTTTTTCCCATTTCTGGGTTTTTTTCTCATACTGTCCGTGGATTATCATATTTTCTAAAATGTTAGCCGTGAATTAGCGCTTAATTTTAGCCTCGACGAACCTGCTGAGTGATTCTCATCGCTGCTTTTTCTCAATTTTATTGCCTCGAATTAGCGGGGTTTTCTCAAGTATGGCCGTGATTTCGCGTAATTCAGAATTTTGAACCGCAAATTCGTGATTTTGTCGCATTCAGCTAGGGATTAGCGCTTTTTTTCTGCATCAGCCGCAAATATTAGCACTTTTACTAAACATTTTGTCACGTACTTGCCCATAGATCAGCACACTAGCACGCTTTCTCAATTTTAGCCTCGAATTAATGGTGTAAAAAAAAAATTATGGTTTGCGCATTTTCTTAATTTTAGTAGCGCATACGCCTTCAGATACCTGGCCGTGATGGTTGCCTTAAGAATTTGTGTATTTTCCTTAATTTTAGAGGCAAATGAGATCTTTTTCTCAATATCACCCGCTAATCAGTGCTTTAAAACCAAAAATTTAAGTTAGTAGAGAAATTTAGCCACGAAGTTGCCTCTAGAAACCATTAATTGGCGATTTTTGAAATAATAGCTGCGCCTGCTGAGCGATTCATCGCAGCTTTTTCTCAATGTTGTGGCAGTGAATTAGCGATAAATCTCGATTCTAGCAACAATTTCGCATTTTGTCTGCGTTAGCCGCCAATAATTGGCGTTTTCGTTAATTTTAGCTGTGAATTAGTGATTTTTATCAATTGTCGCTGCTTTTTTTTTGCGTTATTCGTAATGTATTCGCTAATTGGCGTTTTACTCTGTTATAGACACCGATTAGACCCTTATGTGTATTATTAAGGTATTCCCTGCTTTATATGTGGAAGAAGTAAGAAAGAAGTAGGAACAGAAGTTACGAACAAGGGAAAAATGCAAGTCTCTCTCATGAAAGCAGTGATAGGATTAAGTTTGGCAAAGGTGTTATTACAGGTAGTGCGCGCTAATGACACGATTATTTCATTGCGCGCTAAAAGCACGCGCGCTAATAACACGACACCACAGGGGTGAGGTCGGCTAGAGCGGATCCGTGCGATTTGGTGGGGTAAAACAGGCATTTTGTATAGCAAAAGCTCTGGTGTTGTGGGGAGGCTAAATTTCCTTTTGATACTGTCTGCACCAGATGTGGTGAGGTCCATAGAAACGGTAGAACCCCAGCACCACGTGATTGCAGATAGGTGCAGGGAGGTTCAGTACAATACTTCCGGCATGGATCTTTTCCATTCACGTGGTGGAATGAGAGCTCTAAAGGCATTTGCTTATTCTTATCCATCAAATAAATCATTTCATTGTTTTACGAAGTGATGGGAGGATGAATAGTAATAATTCATTATAAATACATCTTGAAAATTCCAATTAACTTCTTATTTTGAGAGATTTTTCGTCCAATTAAATCCTCCACCCCGTCCCCTCAACCATCCTTACAGCCTCGTGTTCCTCTTTCATTATTCACACGAGAAAGAGCAATTCTCTCGTCTGAAACACGGATGGCCGAGCATCAGGCTCATATTTTCATCTCGTCTATCTCTTTTCTAACCTCCCCCCCTCCCTCCCAACCACTACCACTTCTCTCGCGAAACAGTCTCTCACTTCTCTCCATGCCTTCCTTTTTAGTACGAGTAAAACCGATTAACAATGAGGAAAAGAAGATACGCCGCAACGATGGTTGGATAGCAACCGGCTTTGAGGATGGGGCGGGGGGGCGGACGCTGTTCTTTGTTAAAACTTAGAAGTTGATGAGAAAGCATATTGAGTTGCTTTTAATATCTTTCCTGCGTGAGAAGAATTAATCTTGAAAGTTCAGAAAAATCTTCTTCTTTTTTTTTAACAATGTCCTCACTCTATCCTTTCATAGGGTCCTTCGAGAACTTTATTTTTTTAAACTTGAGGGAAAAAAAGAACCCCTCCGGGCTTTAGTTTCAGAAACGTCTCAATTAAACTTCCTTATTGTTATGAGAGGGGAGAGAAACAAACTTTTTCAGAGGATTCTAATTTTTTATTTAGACCCCCCTCCCCCCGCGCCAAAATCCATGTACCAAGGCATTGGAGCAAACTCATTGGCCTTGATACTTTAACGCCAGTACATCATTTACGCTTCCATTCACCCCCACTAACCCCCCATAAGCTACCAACGAACCATCTTTTTTCTTCGTGTAAATGGCGTGAGAGGGGACTGAAAGAGAAGTTGTCGACGAATTGATGGCGGCGTGGTTGTTGTTTGTGTTGTGGGGGGGGGCGGGGGCGGGAGGGTAAAAAGATGGGAAGCCCTTTTGAAACTTCAACTTTGATCGAGTATTAAAACGAAAAAAAAAAAAAAAAGACAGGGTGAGATGGCAAGCAGCTTCCTTGCCGCCCCATCACGACACACACAGTCCACCGTCACTATTACCGGAACGACGGGGGCGGTATACGCTTTTACCGGCAAACACGCAACACCGCGTTGTGTGTGTGTTGGTGTGGAGGAGGGTCGATTCGCGGCTAAGAGCTTTCCGTGGAAAATCTTTTTTTTTTTTTTCGTACAACCATGAATCCCTCGCCAGCACAGCACACATACACACAGTCGGCGAGATTATTTGCAGAAAATGAAGGGACGTGCGATATTTTCTCGGCCGTGAGAAATGGACTTGGTTAGCGAGTCGGCTTAATCAATGTTTTTATTTTACGTTTTTCAACCCTCCTCCAAACCCACAAACTCTTGATATTTGTTTTTTCTGCGTTGGTTGTTAAGGGGGGGGGGGTGAGTGGGCGAGAATGAAAAAAAGAGAAACACTACTAGTACCTCGAAAGCAAGATATAACGACTATTCCCCCGGACGTTGTTGTTTCTTGTAAGTCGAAGGAGAAAAAAAGAAGTGGAGAAAAAGGATGTAGCCCCTCAACATTTTAATGATTTCATTTTTTTTTTTCTTCTCTCTCATTCCCTTTCCCACCCCTCCACCCCCGCAAAAACCAAGAAATAGAAGACTGAAGGGAGCAGATGTCCTTAACAAGGTTTAATTATATGAAATGGTTCTGGAGAGACTACCGCTGAGTAACTTACTAGTGAATGGCGGGGAAAGCCCCAGGTGGGGTGGCCCTTGCCTTCGTCTTTTTTCTCCGTCTATTTCCTTAGTACTTAACCTGTGACTCGAAGGGCTCGAGAAAATGGGACTTTTCGAGAGACCTTTCCGCTTAAAATTACAGTTTCGTCGAAAGTTTATTGCACCCTTTTTCTGGTGGTTTTCAAATGACCCGAAAAGTCTCCTCCCTGCCCCCCCCCCTTATTGAGGGTCCCACCCACCCAAAACCTTTACGAAGTTGTCTCAAAGGCGATGTGGGTAACGCTTGTAGGTGTGTGAAGGTGGGAGGGGGGGGTTGAACTAAAAAGGCTTGCAAGGGGTCACTCTCCGAGTTAAAACAATTTTCCCCCATTACAAGGTCAATTAAAGCGAAATAGCCCCGAGTTTCTCTTATACTTGGCTATTTCCCTCTCGCCCACCAATCCCCTCTATAACCCATCGCCCACACAAGGGTTATAGTAAGAGAGTGAAGAGACCATCTCAATAAAGCCTCCGGGGACAGTTTCGGAAAGCCCTAAAGCTCCTACTAACGATTTATCAAAGTATACGAAATCGGTACTGTGGGAAGGTCATACGATCTTGGGTGGTCGCCGGTAGTGATGCGAATATACAAGCGTCAAGGGATAAAGAAACAATTAAACGATAAACCCTTACGGTTCAAGGAGAAGGGTCCAACTATTCAACGTTTTTTTAGCCCTGACGAAACCGAGAGGCATAAAAGGCTGGTCTGAAAATAAGTTGCACCCCCCCCCCCATTCTTCTAAATAATAAAAAAGGATAATATTGTTATAACCCCCAAAATTGGTTATCGACTACGAAGCAAGGGCCACTTTACTGCCTAAAATTGGCTATTTGGTTTTTCGTGTAGACACCGTCAAATACACGCATGTACTATAAGCAGCCACGCCTCTATATCCTTCATAATTTAATTTAACGTTTTCACTGCTCACACAATGGAAAAGTGTTAAACAGCTGCGAGAATGATAATTATCATTTACGCCTTTTCCAAACCTTACCGACGTCCGTTAATAATTAACAGATTAAATATTTACTCTAAAGTCCTATAGCGCTGAGGATGGAAAAAAAAAAAAATTGTGGAGGGGCCGGTAGTGGGGAAGAGAAGGAGTACTCTGCAGAATTCCAACGTAATCATTGGGATTGTTGCTCCTGAATAAACAGAAGCCGCTCCAGGGGAATAAACTTCCTAACAATGGCACCCTGCAACCCCCAGCTCCCTTCTCTATATACAACACTTTTGTGACCTCGTTCGTTTCGGTAAAATATGTTTACCACCCCCTGCTCACGCAACAACTTCGTGAGGCTAAAGTATAAAAATTGTTATGAGGAAACTGAATTTTATTTCTTGTCGGGTGCTTGGTGTGGACAGGTTGTGGGATGGAGCTTTTGAGAATTTAAGAGGAAAAACTTGCTCCAGCAGTCATTATCCCCTCCCGTTACTCCACTGAATAATTTCTAAGCATTTATGACGTCACTCGCGTCTGGGCGCTTAATATTGAGCACTCGCTCGACGTAGACAGCCGTGGAGTTCGAGGCCTTTCGAAGAAGAGCCTCGACGTCGAAGGTGGAGGATTACGTGCAGCCGTTAGCGCGCAATGAAACAATCGAGTCTTTTAGCGCGCACTACCTGGGTAGGACACCCTTATCCTAATCCTTTTATGTACTGGATTCGAACCCAGGCCCGCTGAGTTGTGAAGCGAGGATTGTATCCATTACACCATCGAGGCGCGCCCCCTATTCTGTACTTATTGATTCTTGTCCCGAATTTCAAGAGCCTGAACGCTGAAGCAAAATGCCGCAGGCAGACGCTCATAACACCATCATTTTTAGGGTTTAGGGTCCTGTTTTCTTTTTCTCCTGGGCCTTTAGGCATGTCCTACTTTTTAGAGCGTCCGGAGAGAGTTCAAAATTGTCCACTTTTTGTCCTACTTTTCGGTCTCAACTTGTAACGTCTGGCGTGTCCAACTCCCATCTTTTAAGTTCATCTTTGAACAAAGTTGCGGGGCTTGATCGCAAACGTCCACGATCCCCATTTCGCCCTCACGATTCTCATTAGACCTGCGCTGAGCCGGGTCTCCTCGGTGAGTCGCTGACTCGGTTCCAGGTCAGCTCGAGCGCCGGGGCCAACAATCGTAGCGTGGAGAAAAAAGCAGCGATTTCACCCACTAAATCACTCCAATACACCGCCTTGCCTCCCAAAAAATGATACATTCACCCTATAATCTTGAACATTCGACCCCCCACCAAACCACACAATTTGGCTCGCAGACTGATTCATAACCAATCACGCGCGTTTGGCACTTTTAGAAAAAAAATTTCGTCATCTGCAAAACCCAATTTCAAAGATTTTTGCTGTTTAAAAACTAAATTTTGCGGATTCTTCTCGTTCTGCTCGTTAAAAAACCAAATTTTCCAGAGTTTTGCTCTTACATGAACCATTTTTACCCCAATAGCACAATTTCGTCCTCTGGATAAATTGTCGATTTAGGTTTTGGATAAAAATTATATCCAAGGGCTATCCAGGATGACCAGTTTTACAGACATTTTTTATCCAGATAACGTCCAAATGTCCGTCCGCCCAGAAATCAACCACTGGATATCTTTGAAAATATGCATTGGATATTTCCTGGACACAATTTATGAACATGATATCCAGAAGATATCCAGCAGAGTAATTTAACTTCCATTTTATATCCAGGTTGCATCCAGAAGTCCACCATAAGTCTACTACTGGATATCTTATAGAGAATGGGGGTGATTCTGCAACTTTTCCGTATCGAATTTTCTATCGGATAGTCAGATTTCCTGGAGACAGATCAGGAGACTTTTCGATAGAAAATTCGATACGGAAAAGTTACTGAATAGCTCCCAATATCTGATAGATAACTGGTAGAATACCTACAGGCACCTTAATAATTATTCACTAAAATTTAGCCCCGCGCTATTCACCCGTCCTCTCCGAATTGGAACGAATGTTTTTAGACAAGACGGATGGATTGAGCAGGCGCTTAATTTTACTGAATAGGGCCTCAGGAAAGTGTTAGAATAGAAATGAAAGAATTAGGCCCGTATTCAGAGACCTTGCTCAAATGTAAAGCCTGCTTAAATTGAAACCCTTCTAAACAGATGGCTCTTTTTATCGGGACGAATGATTTTTAGGCCCATATTCATAGTCATCAACGAGACTGAGTTTTTGCTTATTTGGATTCAAAAACTAGAACAACCGATTTAAGCACAAACTCAGGCTTGTTGACGACTATGAATATGAGCCTTAAACACCTTAAGCTAAGGCCTCTTTTTTTTTTTTTTTTTTTTTTTTTTTTTTTTAACCTCCACTATCCAAGAGCAGGGGCATGGCACACGCCCCAGGTACGGAATCCTAAGTGGATTATTGTGCCGCTCTTGGATCGGTTGGTCTAGTCTAGAGTCCCTCTCACCGTATGAGGTTGAGGAGGTCCTCAGCTAGAGTCTCGCTGGGCGGAACATATCAGGCGTGTGAAGCCCGAAAATGCTGATCCTGCGAAGATAGCTCTCTCCTCTTAATAAGGTTAGAGGTCGTCGCTTCTTAGAAGCGATAAGAGATAATCGCTAACTGGACCCTTGAGCACAAGAGTGACAAGGATGACGAGCTAGCGCGCGCCGAGTGCGTTGCACTCGAAGAGATAAGCCCCTGCACCGGGGTGTGTTCTTTAGAACGGCCCGCCGAGGGTATGTTTTTTTAAAAAAAACTCCCCTCGGCGGGTATGCTCCTTAGAACTGCCCTCCACAGGTACGTCCCTGGTCCCATCAATGTCGTGTTTGACCTCGGTGGTATCCATGGACGGAGCAGCCGGTGACTGCGGCGTTCACGGAAGGTTCTCTGAGCCCCTTCCGAGTTCTTCATATAAACTTCTGGGTGAGCCCTTCAAGGTCCTGCCAGAAGCCAGGGTAATATAAGTCCACCGCCGGCAGAGCCCTGCATGCCGTAAGCGCCGAGGCCTGCGGTAAGCCTATTACACCAGGGGATCGGCCGGTGCCCTGGGGGTCCGTTCAAAGCACACTTTGCCCCCTGTGCCATGCAGACCTTAGGCACGGACCAAACACCTTGTCTTGAGGGGGGGAAGGAATAGCTAGAGGAGGTAGGAGACGCCACCCCCTTCTGTCCCGGACTCAGGACAGCCCCTAACCCGTTGTTTGTCCACGGGGTCGTATTCGGCCCCCATGTCCAATGGGTGTGTCCGATAACGGACTCCCCACAGCACACGGTGCGCCTTATTCCGACCCAACCCACCATCGCACCTTATCACAGGTCGGCCCAATGGTGGGGCCCCCCATCCGCAACCCGGGGGACGCGCCCGATAGGGGAAACGAACCCCGTGAAAGGTTTGTAGCCATTCACACGGATCAAGTCCGTCACGGGAAGCTAAGGCCTCGTTAAGGTTGGTTTATGAATACGACCCTACAGTGTTCGAGATGCAGAAAAAACTTTAAATTTAAATAAGTCTATAGTAATAGCCAAAAATTAATACAAAAAAAAAAAAAAGTGAAATTGAAAAAAATGAACTGCAACTCTGTAATGAATTTGTAACTCAGCAAGTCTTTCTCACTGGAGCATGGCGTAGCCAGTCCTTAACTTTATTGATCACTTCAATGTCGGTATAGGTGACAGTTTCCCGTTGGCCATTACCGCGCCTGAATTAAAAATTTATGAATGAAACTGTTCCCATGGAATTGAATTAAAGTACCTACAAGGTATAAATACTTACTTATTATTATGTTACTGATTTTCAATGATTGAAACCTTTCTTTGTTCTTCCTTCCCTCCCAATTGTATTTGGTCAGAAACGGGTCAGAAATGAGCTTTTACACATTTTTTTCATGATGGAATACACCATATGTTTGACGGATGTACCTCCCGTCCTTGACAGCATTGATACCTGAACACAGACAATATAACATTCTTTGTAATAAATATGCATTTTTGGAACTTTAAAGTAGGTGCTTTAGGTGGCAAAACGCCATGACGCGGTGCACGGATTCGGACGTATTTTTTTAATGGATTGTGCTAAATCATTTTAATTTATTTCTCATGAAAAAATAAATAAATTTTCAGAGCATTTCAATTACAGCTTACAAAATTTCCTGAGAAATTTATTATTGGAGTTCATGGCCCAGTGGCTTTCCTCCTAAGAGCACGCACGCACCTCACTGTCACTACCGCGACACCACAAGGTCCATGGGTTTTGTCCGCTGTAGCCGCCTGACGACGTCACCGTTGTCCAGGAGGCGAAGTGTTTCCGGGTTCATATGCACCCGAAGACGGTGTTGGTGTTTGAGCGCATGCTGCTCAATTACTTCTTTTACGGTTTCCACCTTGAGGTCTCGGTGGAGGTCATCATTGCGAACATACCAGGGGGCATTGACAATGCTCCTCAGTACCTTGTTCTGGAATGTTTGTATGACCTTAATATTGGTCTTTTTTGTACAACCCCAGAGCTGAATTCCATACGTCCATACTGGCTTCAGCACTTGTCTATATATTAGCAATTGGTTATGGATGGAGAGCTCAGAGTGCCTACCAAGTAACCAAAACAGTCTTCTAAACTTCAGTTTTAGTTCTTCATTTTTCTTCTTAACGTGCTCTTTCCATTTAAGCTTAGTGTCGAGTGTCATACCCAGGTATTTAGCGGTGTTTACTATGGGTACCTGTTGTCCGTTGATAATTATTGGTATATTGATTATTTTCTTCTTTGTGAAGTAGATGTGTGAGGACTTGAGTTCGTTCAGTTTTAGTCGCCATTTTTTGGCCCATTGACATACATTATTTACTGTGTGCTGTAGTTGTGATGTTGCTTCTTCAACAGACTCTGCAACCGCCAGTAGGGCTGTGTCGTCTGCAAACGTTGCAATTGTTGTGTCCCCACTGCTAGGGACGTCGTTCGTATAGAGGAGATACAGCAGCGGCCCAAGTACACTTCCTTGGTGAACACCAGCATTTATCCTCTTTAATGATGAATACGCTCCTTCGTGCTTCACCCTGAAGTGTCTTTCTGAGAGGTACGACTTGAGAATGTAGAAGTGTTGGTCCGGCAAGTTTCTTCTAAGTTTGTACAGCAGACCCTGATGCCAGACTTTATCAAATGCTTGGGAAACATCAAGGAACACGCTCGCGCAGACTTGCTTCCTCTCTAAAGAGTTCTCAATCACCCGAGTGATGCGATGCACTTGTTCAATAGTGGAGTGCTTTTCCCTGAACCCGAACTGGTGATTGGGGATAAGCTCCTTGTCTTTGACTATGGCTTTTAATCTCTTCACGAGTAACCTCTCGAAGAGTTTGGAGATCACTGGTAACAATGATATAGGACGGTACGACGTTTTCTCGCATGATTCCTTACCAGGTTTCAGGATCATGATCACTTCTGCCACTTTCCAGCAACGAGGTACGTATTTGAGTCTCAGCGATGCGTTTATGAGGTAGAGTAACATACGCATTCCTACTTCCGGGAGTAGTTTGACGACATTCCCAGTTATGAGGTCATACCCAGGAGCTTTATTTGTTTTGAGATTGTTTATTGCATATTTAAGCTCATTAAACGTTACCGGTCTTATATATTGCGAAGACGCTGATGGAGGCAGCGTCGGCAGGTCTTCCTCATCTCTTTCCCCTTGCAGCGGCATAAATGTTTCTTCGAGGTGCTCTGCAAATAGTTCAGCTTTCTCTCGGGGACTTTTGGCCCATTCTCCGTCCAGCTTTCTAATCGGAGGAATGTGTTCTTTGGGACGCTTAAGCGATTTAGTAATCTTCCACAGGGAGTAATCCGTGTCCTTTCCTGGAGTTAACTCCATCAATAGTCTGGCATGTGTTTCTTGCTTGATTTCCTTGTTGAGGGCGTCAAGCCGAGTCTTTAGCCTATTCAGTTTTGCTTTGTCACAAGGAGCTCTACTGTTTTGCCAGAGTTTCCTCGCCTTTCTTTTTTCCCTAGCCAGCTCTCTAACCTCACGGGGATATGTGGTGTGGCTGATTCTTGCAATGTTTTCTGTAGGCGTGGCAGACCAAGCAGCTCGCTGAATACATTTGACGAAGTTCCCAGCTTCCTCTTCTAATTGTTCCGGTGATTTTAGAGGGACTGAAAGGTTAATATTAGAGGCGACGTATTCCCTGAAAACATCCCAACTAGTGCGTTGAGTGACTAGCCTTGGCCGGTCTTCCTTCAAAATGATTGAGCCGCTAATCGTAAGAACGATAGCAGAATGATCTGACATTAGACTGCCACAGTCTTCTACGTGAATGAAGTTGTCCGATACTCCCTTGACTACAAAAAAATCAATGAGATCTGGAGTCTTTAATGGGTCCTTGGGCCAATACGTAGGCTTTCCTGATGAATGGAAACTGCAATTTTTTCTTCTCCCAGCGGAGAACAACTCTCGTCCTTTTGTGGTTGTTAGCCTCGAGCCCCAATATGTGTTCTTTGCATTGAAATCCCCGCCGATGACGAAATTAGCACCCAGACTATCCATTAACGATAAGTAGTTCTCTTCTTTCAGTGCGTATCTGGGAGGGCAGTAGATGGCAGAAATGCTACAGCTTTTGCTATTTACGGATGCTTTAACTGTTGCTACTTGCATGAACTCTTCCTGGATACTGGGTTCCACGTAGCGTTGAACGGTGCTCTTAATGAAGATGACTGCTCCTCCTCGCGGTCTACCTGTTGGGTGGTCCGCACGATAGCACGAGTAGCCTTTGATTTTCATGTGAGATGACCTCGTGAAATGAGTTTCCGAGATCAAACAGATATCAACTTTTTCTTGATGGAGAAATAACTCAAGTTCTGAAGCATGTTGCCCCAATCCATTTGCGTTCCATGCTGCTATTGTCACAGTATTTTGACGTTTCATAATTTTTGTCTAACTTTTAGGCTCTTTTCGAGGGTGCTAACCCTCTCAGCCAACAGATTATTGGTTCTTTTTTGCTCGTTCACAATTTCCAATAGTAGGTAGAGTGAGCATTTTATCAACTGAGGATGGAGCCGGATGGCCGCTAACTACCCCAGCATAGGACGTTTGTTTTTTAGTCGGAACAATTGTTTCCCTAGCATCTGGTTGGACTTTCTGAATGATCTTTGCTGCTTGCCTTTTCCCAGCCCCTCCGGTCTTAGAGTTATTGGCTTTTTCTTTCATACGCTGCAACTCTTTGGCTACCTCACATCCACGATAGCTCGCTGGGTGGGCGTCTCCGCAGTTGACGCCTTTTGCTGGGCCCTTCGTGAGGGGGCATTTTTGGGCGTCATGCTTCCCAGCACACTTAACACACCTCGCTTCTCGCTGGCAGTAGGTTCGTGTATGGTTGAACCCCTGGCAGTTCTTACACTGCGGAATGAGATTAGTAGTTCTTCTCAAAGGTTCGATCTTAACTTTTATATTAAGAATCGACTGGATCGTGTATATCTTTTCAGTCTCTTCCATGTTATCGAAGCTAAGTACGAAAAGAGGAAGATTCTTCTTGATGACGACTGGGTTGCCCTCGTCGTCATTTTCCCTGGTTTTTTTAATTAGGTTAACAGCCTCTGTAATTTTATACCCCTTTTCCTTAAGGTCGGTCACTATATCCTCCGGTAAGCAGGAGTGGTGAAGCCCTCTTGCGACTACTCTGAAGGGGCGCTCTTTTTATTCTCATACGTGTACCACTCGAATTTTTTTTGCCTTAAGCCATTAGTAAGAGCACGATACGAGTCGCTATCCTGGGCGAAAATTTTCCTAACATTGTTGGATAACGCTTTGATGGAACACTCTTTTGTGGTTTCCACACTTTTTATGAAATTATGTATCGTACTGTACTCAGTAACACCAATAACCGTTACTGGGGGTGGCGGTGCCTCTTTTTTACTTTTTTCTAGCTGAACATGTGAAGCAGGTCCAGTATCATTACTTTTATTCTTTCTGGCCTCATCGGATATGTCCAGTGAGGAAGATGCTTTCCGTTTCTTTTTATTCCTTTTGAGGATCCAGCTCGTCTCTCTTTCAAGCTGCTCCTCGTCCGTAGCGTACTCAACGCGTTCATTATTGAGGGGGTTAACGTCCAAACGTTCATTTGCTTCGATAATCTGAGATTTGATTTTAAGTTCTGCTTGCCCCAAATGGTCGCATAGACTTAGAATTATATTATACAACTCACTGAATGCAACGTTGATGTTTTCGTCCTGGATGCGAAACGCCGCGGTTGTAGTTCAGTGTTTCACAACCGTGAGTTTAGTTTTCTGCACAATTTCCTCGAGCGTTTCCGCGGGGGAACGACCGGTGTCCCTTTCCTCATCCATCACCGCATAAGGTCATCACACCATAATGAAATAATATGATGCAATCACTGTTATTGTTCCTTTGTTTTACTTTTGTTTTGAGAGCTCCGAACGATGTTGACTGTTCGAACGTTCACGACAAACGATGGACATTGTGAGTTACAAAATGCGCGCCATAGATAATTATGTAGCGTTCCAAGAAATGACGAATCAATTGATTTGCATACTCTACAAGTTCGGTGGAAGCACTGCTAGCTTCATTGCTCAGTATAGACAGAGCTACAAAAAGTGTCAAAAAATTAAAGTAGTATTTGCTTTTTTGGAATTTGTCTTTCAAAACTAATGGTCCCGTGTTCAATTTAAATAAACGGAATTCCGTGGCTTTCCACTGTTTCACATCGTCAATACCCCTAGACTTTCGTGAAAATTCTGCAGGAATGAATGGCCTGAGATCACGTAACATTTTAGAGATATTTTGGACAACTGTTGGCGGCAATAATGACCTTTTATTATTATTTATAGGTGTTATCCACAAACTTATAAGGCGTTTAACAATGCCCAAACATACCATGTGCATGTAATCAAGAGGCACTTGATCTACTATGTTGAATAGTGGAATATTACACAAAACTGTGTGACCCTTATGGAAATTATCGTCTAAACAATTCCTGAATTCAGAATCTGTTCGCAGTTTAGAACTACTTTCTGGAAAACAAAGTCTATTTTTTGAGAAGTCTCCTTCAGTATGACATTTTGTACAGCTGAAATATCCAGAATGATGCTTAATATTAAGTACACAAGCTTTGGCTGGAGTATCACAAATTAAACTATTCAGCCTGACGGAATAAACGTGTGAATCAAAAATAAATCCCTCGTTAATCAAATGAGTAATTTCGTCAACGAATTTAGTTAAGAAACTATTAAAATTTGGTGGCTTGCCATAACCGCACCATGCACCAATCACAAATACATTTTTACACTTTTCTTCCACCACGCTTCCTAAAATTGGCCATATTTCAAGGCCAGATGATTCAGAGAGGGATAGACCGTCAATGCCAACAGTTAAATTTAAAGTATTATTGTCCAATGTCAAACAATTTATATGCGTCTTTAACAATTTCTTAAAATTGTTCTAAATCCCATTGTGCCAGTAACCGTTAACATCCGAGATGTTTACATCTGAATTCCTTGGAGTGCTTAAGGCTAAAGTCCATAGGTCTCTAGTGAGTTTATGTGTCAAGAGATCGCGCTACTGCGCTCGCCAAACGATTCTACTTCTCACGTCCGCAAAAATTGACCGATTTTGTTTTTGTAAATTGATTCCTACTCATTGATGCCAAAAATTTTAAGGAAATTGGGTCGCTGATTTTTAAAATGACTCTAGCCCATAAAATTGTAAATTCAAAATTTGAAAAAATAAATTTTTGGAGAAAACTGGATTATGCCACGAAGCAGCGTGAAATCTTGAATACGAAATGTATTTTGTTTTTTATTTTGGTCCAGAAACATCGTCCGAAAGAGAAAAATGCGACATCAAAAAGAATAGCCGCCCCAAGGCTAGGGTAGTTAGTCATGGTGGTGCGTACGGGAGGGGTCACTCGAACGCCTTCTCAGCTTAACTCCTTCCTTTGCACTCACACGATCCAGGAATTAGTTTCCAACATGCGCTCATTTTGTTAGTACAATTATGAATATTAGGCTCACTAAATTCCTTTTTTATTTATTTTGAGTTTCCATCGAGGAATATCAAGTTCCGTCGACATTCTTCGGCTGCTAATGTGAGGGTGTTCATGGACCATGTCCAACACAAAAAAACAAAAAAATAGAAAACCAGCAGACGCCCTAAATAATTCGTAGAAATAATAATAATTGTCCTTCCGCCTGCTCCTATAGAGACCTTACGTACCGATTTCAGTGTTGGTACGCGGTGAACACCAAGTTCATAGTGAATAAGAATAACTGCAAAACAATTAAATGGGTTGAAGTAGACCTGATATACAATCAAAAAGACGAAATACACCATGGTTCGAAACTAGTTCATTTCCGAGGGACGATTTTTTTTTTTTTTTTTCATACATACATATCTTGCTTTTCTTAATAAATGCAACTTTGTCATTTCCAAGCGAACTTTCGGTGACTCCCGACGCCGGATTCGAAAATATCACATTTTTTCCTATTAGGAATGAAAGTTTTCTCCGGGAATTAGGCCCATATTTATGAACGTTCCTTACCTAGGCCTAGGGCTATGGAAATGTTGAAAACAGGTTTGAGTACAACAGTACAAGTACCGAGATCTTGACCCCTCAAGAACTGACTTATCTATTAAACAGTGAATTTGACCCAGAAAATGAACTGCCTGCCAAAAAATGGCGACTCATAACATACCGATAAGCTTTGCCTCCACTTGTGCCTTTTCGCGTGCGTCAGAGGCATGCCTCATAGCCGCACGGTTTGTTGAACGTGAAGAATGCGCTATTGCATGCCTCAAAAAGCTGGAAGGTTATCAGAAATTGCGTGGACAGCTTAGACGCATGAGTTCTTTAAAGTTGAAGCGAAAGTTGAAAAGGCGTGTGGAATTGAAAGAGGAAGACGAAAGGGCACAAGTGGGGACATAGCTGTAGAGGAAACTGACATTTTCACCACACATTGTCTCATATAATAAATTAGTCCACGGAAAATGACTTTTTCGGCCGATAAAATGAAAATTATCCCACGAATAAATTTGGTTTCTTTGTCCGGAAACTGTGGTTACTCAGTCGGAGGACGCTGCCTCGGAGGCATGACTTTCCGCGATATAAAAAAACTATACCACAGACTAACCAACTTTGACTGAGTTTTGGGCATTTCCCAAAGGACTCTTAAGCCGTGTCCGGCTCACATCGAAGCACTTTGAAAATGTTGTCCTGAGAATAGCTAATAACACCAACTTGACTCATGGGTGAATTGGGCACCCGAATTTAATGATAAATGGACGAAATCTCGATAGTTTCTATGCACGAGGAGTCCAAAATTCGAGTCGAATTTTGACCTGATGAGTCCTTGAAAGGCTCCATCAAGTGATTTTGACGTTTTTGGCAGCGTTTTACCGTTTTCAATGTCTGCATGACCCTTCCCGTGGACGGTGGCCGCGCATTTGAATGCCCTCAAGTCAAAAGAAAGAGCATCAGCGCTGGGTGGACCTCACTAACTGACTGTGGAGTGAATAAAATCTGTCGTTACTAACGATACCCGCCGCAGTGACGCCCTCTTAGGTGCTTTTTGATCATAGGACCTGCTGCATTCCACAACTGAACGTTTGCTCTTCCGGCTCCTATAATATCCTATAGAAATCGCCTACTTTTTGGTGATTCTGGTGTAGATAGATTACTTGAATGGACGAAACTTCATGTCTTGTGGTTTAAGTAAACGAGAAATCCTAAATTCGAAATGGATTTACGATCCGTCAGGGTTGACGAAGTTTTCCGGTGTGACACAACGGGTCAAAAATCGCCTATAATGGACCCATGAGTGGAGGTATAAATGGCCGAAATCTTGGGCAGATCTTGCTGCCTCGGCTCTTTGGGAGTCCTGATGATTACAATCATCTGTTGTAACTACTAACTAGGGTTCGCAATCCCGCATGAACTAGGGTTCAATCGTGCAAGATTGAATGGGGGATTATAACCCACTTTTAGCCCGCTTTTAACGACTTTAACAACAATGAAAAAACATGTCAATTTAATTCAAAGGGAGCGAGTGCAACGCATTAGCGTTATAAAGGGAAACATACCTGGCCAAATAGACAACACAGATTCGCCAGACTAAAAATTGCTTCCTCGAAAACTGAAGGTATGGGAAGCTATGTGATCGTTTCTCGAGGTGAAAAAATTGTTGGTCTTAATTTCATTGGTCTCAATTTGGTGGATTTCAAAAATTCCACTTGCCATTTGCGTTTCAGAGCTTTCTGAACAACTTTGGTTCCGTATCTGTCTATGTGTCTTTACACTTTATACCAACGCTCATATCTCCTAAAGTATAGCCAACCGATTTTGATGACATCTTCGTGATACACGTAGGTTAGGCTACAGATGGTCTCATTTCAATTTGAGTTAAATCGGTCCAATAGGAGGGGCTCCAGGGGGGCGTAGTGTACACTTCTGACTAACGCTCATATCTCCTAGAATAGGCAACTGAGCTTGATGAAATATTCATGATTAACGTAGGTTAGACTATAGATGGTCCCATTTAAATTTGAATTCAATCGGTCCAAAGGGGGTGGCTCCAGAAGGGGGGGGGGGTTGGACTACCCACCAACGCACGTATTTCCTAAGAAAGGCAACCGACCTTGATGAAATATTCATGATGAACATTGGTTGAGCTATAATATGGCCCCATTTAAATTGGAATAAAATTGGTCCAATTGGAGTGGCTCCAGGGGGGGGGGGGCAATGTACGTACACTTGTCTCCAATAACGTACATATCTCCTAGAGAAGGCAACTCATCTTTTCGAAGTTTTCATGGTAAACGTAGGTTAGATTAGACTATAGATGGTCCCATTTCATTTTGAATTAAATCGGCCCAATATGAAGGGCTCCAGGGGGGCAGTGTAAAGTGCACACTTGACGTGCACGATTAGCCAAAATTTTGTTCTCGAATTATCTATGTTAATTTTGGCAGATTTGTCTTCTTAATAAGAGATCAATTGCTGCCTCTGGCGAGTGCTGCCTTGGAGAAAATACCCCTCCTCTCACTACCTAATAGATCCGGCCCTGTTCAACGAAGATAACGTTACTCGAGGAAGCATTGTGCTAACACCATTAGCAGACGTTTTTGGTTTTATTGCTTGTGCGCCGCCCGCGGTTGCCGTGTTATGAGATTGGTAACGTACTAACGTAACGATTAGACCATTTTCGTTGGGCCCTCGAGCCGAATACTTCACAATTTGATCTTCTGCCGTTCGTTTTCCGGCAATTAATTTTTCGAATTAACTGCCAAACTTATTTTATAAATAGCAAAAGTCACGGAATTGGGCCCTGAAAGAGCGAAAGTCCTTAAAAATGGTTCATGTAAGAGCAAAACTCTCGAAACTTTGGTTTTTGAACGAGCTGGAACGAGAAGAATCCGCAAAATTTAGTTTTTAAACAGCAAAAATACTTTGAAATTAGGTTTTGCAGGCAAAATAACGACCATTTTTTCTAAAAGTGCCAAACGCGCGTGATTGGTTTTGAATCAGTCTGTGAGCCAAATTGTGTGGTTTCGGGGGGTCGACTGTTCAAGATTATAGGGTGAATGTATCATTTTTTGGGAGGCGATGGCGGTGTAAAGGAGTGATTCAGTGGGTGAAATCGCTGCCTTTTTCTTCACGCTACACGATTGTTGGCCCCGGCGCTCGAGCTGACCTGGAAACGAGTCAGCGACTCACCGAGGAGACCCGGTTCAGCAGGTCTAATGAGAATCGTGAGGGCGAAATGGGGATCGCGGACGTTGCGATCAAGCCCCATAACTATTTGTTCAAAGATGAACGTAAAAGATGGGAGTTGGACACGCCAGACGTTACCTTGAGAAGTAGGACAAAAAGTGGACAATTTTGAACTCTCCCCGGACGCTCTACAAAGTAGGACATGTCCGGGGAAAGCAAGACGGTGAAAGCTCAGAAAAAGAGGAAGGAGAAAAATAAAATAGAACCCTAAACCCTAAAAATGAAAAATCGTCTGTATAGGTACGGCTTAAAACTCAATAGTAACAGTATATTATACCGGGACGTCCTAATTTGCGGAAACTCAGTAATGCTTGCGGAAACGACATAAAAAATTATCCCAGGACGCTGAAAATGCACACAGTTCCTACTTGCACTGATCTCAAGAAACTTTGTCCACAGTTACCCCGAGTTACCGAATAGTACTAGTACTTCTCCCCGAAGAGTCATTTGCGGAAACGAAAAAAGCTTGCGGAAACGATGTGTAAAAAATTTGGAGGACGCTCAAACCACTCACAGTTACTTCTGACGTCGTTTAGCAGAATATTTGCTAAAAGTTATCTCGAGTAACCGAATAGTACTAGTACTTCTCCCTGAAGTGTCATTTGCGGAAACCAAAAAAGCTTGCGCAAACGATATGTAAAAAATTTGGAGGACGCTCAAACCACTCACAGTGACCCTATAGTCAAAATGTTCGATTTTGAATAAATAAAGCTCTATTTTTTGAAGCAAAATGGTTTAAATTCGAGCTTGTAACACAATAACCCAAATAAATGATTTGAACGAGGTTACATAATATGTATCTAACATAAGAAGTATTCTTAACAGGGTAATCCTGTGAAGTGATTTAGGTCTAACAAGGTCGGGTTGACTTTCATGACAAAATTAGAAAACTCAGATTTGTCCAGATTGAGACGCTGTCATCGTCACAAAAAAATGAATAGCTCCTACCAGAAACTGTTATTCCGAACTACAAAAAAATTGTGATATTTTCGAATCCGATGTCAGAAGTCGACAAGCTTCGTGTGGAACCGACAAAGTTGCTAATGTATTGAGAAAAACGACGTACCTATGCCTTAAAAACGACTGAAAAATCGTATCTCGGAAACTATTGAGTTTCGGACTGTGTATGTAATTCGTATTTTAGAATGCAAATTAGGTCTACTGAGAAACAAGTTTCCTTGCACGTCCGTCAGCAGGATTTTTAGGAATTTTGATTGATATGTGACAGACAGATTTGTTTCGGCCTGGATGCCTTGAGAATGGGGTGAAAGTAGTCGGCAATGTTACAATAAATGAATGTTTTATACTCAAATAAAAATTAAAATAAAAAATAGGTACCAAAATCAGGTCTACTTTCACCCCATTTGTGTTTTGTTTTGCAGGTATTCTGAAACATCCTGTAGGCACCTGTTTTACATAATTATGTATAGGTATTATTCAATCAATCAATTAATTAATAACCTAGGCAAAGTAATAAATAAATGCGGTGATATATTGAAACTAATTTCTGGAGTGCGTGAGTGCAAAGGAAGGAGCTAAGCGTTCGAGTGACCCCTCCCGTACACACCACCATGACTAACTACCCTGGCCTTGGGGCGGCTATTCTTTTTGATGTCGCATTTTTCTCTTTCGGACGGTGTTTCTGGACCAAAATAAAAAACAAAATACATTTCGTATTCAAGATTTTACGCTGCTTCGTGGCATAATCCAGTTTTCTCCAAAAATTTATTTTTTCAAATTTTGAATTTAAAATTTTATGGGCTAGAGTCATTTTAAAAATCAGCGACCAAATTTCCTTAAAATTGTTGGCATCAATGAGTAGGAATCAATTTACAAAAACAAAATCGGCGAATTTTTGCGGCCGTGAGAGGTAGAATCGCTACGGCTATATTCCCTCTCTCTCGCACACTTGTCGTCCACTTTAGCAGGATCTAGAGGTAACTTTGAGAAACACTCAAGGGACCTCAAAATCTTCAGCAGTCCTGACACTGTACAGTGAGGGAGGTTACATTGAACGGCCCACGAAGCCAGCATGCTCGGAAAGTTCTGCTCAGGCGTATTTTCCACGTTAACGGATTCAGTGGAGATGCCGGATTGACCGCTCTCCTCGTAGTAAGGTCGCATGTCATCGTCAAATCCCTAATTAAAGCCAAATCGAAGAGGTAAAAAGAAACACCACTTATTGTGTGTGATCCATACAAACGATAGCACAGGACAAACCATATCTGTTTCCTCGTCTTCCTCCTTGGATAACCCCGAAATCGACGGTATTACAACTACTGGAACATTAGTCGGCAAAGCAGTATGTTGGATAACTGGGTCAACGTTACCAGCCGAAGAGAAAACATTTTGCACTTCTCTTTTTATTATTCGCCGAAAGTGACGCTTTGTCATTTCAGACAATTTCTTTTTCTGGAATAATTACGTTACTATATCTATGGTTTGTCTGTTTAAGATACTATGATAAGTTCAACAGGTACACGCACAGGTTACCAAAAAGTGGTCAATGACAACATTTGATGTATTTTTGCGAGCCTTCAGGGTAGGTACTTTTATCATTTAAGAGTGAATTAATTAGGAATTCATTAGGAGTATTCATTTAATCACTTTGTAAGCCGATAGGTGTATTTCTCTGCATTTTCAGTAAAATTCCACCCCCTTGCCAATGCATTACCAAACACTCGCCGTTTTTAATGTTGAAAATTAAACGAGATCAGTTTTTTCCAAACACACAGAATGAATAATCTTTTATTTACAACACAACATGTGATTGCTGAAGATGTTGATCCTCAACACCCCCCCTCAACATCGTCAGTCAGCGTCACTAACCCGATCCTCAAAGATAGATTTCGGTGAATAGGATAGGATAGTGCTTTTGTCAGGATATCTGCTAAATTATCTTTTGATGGGCAATAATCAAAGCTGATTTCTTTGTTGCGAATGAGGTCCTTTAAATGATGTCGACGAACGTCCATGTGTTTTATTCTTCGGCTGTTTTTATCATTTGTCACGTACTTTATGCAGCTTTGATTGTCCTCATACATGATAGTGGCACTAGTTTGTTTGCATCCCATATCATTGAGTAACAAACGGAGCCAAACAGTCTCCTGGCTTGCTTCGGAAGCTGCTAAAAATTCCGCTTCTGTCGAAGATAGCGCTACACAGCTTTGTTTTTTACAGCACCAGGTAATACAGCTGGATCCGATTTTGAAAAGAAACCCGCTGGTGGATTTGCGATCTGACACATCTCCAGCCCAATCAGCATCAACATAGGCGGCTAAAACGATTGGCTCATCATTTCCACCTAGTTTCAATTTATTATTTTTTGTCCCTTTCAAGTATCGTATTACTCTTTTCAAAGCGTTCCAGTCGCTGTTGGTTGGTTTCTCGACTCTTCTCCCTAAGATCGAGACTGCTAAAGAAATATCTGGACGAGTGCTGGTACTTAAATAAAGAAGAGATCCAATGGCTTCGCGATACTTATTGTTGTCCGGCAATCTTGGAGACTCATTAGTAGCACTGACGAAACCATTTTCCATTGGGGTCTTCTCTGGTCTAGCATCGTCTAAACCATAGTCCACGATTAGTTTTTCAATTTTTCTTGGCTGTGATAGCAGATATCTTCCTTCTTTGTCTTGTTCCACCATTATTCCCAGATAGTTACTTATCCGCCCCAAGTCTCGAATTTCAAATTTTTCGGAAAGCAGCCGAAAAGTTTTTTGTACGTTTTCGTCCGTGCCGACACATAATACGTCGTCTACGTAGATCAAGACGTAAGTGACTTGCCCCGACGAATCTGTATGTGTGTATAGGCACTGATCTGCGACACTTCTCTTAAATTTGATGTGTATGAGCGCTTTGTTGAATGTTTCATTCCAAACCCGTGCAGCTTGTTTTAAACCGTACAAACTTTTTCGAAGTTTGCAAACAAGGTTTTCACTTCCTTTGACGACGAAGCCTTCCGGTTGCTTCATGTATATTTCTTCACAAAGTTCTCCATTCAAAAAAGCAGTTTTTAAGTCAAAATGACGAACTGACATCCCTTTTAACGAGGCAATCGTCAATAAAGTTCGAACAGTGGCTTGTCTCGTGACAGGCGCGAACACTTCGTCGTAATCTTCTCCATATTTTTGGGAATATCCCTTGGCAACAAGCCTGGCTTTATATCGTTCGATTGTTCCATCTGTTCCACATTTTACTTTGAATAGCCATCTATTTCCTATTGCTTTTCTGCCAGGTGGACATTCGACTAGATCCCAGGTGTGACATTCACGTAGTGAAGCCATTTCGTCTTTTGCTGCTGCCAGCCATTTATTCTTTTCTTTTTCAGGAAGTTTCATAACTTCTCTCCAGTTTTTAGGCTCAGGGGCGTCCGATGAGTTGCAATACAACGACGAAAAACGTTCCGGTGGAACACCTTTGTTTACTCTAGCCGACCTCCTCAGGCATGGTGGTTCTTCACGTGACCTTTCGTCTGAACTTCGAATGTAGTTTGCTGTGTTAACTGCCTCACCCCAAAATTCGCCCGGTAAGGCCGATTCTGTTAACATGCATCGAGCCATCTCCTGAAGGACTCTATTCTTTCTCTCGGCTACGCCATTTTGCTCCGGGCAGTAGTTTACTGACAGCCTACGTTGAATACCATTTTGTTCTAGAAATTTACTGAATTCGTGACTGGTAAATTCCCCTCCGTTGTCAGTCTGGAGGTACTTGATTCTTTTTCCTTTCTGATTTTCCACCCTCGCTTTGAATTCTTTAAAAGCTTCCAGGGCCTCACTTTTCTTTCTTAGGCATTTTATTTCACACCACCTAGAATAGTCGTCAATGAAAGTAATAAAATATCGCGAGCCTCCGATCGATTGTGATATTGGTCCACTCAGGTCACAGTGTATTAGTTCCAGTAGTTTTGATTTTCTGTTTGATTTCTTGGGAAATGGGGTGCGCGTCATTTTTCCCATTGCGCATACGTCACATTCAAATTGTTGATTACCTGCAATTTTTCTAACTCCGGTCACGTCTCCTGAGTTAATGATCCTTTTAAGATCTTTGAAATTCAGGTGACCCATTCTTTGATGCCACAAAAACAGATCATAATGTGGAACAGTTTTATTTTCTTTACTTTGTGAACTTGAGACGAAGTATAAATCGTTGATTTTATCAGCCTTGAACACAACGTTGTTCTTACTGTCCGTGACCTCCGCACAGTCCTTTTTGAAAAGTACTTGAAAACCGTGTTCTGTAATTTTGCTAACTGACAAGAGATTTGTGCGAAGCTCGGGAACCAATAAAGTATTTGTAAATGAAATTTCTCTTCTCCCATCTTCAGTATTTACTGGCATCTTGACTGTGCCAACTCCCATCATTTCGATGCTTGCAGAGTTGGCTAAATTTATTTTTCGGTCGGATCGCATTTGTAGCGAATTGAAATTGTTTTTGTCTCGACACATATGGGATGTGCATCCACTATCCAGGCACCAACCATTAAGATTTCTTGTGGATAAAATATTTCCCGTTTCTGTTGACGACATTACTATTTCTTTGTCGCTATCACATTCGCTTTCTTGCACCATGGTAGTCGTACTTTGTTGGCAATAACGTGAAGTGTGTCCTTTGCGGTGACATTTGTAACAAACGATTGTTTCCCTTCTTTCCCGTAGCAGACCTGATGGTTTTGAGAACTTCGTCATAAATGCTCCGCTTGAGTCTTGGGACTCCTTTTCTCTCCGAGCATCGTATTCTTCTAAAATTTTTATTTTTAACGCCTCTAATTTTGGAAGTTCGTCGCGTGACTCGATAGCACACCTGAAGTGCTCGTATTCATGTGGAAGCGAGTATAGCAACATGATGGACAGCAAATCTTCATTTATTTCCATGTCCATGTTTTTAAGCTTGTCTATAATATCGAAAAAATTATTTAGGTAATTCCTAATATCTTCGTCATGTTGGAATTTCGCGAGTGTTAATTGCTTCAGCAATGTTGCTTTTCTGGCTGGCCCCTTTGATTCGTATATGGAATTCAGCTTGTCCCACGTTTCTTTTGCAGTTAGGCAACCTTTTATCTGCTTCAGTTCTGACGGTTGGATGGCCAAAATTATGTCTGCCCTTGCTTTTCTATCCGCGATTTCCCACGCTCTGGCCTGTTCTGGATCAATTGGTTTCGAGGTAGTTCCATCGATGAACCCCCATGAATCGTTTTTTACAAGGAGAGCTTCAATTTGCAACTTCCAAGTATCGAAGTTGTCTCTATTGAGACTTTCCATTTTGATTAAATTCGTCATTACGCTCAAACGCACTGTTTAAGTCTCATAATCTGTTGAAAATTAAACGAGATCAGTTTTTTCCAAACACACAGAATGAATAATCTTTTATTTACAACACAACATGTGATTGCTGAAGATGTTGATCCTCAACATTTAATACTTGTTTACTTATTCATCGAAATATTGCTTTTTGAATTAGAATACCTACTAATTGCAAGTATATGTATAGGGATCTAGCTGATGCTAGATCCACATGATTCAATTATTGTTTAAAAATAAATCAGTTTTATTTGGGTCGTTTAATTTTTTTGGGGGGGGGGGGGGGGCTTATGCTATCGAGAGCTATTAGCCGACGTTGGTTGGATTTTTGTGGACTATAGTGGATAAATTTTAGATAATAAACTGGTTGTACTATGGATAGGTATTTACTATTTTACTATGGGTATATTCAATTTAATTGTTTACTTGTTTATTGTTTTAATTTGTTTTTTTTATTATGTTATTAATTTTTTCTATTATCTATTATTAAATGATTGACGTTCTTTTGGTTATTATATCTCCAACTTACTATCATTAATGAAAGCCGTTAGTTCAATGTATGTAAGTTCAATATTTGCAAGAATGTAGTTATAATTGAATGGAGTATTGAGTTTTTTATATAGGGAGTCTAATAATGTTTCTCTATGTGAATTGTATTTTGTGCATTCCATTATTTTATGTTCAAGGTCATCAGTTTGTCTGCATGTGGTGCATGTTAAATTGTTTATTTGTCCTATTTTCACTAAATATGCGTTGCATATACCATGATTTGATCTGAGCCTATTGATATTTTTGATGGTTTTGCGAGATATGTTCAATTTGTGGAACCATGGCTTGGGGTTTATTAGAGGATTAATCAATTTGTAAAAATAACCTTTCTGTTGTTCGTTAAAATCGGTCGTTTAATGAAACGTTGTTAAGACAGAACTCATTTTGAAACATGGTGCCAAGCGATGAATCCGCGCGCAATGTGGCAGGTCTGAACATCGTTGATCAAACTGCTGTTGGACAGCAAGTTTTGAGGCCTAACGCCGCTGCTCCACCTCCACATATCAATTTTGATTCCCCGAATTGGGCGAGGTGGCGCACACGGTGGGAACGTTACCACCAAGCCACGTTTCTAGGCGTAATGTCTGACGAGTATCAGGTGAATCACTTGGTCTTGGCTTTAGGTGATGAGTCGGAGGATATTTTCGCTCGCCTGAGATTGACAGAAGCAGAACGAAGGAATTACAATGTGGTTTTACAAGCTTTCGAGCAGCATTTCGAAGGCAAAACTAATTTAGTTTTCGAAAGGAGTAAGTTTTTTGACCGCACTCAACGGACAGAGGAGCCGGCAGAACATTTTATTAACGACTTGCATTCAATTGCGAGGAAGTGTAATTTCGGAATTTTGCAGGAGGATTTAATCATGCATAAAATACTGCAAGGCATGTCTAACGTTCGGTTGTCAGAGCAGCTTCAAGCTGACAGCACGCAAACTAAATTGACACTGCAAAGCGTCGAGGAACGAGTGAAACAGACGGAGCTCATTCACAGCTAACAGACTAGTGTCAGAAAGCATTTTGAAGATACAGAGGTAAACCGTGTCAACAACTCAAATTGGTCCACTGATAAAAGTCAGCAAAGAAGAAAGTGCTTTAAGTGCGGGTATGAGAATCATCTGGGAAAGGAATGCCCTGCAGTGAATAGCCGATGCTTTAAGTGTGATAAGTTGGGGCATTATTCGAGGTTTTGTAAGTCAAAACGAGCTGACTGTGTGTATCAATCTCCGTCGTTACAAACACCCAAAGAGAGAGACTTTTTTTTATCGGCAGTTGATTCAAAACATCCTGTCTCAAGTGAGGCTCAATGGGAAATTCAATTACCGGTGGGACCTTCTAGAGTCACCTTTCGCATCGACACGGGAGCAGATGTCACAATTATTTCGGAAAACTTGTACAATAGAAAATGCAAATCTAAATTTCGCCTTTTGAAACAGAAGAGCTTGTTGTATGGTCCCGGGAAGAATAAATTAGACATCATCGGAATTTTTAAAGCCCCAATTAGTTACAAGCATAGGTGCAGTTTTGAAGACATTTACGTTCTGAAGAGTGAAGTCCGAAAACCCTTATTGGGCCATCCAGCAATTGAAAAGCTACAAATAGTTAAGAGGGTTGACGAAGCAGCTGTTTCTGACCGGAAGTATAATTTAAAACAGTTATACCCATCCATTTTTCATGGTATAGGAGTTATGCGTTACAGTTATACAATAAGTCTAAAAGAAGGGCTATCAACACGCCTCGTAGAATCCCTGTACAGCTTAGGGACAAGACCGAACAAGAGTTGCAAAGAATGGAGGATCATGGGATTATCTCTCGAATAGAAGAACCAACGGACTGGGTTGCAGGGATGGTAGTCGTACCGAAGCAGGGCAATAAAGAAGTCCGAATTTGCGTGGACTATTCGGAACTCAATAAGGCCATTAAAAGGGAAAGAGTAGCTTTGCCTGGGGTGAACGAAATTCTGAATCAACTTTCGGGAGCTCAGTATTTTTCGAAAATAGATTGTAGAAGCGGCTATTTCCAAATTCTTCTAGATCCAAAATCACAAAAATTGACATCTTTTCTCACGCCTTACGGGCGATTTGTTTTTAACCGTCTTCCGATGGGTATCTGCAGTACACCAGAGGTGTATCATCGCACGATGACCAAGATTCTCTCAGGTATCCCTGGAGTAGTTACCCTGTTGGATGATTCCCTCATTTATGGCCACACTCTCGAAGAACACAATGATCGGTTACATCAAGTGCTCAATAGGTTGGTAGCAGAGGGAGTCATGTTGAATGAAGATAAATGCGTGTTTGGGGTCCAAGAGGTTACATTCCTAGGTCACATCATTTCAGATAGAGGGATCCAACCCGATAGAAGAAAATTGGAAGCAATCAAACAATTACCTCCTCCAACAGACGTTCCCCAATTACGAAGGTTCTTAGGTATGGTAAACTATCACGTTAAATTTTACTCCAAATTGGCTGAGTCGACGGAGCCTTTAAGGAATTTACTGAAGCATGAAAACGATTGGGTCTGGGATAAAAGTCAACAAGAAGCTTTCGCCAGGATAATTAGCATGTTGTTCAGCGAGCCAGTTTTAGTTTTTTACAATCCCACTAGACCTATAAGAGTTTCCGCCGATTCAAGTTTGCAGGGATTGGGGGCTGTCTTGGAGCAAGAAACTCGCCCAGGCGGCTGGCAGCCAGTACAGTTCACGTCCCGGGGCTTAACTGAGACAGAGAAACGCTATTCCAACTTGGAAAGAGAAGCCTTGGCTTTGACTTGGGCGTGCGAAAAGTTCGAAGACCTTTTAATAGGCATTACATTTATTTTACGAACAGATAACAAACCTTTAGTCACCCTGCTCGGAAAGAAACCCCTTATTGATTTAAGTGCTCGAATTCAACGGTTTAGAATGCGTTTGTTAAAATTCGATTTTCGAGTTGAACACGTTTCGGGGAAGGAATTTTATACTCCTGACACTCTATCAAGATCTCCAGCTTCTTCTTCTTCCTTTAAAAATACCGACATTCTTGAAGACCAGATGACAGAACTGTTTGTTGATCAAGTCTTTTCAGCCAACGTTAGCGACGTTCGGTTCAAAGAGGTATTGGAGGCTCAATTTGCGGACCCCTTGTTTGATATTCTGAGGAAATTTATTACGGAAGGGTGGCCAACGGTCCGTGACACAAGGGTAGCTCAATTTTGGAAGTTTAAAAATGACCTATGGGTAAAGGACGACATAATCCAGTATAAAAATCGCTTAGTGATCCTATACAAGCTACGTGCCGTGATGTTTGACAGATTACACGCCGCTCATGGGGGTGAAAATAAATGCATTGAACGTGCCAAACAATGCGTTTGGTGGCCATC
The DNA here is from genome assembly GCA_038030265.1 of Corythucha ciliata. Lineage (NCBI taxonomy): Eukaryota > Metazoa > Arthropoda > Insecta > Hemiptera > Tingidae > Corythucha > Corythucha ciliata. The sequence goes on from CM075939.1 coordinate 622,515, forward strand.
AATTTCGCAGTATATTCGTGAGAAAGTTGCAACATGCCAAAACTGTGTATCTCATCGTAATCAACGTCCAGAGCCGTTGATACCGTCAGCTCAACCTAGTAGGCCTTGGGAACGCATTGCCATGGACTTCTTCAAAGCAAAAGGGGAGTGGCATTTGGTCGTAGGTGATTTTTTCTCCAGGTACATAGATGTTTGCCCTTTTCCTCGCAGTTTGCAGTCTTCTGAAATAATTGAGTACTTAAAAAAAATGTTTGCACATTTTGGCGTCCCTGAATCAATTCGTTGCGATGCAGGATCGAATTTAAATTCTTTTCAAATGAGACAATTCAGTAGAGAACTTGGGTTTAAAATCATTCCCGGAAGTCCAAAACACTATCAAGGAAATGGATTTGCTGAGTCCATGGTCCGGATAGCAAAAAATTTAATTGAAAAATCACAGGATTTACAACTTGCACTTCTGGCCTACCGATCCACACCGCAGATAGGTTCATATTCGCCTTCTGAACTTTTAATGGGGCGAAAACTTCGTGGGGTTCTACCGATAGATCCGTCGTCTCTCAAGCCTAGGTGGCCAGATTTACATAAATTCAGAGATATTGATGAAAAAGCCAAGCAGGTTCAGAAACGGAGGTTTGATAAGAGGCACGCAGCTCGCCCCTTAAGAGATTTAAAAGAAGGGGAACACGTTTTCATAACGGATATGAAAAGATTTGGTACAGTACGGACAAAAAGTACGGAAGCACCGCGGCGTTATCAGGTCGGAACCGAAACCGGAATAGTGACCAGAAACCGTGTCAACTTGATACCAACGAATTATTTGCGACCGAAAAGATGTGATGACATCAAGAAACAAAAATCCATCGAAGTTCCTCATCGATCCAAAAAATTTGATGACGATTGTGACCCTTGTCTTATTTTCCGCGCCAACACGAAGTCAAACACGACGCAGACAGTACTTCTGAACCAAAGGCTCGCGAAAATATGCCTACATTGCCTCTAGCACAAACCTCACGAGCACTCGTGCATTCGATCCCTATTAAAGGTACACACAAAAAAAAACGCTGCGAATTATCGAACAATGCCTTATTATTTTGACTGTGGGTTTATTATTCATGGATGTAGTCAAATCCGGCTTGAAATTACATGAAAATCGACACCCCACACCCCTATGACCCCAAATCCTTTGAAAATCCCCATTTTGGACCCGCTTTTGACCCATAAAACCCAAGGAGGTTATTTGATCAAACTGATCAGATGTTAGGACCAACTAGACCCCAATTTTGAGCATGAAATTGGCAGTTTAAAGGGACGATATTGACAGTATTGAAAGATAAAATTGACAGTATAGGACGAAATTGACAGTTCCGTGGACGAAATCGACAATTTTCATAACGAAATTGACAGTCTTGAATGACGAAATTGACAATTCCAGTACAAAATTGACAGTTTCAAGGACGAATTTGACAGTCAGTTTCTACTACTCGACTGTTTCCAGTGAAGGATTCTTAAAAATCCTTGGAAATCACTGCTTGGGATCTTTTTGTTATGTGTGAGAAAATAGAAGGGCAGTTTCAAAGTCGCAAGTATGTCAGTTCCTGGGGGCGAAATTGACAGTTTAAAGGGCGAACATCTTCCAGACGGGTGAGTGGGTCCTTTTTCGGTCCAGTTTCGACTCTATTTTAGCCGTGAATTCGCAGATTTTTTCATGTTGACCCACGAAAATAACGTTTTTCATTATTTTAAGCCGAAAATGAGACCCTTAATTGTCAACTTTAGGCGGGAATTATACGATTTTTCTCTATTTTAGTTGCAAATGAGCGCTTACCTCAATTATTAACGGGAAATTCAAATATTTTTCTCAGTTATATCCGTGAATTATTTCTCAACTTTAAGCGAAAATCGCCGCTTTATTTCAATTTTAGCATTGAATTAACGAATTCTCTCTTTTTGACCCGCGAATTAGCGTTTTTATCCATTTTTGGTACGAGAGAGAGAGTTTTATCCTAATTTTAATTAGCGTTTTTTTCAATTTTAGCAGCGATTAGTTTTCCCAGTTTCAGCCGCGAAGTACCTACCACTTTTTTATTCAATTTTACCATCGGGGACTCATCGACTTTTCTCAAATTGATTTGCTTTTTGACAACTTTAGCCGATTTTACGCATTTTTTTCCATTTCACCTGTGAATTTCGGGGGGCTTTTCTCAAACTGCCGTGAATTATATAATGTTTTCTGAATGTTAGCCGTGAATTAGCGCTCAATTTTAGCCGTGACGAACCTGCCGAGTGATTCTCATCGCTGCTTTTTCTCAATTTGATTGCCTCGAATTAGCGATTTTTAACATTTAATAAAAACGTTCAGACTTTCTTTTGAAAATCCCAATGTTATGTTCTGCTTTAGAATTAACTGAAACGCTGAATATCTGAGTTTAGGGGGAAAAAAAAAAACATTCACGGTTTTTGGTTGATTTGCTGGGGTCCCAGCCCAGGCCAATTCATCCTCTTTACCACATTTTCAGGGCTCTTTTCAGCTTAATATTCAGCTTTTACGAGTACAAAATACGGCGAATTTGTTGGTAAAAAAACAAAAACGGAACGAGGAAAACTAGGTAACGGAGGGAGGGGGAGCTTTTCAAACATTGGAAAGGGTTCATATACATTGAAAAACACTATGAATTTACCTTCGACGAGTTGCTTTCAGTGTCCTTTAGAGGGGAGGGAAGCTACTTTGTTAAACAAGAAGTTCAACCAAGTGACGAAATGATGAAAGGGGTGTGAGTGGGGGGGGGGGGCGGTGATGAGGCTAAAGGACGAGTGGGTTTTGATGTAAAAAGCTTTTTTGAACGACTTTTCTATTCCCCCACTCGATCACACAAACCCTTCAAACAACCGGCAAAGCTATTCGAAGAAAAGTTGGAAAGTGTATTGGTTGGTTGAATGTGGTGTGAGGGGTGGGTGAAAAGGGGGGGGGGGGCTCTTTACAAGCTTTGCCTTCTGGTGTGTACTCATAAAACGATGACACTAGCATTTTCTTGGATGGCTAGCCGTAGTATCCGTGTGGTGGTACGGGTGAAGAAAGGTCGGGTTTTATTCACGATTCAAAGGAGCCACTAAAATGTTGGTGGTGGTTGGTTGTTGGAGGGGTGGTGGGGGGAGGAGAGTGCCTTATTAGAAACTTTACGTCACCAAGATTTAACAACCAGTTAACCGATAGAGTCTTTAGTGGAGAGAAAGAACGACTTGGAAGGTCCTCTAAAGCTGGGACAACAAGCTTGCGAAAGCAAACTTTTCTAATTTTCGCTACTTTTTGATCGTTTGGTTAAAAAATAGGTGACTTTCCATCGCTTAGAAGTGATAACCCATCACAAAAACGTTCAATTCACATAAGAAACTTGATAATCAGTTGGCAACTGTGAATATATTCCAAGAATTACCCTTTTCTGTCCTAAACTTGGCCCTGGCCTTGGCTGGGAATTTGGGCTTTTGGTCCTGTTCTATATGTTTGAAATTGTCCGGCCCTTCAGAATTGCGATTTTATGCCTTGAAACTGCGTGCTGCACCCCTATAGACGTGAATCCAGGATTTGGTTGGCTCAAGGGAGTTGTGTACTCAGGGGCGGATTTAATGTAAAATGTTTAGAGGGGCTTAGCCCTGAGCTCATGATCCCCCCACCTCTCGCAGATCAAGTCAAATTCCAAATTTTGTGGATTTTTGCTATCAGAACGAATTTCAAAGGTTTTCCTCGCTCAAAACGCCAATGTCACAGAATTGACTCCCTAAAAAGCCAATTTGCACCGGGTTGACTCTTCATGAATGCAATTCCGCTCATTAGACAATTTCGATGTCCAAATATCACGTATTGAACACACCGCAAAAACCAATTCCGTGGTTTTGGCTACTTCAATAACAAAATTTGCCGGTTTGGCACTTATTGAGACCAAATTTGTCGGATTTCGTAGGTCAGAAACCAATTTCATGGGGCTGGCTCCCTTAAGACAAGCTAATTTAACGGGATTTCACACCTTTTTAGAGGATAAATGAGCGTACTGGCTCATTTTAAAGAGAAATTTCACGGCTATGGCTGTTTTTAAAAACAAAATATCGCAGGGTCCAGACGCGGATCCAAGATTTAGTCAAGGGAGAGGCTTATGAAATTGTGTCCTTCGCTCTAATAAAAATGGCTTGCTATCAATTCACTGCCTATTCCCACCTTAAAACGCCTTAAAAATTGCCAAACGGGCAATTACCGCTTTAAAAAAAAAAAAGGAAAGCCCAACGGACTTCACGCGGTCTAAGAGTTACTAGACTGACGGTTTGTGCAGCCCTGAAAATGCATGAAAAGATCATGAATCCCGCTATGAAAAAGGCTAAATCTTCCATTCGCGAGCTCAACTAGCTGAAACTAGCGATTCCCGCTCAAAAAGTGGCCAAGCTGACGTAACGCGCTCTAAAAATGGGCAAAATAACAATTCACGCTCCGCAAATCCCTTAACAGACAATTCCTGCCCTAAATATTCCAAAATCAACCATTTGCGCGCCAAGAATGACCATACGGGCGTTGGGTTACAGAACTAATAGCGTCCTTAGAAAATCAAAACTGACGATTCGCGCTTATTATAAATGGCCCAACAGATTTTACAAACCCTAGAAATGGAAAAACTGACGATTCATGCTCTGAAAATATCACACTGGCTATTCACTCCCTATAAATGACTATGCTGACAATTTGCGACCTAGAAATAGCAAGCTGACAATTCGCACCCCATAAATGGGATGACGGACTGTTCGCACCTTAAAAACTGGCAGAACTGATTGTTTGCGTACTCTAAATGGTTAAACTAATAATTCACGCAATTCAAATGTCAAAACTGAGTTCGTAACATACAATTGACTAAAATGACGTATTCATGCCCTAGGAATGGCTATACTGGCAGCGTTAAAATTGCCAAACTGGCTATTCACGCCCTACAAAATTTGTAAAACTGACTCTATGCGGCCTACGGTGAATGGTTAAACTGACAATTCGTACTTTGAAAATCCCAAAGCAGATGATTCATGTCCTGAAAATGGCTAAATTGGCCATTCGCGCGTCAGAAATAGCCATACTGAGCCTTCACGCCTTAGAAATGTCTAAACTGACGATCCTGGCCTTAAAAGCTGGCTATTTACGCTATTTTGCACCCTGTAAATGACATAAACAGCTCGTACCAGCAATTCACGGTCTAAGAATGGCCTAACTGACCGTTTGTGCTCTACAAAGGCTAAACAGAGAAACAGACGATTCACGCCTTCAAATTTGGGTGGCTATCCGCACCCAAAAATGGCCAAACAGGGCTATTTGCACCCTTCAAGCGATAAGCTGACCACTTGCGATTGCGTTCCGAGCATGGGCCGTCCTCACACCGACCCCCCCCCCCCCGCCACCAGCGTTAGGTACATGCACCTCATGGACTGGATAAACTTTTAGATTTGATTTGAAACTGATTACCGACTCTCAGGCTATTAAATTGCTTGATTGGTAAATCACGCCCTAAAAATAGCTAAATGTGCAAATTCGTGCCAGTGAAATGGCGAACTTACCATTCATAGCGCAAAAATGGACAAACTGAGCCACGACGATTCGTCCACCAGCAGACGATTTGTGCCCTAAAAATAGCAGAACTAATAATTTGCGTCTTGGAAATGGCTTAACTGACGATTCATGCCATTAAAATGCCTAATGTGACTTGCTGCTGGTTGAACCTAAAAAAAAATTCACGGATTTCACTGCGCCAAAAACAAATTTTTGCTCGTTGGAACCATTCGAAAAATTTCGAATCTAGCGATTCATGCCTTATAAATTGCTAAACTAACCATTCACACCCTAAAATTGACTTTACGGACGATTCGTCCCCTGGAAATGCCTAAAATGACGACTCGCACTTGGAAAATTGCCAAAGAGGCCATCAGGCCATTGAAAATGACTGAACTGACGATTCGTGCTCTGAAATAACCAAACGCCTTAAAAATTTCAATCTTCAAAGTTTTGGTCTAAATATGGTCAAACTGGTCATTCGCGCTCTTTGGAAAGCGTCAGGGACAACCAATTGTCAGTAGGGACAACGACAATTGGCCCCCTGAAAGTGGTAGAACAGACTGGACAAGCCCTAAAACGGGCTGCTGGTCGTATTGACAATTCATGCCTCCCCCCTCCCCCACAATGGCTATACTGATAGATTTTCGTCTTAAAAACGACCACTCGCGTTCCAATAATGGCCAAATTGACCATTCGTGTCTTAAAAATGCCTGAACTGACGATTGGTACCCTAACTATCACCAAAACGACTAGTCAGGCAATAAAAATTGCAAACTCAGTCACTGACGTGAATTCTGGTTTCAGACGACCGTATGGATTTTATTAAGTCCTCCCTCGGCAACTGTCAGTTTCGGTCGAGCTGTCAATTTCGTCTTTAGAACTGAGAATTTCTTCTTTAAAAAACTCCCAATTTCACCCCAGAAACTGACAGTCTTGACTTGGAATCTGTCAATTTCCTCCTGCATATAAGAAGATCACAAAACTTGATTTCGAGATTCAGTAGCGGACCATTCGGGCTCACAACATGGAGTTTTTGGGCCCCTACACCTGAAACAGTTAAAACTCTCAAAGCGATTCCGTCCCGTAAACTGTCAATTTCGGCCAGGGAACTGTCAATTTCACCCGAGAAACTGTCTATTTTGTCTCAAAAACTGTCAATTTCGTCCTGGAGACTGTACATTTCTAGTTGAAACTATCAGTATCGATCTAACACGGTCAATTTTGTCCTATGAAGGTCAATTTCGTAATTCAAAACTGTCAATTTCGTCGTCAAAACCACACCGATATCATTCTAAAACTGCCAATTCGCCCCACAAACTGTCAATTTCATCCTCGAATCTGCCAATGTCTTCCTAGAAACTGTGTCAAGGGATTCCGGAAACTGAAGATTTCTAAGTCCCTTAACCGAAAACGGTCGAGTACTAGAAACTATCAATTTCGTCGTTCAAAACTGTCAATTTCGCCCTATAAACTATCAAGTAAATGTTCAAATCTAACAATTTCGACTTTTAAACAGTCAATTTCGTCCCCAAAACAGTCGCTTTCGTCGCCAAACCTATCATTGTCGTCCTGAAACTGCCAAGATCGTCCTACAAACTGTCAATTTCGTTCAAGAATCATTCAAAACTTTCAATTTCGTCCTGGAAACTATCAACTTGCATTTGTTCGAGAAACAGTCAATTCCTTTCTGAAACTGTCTATTTTGTCCAGGGGGGGTGATTCTGTAACTTGCAAAATTTACGTGTCGTAAAATGGAAGAAGGACGAGGGAAGGTACCTCGTTGCCATGGTTTTTACGATACCTACTGAATTAAACTGTGGAATTTTCACGCTAGAATGTGTGGTCTCGAAGAAAAAATAATAAATTCTTGACAAATGCGTGGAAAAACCAAGGCAACGGGGTACATCCTCTCCCCCCTCCTTCCCAGTTACGACACGTAAATTTTGCGAGTTACAGAATCACCCCCCAGGAAATTGTAAATTTCGTTGTCAAAACTATCAACGTATTCCTAAAACTCCTAATTTCATCATATAAACTGTCAATTTCATCCTCGAATTGGTCAATTCCAACATTCAAAACTGTGTCGTATTTCAAACTGTCAATTTCGACTTACAATACTGTCAATTTTGCCTCAGGAACGGACATTTTTGACTTGGAATCTCAATTTCCTCCAACATAACGAATATCCTACTACTACTAGTACTAGAAACTATCAATATCGTCGTTCAAAACTATAAATTTCGTACTGGAATTAATTAATGGACATATTTATCTCGGAAACTGTAAAATTCGTCCTCTAAACATGCCAATGTCGCCCTATGGACACTGAAATTTTCTGAGTTAAAAACTGTCAATTTGACAGTTTGTGGAACAGGGGCTTGAGAATAAACATCTTGGGGGGGCTAATACGTCCAACTGTGGGGGGGGGGGCTAAGTCCCTATAGCCCCCCTTAAATCCGCCAATGTGTGTACTTTCGCTCAACTAAAAATGGCTTGAACAGCCAATCGCAGACTAAAAATGGTCAAACTACACTAAACTGACGTTAATGACGCCCGAAACTAGCAAAACTGACGATTCGCGCATTGAAAGTAAAGTAGCTAAACTAACTATATGGGCTCTAAAAATTGCCAGACTGGCAATTCCCGCTCTTAAAACAGCCAAACTGTCTTCATGCTTATCTAAAAACGGCTAATCTGATGATTCGTACAGTCCTGAAAATATCACAGTTCCCGCCTGAAAATAACTGAATCAACTCGAAAATGACGATTTGCGCGCCAAAACTGGCCAATACTGAATCACTTGCACCTTTGGCTTGACGGAATACTCGCGTCCTGAAAACAGCAAAGCTTACGTTTCACGCCAAACAATGACTAAAATAGCTGAACTGGCGATTCGTGCCCTGAAACTGCCTAAACAGATGATTCTTGACATTAAAATTACAAAATCGACCGTTCGCTTGCCAAAAATGGTCAAATAACAGATCATTCGCACCTTTGGCTTGACGTACCATTTGAGCCCTGAAAATTGCAAAACTTGATATTCGCGCATTGAGAATGGCTAAATTGACTATTTGCGAGCTAACTGACAATTCGCACCAAGAAAATGGCTAAACTGGCAATTCTAGCTATAAAAACGGCCGAACTTATCATTCGCCGGCCTATAAAATGGTTTCTCTGGTGAATCTTGGCCTGAAAACATCGAAGTGCACCTAGAATATACTTCCAAGATTGACCCTACTCACAGTTTAAACTGTAAAAATGGCCAGATTCACGCTCTGAAATTGGCTAAATTGACTCTATGTGGTCCATAAATGGTTAGACTGACGATAAGCGCTTTGAAAAGCCATGTGCAGATGATTCCTGTCCTTAAAATGGCAAAATCGACCATTCGCACGTCAAAAACGGCCAAGCTGAGCCAGTCAGAATTTTTATTGGAGTCGAAGGAAGGCTGAGGTCTCTTCTAAGGTTCCTAAGATGTACGGCTTCCTTTGACGCTTCCGTTAGAGCCATGTATTCGCTCTCCATGGTCGATTGTGCCACAGACTTTTGTTTTTTTTTAGACTCCCAGCAGATCGCAGATCCGGCAAATAGGAAAGAGTAGCCTGTGTTCGAGAGTCCGTCGATGCAGTTACGTCAATTAGCATCTGAAAAACCGCTTATATTTGTCGTAGCTTTATTTTCAAAAGTGAAGCCAGTATTTTTCGTGCCTTTTAGGTATCGCAGAACTCGTTTTGCGGCGTTCCAATGCTCACTTTGGTAGCAGGTATTGAATTGCGAGAGATAGCTAACCGAAAAAGCTATGTGGGGCATGCGGACCCACGTTAACCGTGCCCATCCTAACGCAAGGATCCGGACAGACGACATGGGCGAGGATCAAGATAACACCTTCAACGGTACAGCAATTCAGGATCCAAATTCAGACATCGTCCCAGATTACGTGCAAAACAAGTTCATGGAGGGATTCGGAGCAGGTCTCGTGAACTCAGCAGACGAGGGAGGTGACGAGGAGTGGGGGGCTCGATGGTATCAGATAGCAACACTTCAGGGCAAGCAATACACAGTCCCTCAAGGGAACGTAGGCCGTAAACTTGCCTCATTACTGACCTCAGAGATCATGGGGGTAGTCAACGGGACCCACACATCAGAGAGAATCTTCGTGTTATGTGCCACGGTGCTACAACGAGAGAAGCAGATAAAATCACCTTTCGACGTAAGGAGATCAATCAGCAAGCGCATGGAGCTCTGGGAAGGCGAGAGATTCGACGAACTAATCCAGGAAGCAATAAGGTGCGACAAGAAGTTGAAAAGAGATAACCATCGAGCACTGGACCAGCCGCAAAGAGCACGGGTTCTCACGAGACCCCGGCAGCAGAGACATTCCTTTCCAGCAACCTCCCCTTCAGGATGGATGTGAACGTCTCACCAGGACACATAGAGCGTGCAGCTCATCGTCTCAAAGGAAGTGCCGGACCAAGCGACACAGACGCTGAACAGTGGAGGAATCTCTTGCTTCGATACGGCGCTCATAGTGCTCGTTTGAGGGACGCAGTAGCTGCACTTACACGTCTTTTAGCAAACACAGTCGTTCAGTGGGGAAGCATACGAGCCTTACTCGCAAGACAAGGAGTCGCCCTGGACAAGAAGCCTGGGGTCCGGCCGATCGGTGTAGGAGAGGTGCTCCAAAGAGTATGCGCAAAAACAATGGCCACTTTGACAGGCAGCGACCTAGCAGAAGAGTGTGGAGCGGACCAGCTGTGTGGAGGGATCAGGAACTGAAGGAGCGGTGCATATCATCAATACGCTATTTGAGACGCAGGACGGTTGTGAGGGAGTATTACTTATGGACGCTTCAAACGCATTTAACGCCATGTGCCGCCCATTAGCCTTATGGAATGCCAGGGTGCTTTGGCCTCGGTGTGCCAATTTTCTCTTCAATACATACCGTGGCTTCCCCAAAACAGTGTTTAGATGAAGCAAAGCAGTAATCCTCAGCAGAGAAGGCACAACACAAGGTGACCCTCTGGGCATGCTGATGTACGCAGTTTTGATTTTTGTCTTTAGAACGCGAAAAACATGTATTTTATTTAATGGAAAGAACTTTATTTTAAATCGACGGAACAAAAACGAGAGGAGTGCTTTTTTATAATCGGAGACCCCAGTACACAACAAAAACGTTACCTTGGAAACGAAAAGAACAGTTACCGCGCGTGTTACAAAATTGTGAGAATAAATTCAATACTTTCCCTTATTCGAGTAATTTTGGGAATGAAAAACGCGGGGAAAAACGTACAAAAAAATTTAAAATTGACCAGTAGTAAGCCCCAACTTTTGACGCAAATACGACAGCCTAGCGTAAGGCATAGGTTTCGTGAGTAAATCTGCTAATTGAGATTCCGACTCGATATGTGATACTTCCAACATTTTGGCTTTGATACGGTCACGAATGAAGAAATGTTTTCTTAAAATGTGCTTCGATCTTGAATGGAATTCCGGATTTTCCGAGAGACGTTTTGCTGCCTGGTTGTCGACAAGCAGAACTGGCACCGATGTTAGACCAATTAGCTCATTCAGAAGTCTCGAAATACAAATGACTTCTTTTGATGCAGCATTCGCAGCAACCAATTCGGCTTCACAAGTGGAATCAGCGACTAGACGTTGACGCTGACTGAACCAACTTATGGCTGCATCCGCGTAAGTTATTACCGCACCAGTTGTAGATCGGTAGGTCGATTGGCATCCAGCAAAGTCGGCGTCGCTGTAACAACCGAGCAGACGATTTTCTGGCTTACAGCGATATACCAGTTTCAAATCCATGGTACCAGCGAGATATCGGAGAACTTTTTTGACTTTTCCTACGTCCTCCATTTTTGGATTTTCTAGTGTACGGGATAAAACGCCGACGGCGAAAGAAATGTCGAAACGAGTACCTCTAGCTAGGTACAGTAATGCACCCACTGCCGAACGATAGGGAAAATTAACTGGTGCTTTCCCTGAAGCTGAACTCCCTAGTTTGTCGATAGGTATTTTGGTTGGGTTACATTCAGCCATATTGAATCGCTTAAGAACTTTCTCGATGAAAGCTGTCTGTTTTACAGCTATATCACCGTTGGTTTGCGATATTTCAAGTCCAAGGAAGTATGACAGTTCTTTAACGACGATTTTGAACTTTGTACGAAGTTCTTGGACAAAAACTCTCATTTCCTGTTTGGATGTTGAAATGACGAGACCATCATCCACGTATAATGCGACGATGACCTTGCACGAATTTTGCCGACGGATATAAACGCATGGATCCTCTTGACTTTGCTTGAATTTGAGTCGAACCATAAAGTCATCGAATTTCTGGTTCCAGCAACGTGAAGCTTGCTTCAGCCCGTTCAAGCTTCTTTTCAAACGACAAACACGATTTGTGCCGTCCGAATAGCCGATTGGCTGTTTCATGTAGATTTCTTCATCTACATCGCCATTGAGAAAAGCAGTAGATACGTCGAACTGCATCATCTGCATCCTCTCTGTAGCAGCTACCGACAACAATGTCCGAATTGTGTCTAAACGCGTGACTGGACTGAAGGTGTTTTCGTAGTCGATGCCGGGTCTTTGTGCGCAACCTTTAATCACCATTCTCGCTCGATATTTTTCGACAGTGCCGTCTGGGTGGCGTTTGAGACGATAGATCCATTTATTATCAATGACAAATTTTCCGGGAGGAAGCTCGACCAGGTCCCATGCGTCGTTCGAACGCATAGAGTCCATTTCCGCGTCCATGGCTTTCTTCCATTCGTCTTTATCTTCGCGTCCCATCGCTTCAGAAAACGACTTAGGATCGTCTTCTACAATAAATGCTTCGGCTATCGTGACGTAATCATTTAAATAACTGGGTTTTTCATGTTTCCGCGATATCGTTATGATGCCTGAAGCAGGATCGTCCTCATCTTCTGACGATGAAGATGATTCTAATGGAACGTCTTCGGTTGTTGTTTCTGTTAATTTTTCACGATCGGTTTCATCTTCTTTTTGAATGACAGTTTCATCATCTTCAAAAGGCAAGGAGACGCGCTCGTCACAGTCACCAATTTGTTCGTTAAAAATGACGTCTCGGGACAATATTACATCTCGTTTTTCAGGAACGTATATCCGGTAGCGTTCTTCGCCGTCATACCCAACGAGATATCCGACTACAGCTTTTGAATCCATTTTTCTTCTCTTCTGCGCAAGAATATGGACGTAGCACTTGGAACTTACAATTCTCAAGTGTTTTATTCGTGGTTTTTTACCAAACCAAATTTCGTGAGGACTTTTGCTCTCGACCGATGACTTTCCTATTCGATTTAGGATGTAGCCAGCAGTAGTCACGAGTTCTGCCCAGATGGCGGTGGGAAACTTGACTTCCGAGTTCGAGTATTTGAACGTTCGAGCCATTTCGACAATGGTTCGATTCTCCCTTTCGACCGCTCCATTCTGCTGAGGAGTATATGGGGCCGTTAGTCGTTGCGTTACCCCAAATTCACGAAGTACGGCTCGAACTTGTTCGTTGTCAAATTCTCCTCCGTTGGAAGGAAAGGAATTCCTTCACCTGATGGCCAAGTGTTCGAGCCTTTGTTAAAGCTTCTCGAATGGCTTCTTTCACTGCCGAGGCACAACACAAGGTGACCCTCTGGGCATGCTGATGTACGCAGTTTTGATTTTTGTCTTTAGAACGCGAAAAACACGTATTTTATTTAATGGAAAGAACTTTATTTCAAATCGACGGAACAAAAACGAGAGGAGTGCTTTTTTATAATCGGAGACCCCAGTACACAACAAAAACGTTACCGTGGAAACGAAAAGAACAGTTACCGCGCGTGTTACAAAATTGTGAGAATAAATTCAATAGATCTGTTGGCTGGTAGCTTGGTAATCTCCCATGTGGCATTTTTAATCTGGGCTGGTATTTCACGTTTAATGGCGTCGGCCCACAATTCTTTGTTTTGTTCGGCTGCAAGGCATATTTCGTCGCAGAAAGTTTGACATTTCGTAGTCGGTCGTCCAGTTTGGAAGACGAAAAAGTCACCCAGATCGACTTCGGGGAACAGTATTTTCGTCAACATCGAGGATGTCCGCGGACGGGTGTTCTTCGCCCGTTTCTGAAACTGCGAGATCAGCAGGCTCGTCCCTGTTGTCGCGATTTATGTTTTCAAAATTTTCATTTGTGGCTGGTTCAGCTTGGTAGTGGTCCAGGTGTGATTCATTTTCAATTTGTAGTTGTGGTGAGTCTACAGACGATTTTGGTTGAGTTCTTGACGAGTTCACAAGATTTTCAAACTTCGGGAAATTTGGATCGGTTTGACTGGTGTAAAAGGTTGACATATCACCGAAGACTTTTACGTCACGAGAGATGACTATTTTATTTAGATGAGGGACCCAAATTCTATATGCTTTTGAGAAGTCGGAGTAACCCATAAAGATTCCTTCTTTTGCGCGAGGGTCGAGCTTCGATTTTGTTTTGGTTTTATCTAGAAAAAATGATTTAGCGCCGAAAAGTTTCAATGGGGACGGCCGATGGGACACGGCCAACCCATAATTCAAAAGGAGTTTCATCACCGATTGATCTCGAGAGGCATCTTTTTTAGTAGATAATTTGCCGTATTGACTGATTCCGCCCAGAATTTAGGGGGCAGCTCAGCTTCAATTAGAAGGCATCGAGTTTTGTCGAGTAGAGAACGGTTTTTTCACTCGGCTAAACCATTTTGTTCAGGCGTATACGGCGCTGATAATCTTCTCTGGATCCCATTCTGTCGGAGGTAGTGGTCAAATGCAGTGTTGCAGTACTCTCCTCGCCCGTTGTCGCGTCCAGTAGCTTTTTCGACTTCGTTCCGATATATTTTGAAGACGTTTAGAACTTCATTTTTAGTCTCGAGGAAGTAAATTTTGCAGTAACGACTATATTCGTCTGTGAATGTGACGAAATATTTATTTCCTCTTGGTGAAGGGGTAGGGAAAGGCCTGACAACGTCTGAATGGATTATTTCCAGTAGTTCTACCTTTTTGGGGGATGTTTTTGACGGAAAAGGCAGTTTTGTGAATTTTCCTTTGACGCAAATTTCACAATCACCGAGTTTTTCTTGTTGGTTAAAGTCTAATCCCATAATGATTTCATTTTTCAAAGCGTTGCGAAGTGCATCTTCATTTATGTGACCGAGTTTTCGATGCATCAGATGGATATTAGTCGATGTGAGGTGGCAGGAGTCAGTTTGCGGCTTATTCAAGTAGTACAAACCGTTTTCAGACTTTTTGCTTGAAGGACCTTATGTCCTTTCTTATCAATGACGTGGGCTGAGTGTTTTTGGAATATGACGTCGAAACCATGTTCCGTTATTTTGCTAACGGATATTAAATTTGTTGTCAAATCCGGAACGTCAGTGTTTTTTTTAAAATATATAATATTTATTAACAATAAAAAGGGTAACAAAGGGGTCCAAACATAACTGGCAGAGAGCCACCAAGCAAACCCAAGCCAACCCAAGCCGCAACGAAACTCCTAGGCTCATTGTCATCTAGATCTGAAGGGCCGCCCCGTCTGCAACGCCGAGGAGATCATCAGCATTGCGCCATCTCTTCCTCGACGAATGGATGCAGAGGCTTGAGGCACGAAGGATTGCAAAGGTCAGCCTAGTGCGAACCCAAGCTCTCACTACGTGCTGAGGCTTTGCCCATTTGTCCGCAAGTCGCTCAGCCAGAACTTTGACAAACGCCGCCATTTGAGTGGCAAAGTGGCCGTCAACTGACGTAACAAGGGGAGTGAATGACGCGTGCCTTTCTTCGCAAGCTGCCACATACTTCCGCTTCTTCTCCTCCTCGGCTGTTTTGAATACAGCGGACACGTTGCGTGAGATGTAAGAGGGCGCATCAGTGTCTGTGACACGGATATCAAACAATGCCTCCCTCTGTATTTCCCACACACCTCGACACGCCAGGTCCCCTCGAAGGCCAGGATGTGTGTCGGAAGGTTCCAAAATAATAGGTTCTTTTAAGCAGTTCCCCCAGGCAGTCTCCATGAGTTGGCCCAACACATCTCGCACTTCATTGTGCCGTCGGGTCATGAGCCCACCAGTTTTACAGCTCATTGCGTGTTCGATGGAGAATGTACCTCCACAACCATCACAATTGGAACGAGTACCTGTCGGAGGGCGCATGTATCGTAACGCGAGGGCATCTCTGAATTGCGTTGGTGACAAGTCAAAATGTTGCCTTTTTATCGGTAAAACCGAGAGCCACCCCGTCGACTTGCTTCCAGAGAGCTTCTGGATAGAACGTTACACTGCCCTCCTGCGATTTTCAGGAAAGTCAATGAGTATTGCTTGAAGAAGCGTCTCCTCCTCTCCTTCTCTTCTCTGAACTGCGGCTTTCTTCTCTGCACCCAATGTTGCAAGATGCTGCCCGATGACGAAATTGGAGTCACCCAACCGGATTGCATCTGCCAACACTGAAGTTCCCGTTCGTGATGTCTGAAAGAATGGCTGGGCTGTAGATACCGGATCTGTCAAGGCTAATCCTCCCTTCTTGACAGGTAGCGAAAACAAATCACATTCTTCTGGTGTCACTTCCCCCTTGAACACTGCTGGTATGAAAGAAGACCTAATGGCTCTTTTCAGGTTCACATAGGTGTTATCGTTGCCTTGGACCACTCGTTGAACAAATTGCCACCGGAATTGCACGGACTTCACAAATGCGTCGTAAGCAGCCTGTGGCAGTGATTTACCTGCTTGGGACAACTTTTCCACCAACTTGATCCAGCTTTCAACTTTGGAATCTAGAAAGCTCTGTTTCATCCCTTCTTCTCCAACATAGCCCCAAGAAATCGCTGACCAGTCACAACCTTTATACCAGAGCCTGAAAAAACAGATTTCGCATTCTCCCCACAATTAGGATGTACAACAAGGTATGACTTCTAACCTTGAGGGAAGTACCCATAATCTGGTCCCAGCTGTTGAAGCTTATCCCACCAAGGCTTCAGATTTGGCCTTGGGCTGAACTGTCGTCCGCGTACCAACATTGGATCACTCTTGAGTCTTCTAATTAGTTGATCAATGGTAAAGTGGATAAGCCATAGAGCAGCATGGCAAGAGGGTCCCCTTGAGTCACCCCTTCCTTACTGTGTAGCTTTTCTTCACTTCCCTGGAATACCAGTTCAGCATGTCCACGATATGTGTTGTATAGGAACTGGGCGCATCTTGGCCAGAGAACTCTTGCATGCCACAAAGCCGCAGCTCTATTCATCACGTTGAAAGCGTTCTTTACATCCACTAGAAGGAGGCCCCAATTGGAATCAGGAGAGGAGTTTTCCAAGAACAAAGAGTCCATAGTGTGCACCGCCCCTTCTATACCAGCTGCTAGACCTCCACAGAGTTGTTTTTCCTAAAATGCTGCTGTGACATCCTCACCAGTTGCTAGAGCCATGACTTTCCCGAGAATCCTCCGCAAGCATTCTCCGACTCCTATGGGCCTTACCCCTGGGTTTTTGTCTAATGCTACTAATCGACCGGCAACAAGAGCTTGAATCGACTCCCAAGGTATACTTTGATTTGCCAATCGATTGGCCAGGGCTGCTATCGAAGCCCTTAGCCTTTGACTGTGTCGACCAAAACGTAGCAAAAAATCAGCCCATTGTTCTGCTGTTGATCCACCTGGGCCTCCTCCTCCATGGAGTTTCCTAGCTACCAATTCCACGTGTTCCTCCGTGATTTGTATTCCCAGCAACGGAGGGATATCTTCACCATCTGAAGCCGCTAGTAGTGATGGGTCAAGCATGACTGGGTCCGGATGTTTTTCTCTGAGTTCATCTAGAACCGTTCTCCCCTGGTCATCAATTAGTGATTCAGGGGCAAGGATGGTCGATGTTCCACCCTCCTCTAGCCAGCGAACTGCTTCTCTTACCTTCCATCGGAGCATTAGGCGGTGGAATATTTTAATTACGTGTTCATCACTCATCAGTCTTTCATTCTTTGGTTGCTTGTGGCCGACTAATTTCTTATCTTGCAATAGAGCTTCTTGTATTAAGGCGTCATAGTGCCCCTGCTCCCACAGCCTGAGCCTTCGATCTAATAGTGTGCGCATCCTTAGCATGTTTCACCATCCTATCCCGTTGGAGGATGACCGATATGTAGACAAACATCCGCTCGGAGGGGTATGTGCCGTCCGCACTAGTGCATCTAGCTCACTTGTTAGATAGTCAATAACTCGGCATGTCACTGTACCATTCGGTAAGTCGTATTGTTTTCCTGTTAACTTTGTTATATTCCTCCATCTTTTGTACCAGACTCCAGTTCCATTTCCTGGTCGATTTATGTAAGGAGCCCTATGTAGTTCTTCGAGCGTTATTAATGATGTTGGATTGTCCTCTGATGTAACGGCACCTCGTGGTTCGGCGCCTAATGTATCGGCTCCTTGATGGTCGGCGGCTGGTATGTTTGCGTCTCGTGGTCCATTTGCATGATTCATCATATTCGCACAAGCAGGAGCCCTGGAAAGATGCCCATTTAGGCTAATGAAGGACCTTTCGCAACCATTGCAGATTGACCTAGGCCGAGGCGTGACTGCAAAAATATCTGTGCTTGATGCACGTGATGTATCTTGGGAGCCAAACATGTGTGTCCAACGAAACCAGGCAGACATTTTTTTTTTTTTTCAAATTTTTCAGGTTAAAACTGCTGAACAAAAACTCCGCGATCCTACATGTCGGCTATCCGAAATGATTATCTCTCATTATGGTCCGCAATATCCCGAAGGTATCTGCCAAAATTCACTTTCCTACACTGCCTTTTTCCCCCCTTTTTTTGACAATAATTTGAGGAGCAAGTTTCCACGATATACTTCTAAATGCTTCCCTTTTTTGTTTAACAAAAGGAACGCGAATCACAAAAACAATTATAAAAATACACACATGTTTCCCAAAGTAAACATGATGCGAGTGATCTCCAACACCTTTCACACTTTGAAATTGTTTAATCTGACGATTCGTGTTATAAAAATAGCAAAACTGAATATTTATTGCCTAATTACTGGCAATTCACGCTTCATTACTGGCGAAACCGGGGCTGGATAATGTTATTTTGGTGATGTCCCGATTACCTCGTCTTTTCTGGAGCCAACGTGAGACCCGCGGGACTTGAATCAATCTGTGGGGGTGGGCGGGGGCTAAGCCCTGCTGGAGCCCCTCCCTTGATCTGCACCCAGCTGCTCCGTAACAGATGGGCATAAATTGTGTGAAAAAATATTTCTTTGATATTGTTTTATCCAATTTCTTATGCGATTCTTCCTTTCGCGCGCCTAATGATTATTTGATTTACACCATCGCGCGAGAGTCATTTGTTTGAAAAGACGAGTTTCTCGTTGTTGAATGATAAAGCACTTCAACTCTACCCCCCACCCACCCCCCTCAAACCACTCCGTCAACCCGATAGTGTAAACGCCGATCATTTTCAGCACGGCCGTTTTGAGAAATGAGGGCCTTCAACGCATTTGATGGTGATGGGCGCCTTCCTTAAACTCTCTCGCCGCGTTAGTGTTCTGTCTTATGAAAACGAGAGAGAAAGAGATAGAGTGAGTGAGAGAGAGAGAGAGACAAAGATTTCAAGACTAGAAACAAATAAGTTTTGCATCTTCCAGAATTACTACAGCCTCCATTCCATTCATCAAACCAACCTATCAAGCCCCTTAAGGGTCGCACGCTAAGATAAGCGCACAGTTGAGAGTCGTCGCACTCGGCAAGCTCAAGCCCTGCGCAACCCTTCTTCCCACTGTCTCACACTTTACAAAGATCTTGCCTCATTACATCATTCAACGTTTTGAAATCCAGCCCCCTCCCCACCCACCCAACCAACCAACCCTACCAGCCCATCCCATTTCCTATTGTGCGTGCACTACATCTCCTGTTAATCCTTGGCGGTTGAGAACAAAGCTAAAACCCCGTCTCGTGCCCCTTTTTTGGGTTTTCCTTCTGGTTCTCATCATCAAGGCTTTACATCATTCAACCCTTCCTCTACACGCCTCTACCAAACAAAACTTGAACTATTGACCCTTATGAAGGATCCACCCCCGCCCCGCACTCAGAACGGTGCACATGATGACGAGGTTTTACCCTCACCTCTACACCGAGTTATAATTATAAGGACGGGACAGGTAATTAGTCGTAAAGCGCTGCGGTAGTCCGCGAATTAAATTCGCAGGTTTTTTCTCTATTTTATATGCAAAAAAAAAATCGAGCTTTTTTTGTTTTGTTTTACCTTTTCCTGGGGCTCTATAGTTGAAGCTTATAAAAATGTAAATCTTCCGGTGGGGAGCTCTCTGAAATCCTCATCATACCCGCGGCCTTATTATATGTGCTTCAAGGGATAGAAAGGGATGTATAACGGTGTAGTTGGGAGGGAGGAGGGTTGAAGGTTTCGTCGTTTCCCTGAGACCTCGTACATAGAGACAGGGGTGAGAATGGTGTTAGTGGGGGATGAAAAAAACTGGATTTTCAGAAAGAGAGAAAAGAGTGCGGTATAGTAGTATGAGCCCCCATGGCACCACTCCTCCTCACCATCCATCAAACTGGAAGAAAATGTTAGGCTGATGATGTGCTGGGCTTGCGGTTGTGCTATTCTCTGAAGGGGTGCGGTGCGAAAGCGAGTGTGTGTGGAAGCTGAGTCGAAAAGTGCCATCGATCATATATATACCACCCTTATGGTGCAGAAGAAAGGGCTCCGCCGCGCCGGTATGTGGTGTAAGTAAGGAGAAGAACTGCTTCTGAGGTGGCAGGGAAGGTGGGCCCTGTTGTGACGTGATGGTGAGAGGGTTTAAAAAGTATAAGGACAGGGAGTGACAGCTATAGCCATTACGCATGATGAGTGAAAATAGTCGAAAAAATACTTTTGAGTACTGGTGGTGGGAGATAGACTGTTGCTATAGCCCTTTTTTGACGTACGTACGTATAGTCGGAGGCTGTTTAAAGTTTTAAACCAATTATACGGCAAAAAATTGGCTTGCGGCGAAATCCCCCCTCTCTTTCACCACCATTTACCTGTTGAAAAACACTTTTTTCCTGAAACATTGCTAAAAAAAATCAATTTCCCTGAATGAATTTGCACAGTAATCGAACCCAGTCAAGCCGAAAGCTATCCATCGGTTACCCCAAGCCCAAGACAACGTGGATCCAGCAAGTCAGATTTACCAGTCTTTCCATTTTAGACGCAAATAATCAGTTTTTGAAGGCCAATAATACATTTCTGAGCCGAAATGCCGCCCAGTGGTCATATCCCCATTACCGGCCCCATCAAGTACAGTGTCCAGTTTCTGCGACCAAACACATAAAACAACATTATATACGCTATTCACCCATTAAATATTATAATAACCGTATTTTCCCTCCCATCAACAGGTAGAACCGAGAGTCTGTCACCGCACAGTTCACCCAGTGACCTGTGGTACTCGAATTTCGACGAATACCAACGATTGAACGAGCCCACCTTTGACAATAACACCGTTGTGAATAGCACCGTTCAACTCGGTGGGACGGCGTTTCTACACTGTCGCGTTCGTAACTTGGGGGAAAGAACGGTAAGTAGCAAAGCTATCGTCACTCCCTCTCCCTCTCCCATAGCGGCACGTGTTTTCCATCTTATTTGTTCACAAGTTATTTGTTTTTACATTTTTCAATATCACGAGTCGTTTGAGATATGATGCTTGAAGCTCCACGTTATTTCATTTAAACACAACTTTTCTCTCTTTTTTTTCCATACCCACTTGAATCCAAGGGAAAACTCCGAGCAATTTTCATAACTTTCCACCCTTAATATTTTATCTAAACCAGAGCAATGTTCGGGGGGCCAATTCCCCCTCCCAATCCACACCCCTTCACAGCCAGACTGTTTACTTAAAGGTTTATAAAATTCATAAACCCACTTTATTCCACCCCCCCCCCACCACCACTCTCATTCTTTTTCACGAACAATTCAATGCTTTCCGTAATAAGGAAAAACGTTTTTTATTAACCTTAAGGAAAGTTAATGAGATTTTCAAATTTTTCTGAGGTGTTTCTTAGCTCCTTTTTCTTTTCTGGAGCAATACGATCTGAAAAAAAAAAAAAAAAACTAATGAAACCGAGTGAGGAAACAGTCAATTTTTTTTCTCCCCCCTCCCACACCCCATTCGAGCAAATTAAGAAGGCTGGCAGTCGAAAACCTTAACAAAACTCGCGAAGCAAGACCCTTTTCCCATTCCAGCCGAACCGTTGCGAGGCAAACGCTTTTATGTTGAACACAGGGAAATTCAATAAGCACAGAGTGTAAGAGAGAGAGAGAGAGTGAAAGAGAAAGAGGAAGTGAGTGAGTGAGATTATGGAAGTGAGAGCATTGATTTTATAATTAACTTAACACGAAGAAAGTAGTGAGGGGTGGAGGGGTGAGAGAATTAAACCGGTTTAATCACGAAATGCGTTAAGTGTTCAAGTTCGCGTTACCCACTTAACATCTTTTTCGCTGGCTGTGTTTCTCATCACCGGATAATAATACTCTAAAGAATCTCGTGAAATTTATTTCATAGTGAAAAAACCCTCGGAATTCGGTTATCGTGAGCAAACCTCTTGTAAATTCGGTTTTTAGTAAATTGGTTAAGGCCCCCCTGAAATTGGGCAAAACTGTCCAAAAACGGCGGATTCACATCAGGAAGAGAACTCCTTCAACGACTCAACTGATTGAAAATGTTTTTTGATGTTCGGGTTTTCGAATTCCAGTGTCGTGTAAGCCTGCGGGGCACGTCGTTTTTATTCGTTATTACCAATTTAGGTCGAAATAATGACTTTTTTGGCTATTTTCTCAATAAATCGTCACGTCAACACGGGACTTTAAACTCTTGAGTTTATTTCGGTTTATATGGTGCTTTGCAGGTTATGTTTTCTTTCTTTTTTTTTCTGTCCTGAGGAGGGGTGGTGACCGCTCCTAGCGATCCCCTTCTAACCGTCACAATGGGTCTATGTTCAACGGGGTCTATAAGACGGGCCTGAGCTCATAGCAATCTATTCTACTAAGCATAATACGAAATCAAGAAATTTCGCTCCCAAATTCCAGACCTCGATGTTGTAGTGTAATGTTGTAAACATAGACTTTTATACAATACCTAGATAGCGAACTCCCGTCTCAGACTGAAGCCGGGGTGATAATAGGCGGCCATCTTTAAGTTGGGCGTTGGAAAGGGTCTCGATGTTTAAAAATGAATTTCGAATCTTTCTTGCGTAATTTATGCAACAACAAGTAGGCACAACGAGATGTTTTTCCTTGCCAATATTTTTATTCAACATTATTCATCTGAATAATGAGCTAAGCGATGCGATAACACACGGTACAATTTTGACATTACTCTGGCTCGAAATAAATGGCAAACAACATTTGCCATCCATACAAAGATAAAATGAACTATGTACACAACAACTATATTCTAAATAACAATACTCAGATTAAAAGTATTATAATAACTAAGAATAACTTTCCTCAAAAAGGAGTCATTTTTAGGCGATGGTGCCTCATACTTTTTGCTTTGGCTGATTCATCCTTCAGCTTGCTGACGGCAAAACATCTTATCTTAACGTAAAAGCCAGAAATAATTTTAATTAACTCTAATTTATGAGAAACTCCAATTTCATCAGTACATTGTAAATTAAAAAATATCTTTTCAAAAATTAAGTCCTTAACTACTCTGAGAACAACCTAATGGGACAATTTTGGAATATTCAAGGTGTTGTAATTATTTGTGAGTTGAACGAGGCACTTTTCGGTAGAGGTGTGACGTGACAGCTTTTGTCGGTTACAGTGACAACTAGCTCCGGTGACTGTGCAGTCACTGTGACAAAAACCAGTGATTTTGTCACTTAAGTGACTACTGAGGGCCTGTTCTATAGCTTTTTAATGTCACTGTTGTGTTCCACTCCATTTTTTATTCTTCACTTAATTTTGTTCCTTCACATATTTATTAAATAAAAAAGGAAAGATAGAGGAGCGGAGGGGGGGGGCAAAAAGCCCTATATAAAGCGAGCTTGAGCTCCAACAATTCAGTCGTCTTTTGGTCGTCACCGGTCGCGCTTCCCCCCGTTCCTAAAGCTGACTAAATAAACTTTATTTTTATTTTTATTTTTTTGTCCGAGAGCATCTCCGTGCACGATCCAGTGTCTCCGTGGCGCGCCCTAAAAGGCAACCCCGGAGCCTGAAGTCAACCGCGGAGTACTCTCCTTCCCTTAGAGCTTCTTCGTGCACGAATCAGTGTCCCCGTGGTGCGTCTCAAAAGGCAACCCCGGGGCCTGATCTCAACCGCGGAGTACTCTAGCCCTCAGGAACATCCTTGTGCGCGGGTCAGTGTCCTTGTGGCGCGTCCCAAAAGGCAACCCCAAGGCCTGACACCAACCGCAAGGTGTTCCCTGGCCGACTCCGCGAGGTACGTTAATTGTAGACGGACCGGCATCGTTACAAGCACCGGCCCACGCACTACAAACTGGTGACCCCGAAGTGATCCTTTCATCGAATCGTCACGTGCATCGCATCTCGCCATGGTCGACCAAATACCGGGAAACGCCGTCGGCGCCAACATCGTGCCTAGACAACAAGAAACGGTTCTTCAACCTTTTTCTCCACGATTCCCTTCGTTTTGGGAAGAGGATCCCATACTCTGGTTTCTTCAGGTGGAAGCTATCTTTGCGGCAAACAATATCATCGGAGAACAACGACAGTTTCAGCTGATCATCGGGCAGTTGCCGTACAAGATACTCACTCAGGTTGCCGATCTAGCAGCGAATCCTGGCCCCACACCGTACGCTAGCCTGAAAACACGTCTGACAGCAGTCTTCAGCCAGAGCGAGGAGAGACGTATCCTTCCTCCTCGACGTATTCCTTTGCTCGAGGAGACGCACTTAGGAGATTCGAAGCCTTCACAATTGCTACGTCAAATGCAATCTTTGGTCGGAGCGAATGCCACCGAACAAGTTCTAAAGGCTGTCTGGTTACGTGCCTTACCAACTCGGATGAAGACGATCCTCGCCGTACTTGAGGAGGACGACTTAGCTCGAATCGCGGCTGTGGCCGATAAAATTCACGGGTCCGACGCAGACGCCGTGAAAGCACAACCGTCTTCTGACTCACGCCTCGACCTTTTAACTCAGGAAGTTCACAAACTACGCTTGAGCTTAATGGAAATTCAAACGGCTACGCGCACCCGATCACGAACACCTACACCTCACCGCGGATCGCTATCTCGTTCGTCGTCTAATAATCGTCGAAATACTCACGACCTGTGTTTTTACCACTTCCGTTTCCGTGACAAGGCTCACAAATGTAAACAACCTTGTCAGTGGAAAGCAGATAATAAAGACAATTCGGAAAACTAAAATCGGTATCAAGTTTGACGGGCCTCGATACCTCAGCAACCAAAAGCCGTCGCCTAATACTCTTCAATCAACCTCTACGACTGCCTGGAGAATTTTTCGTGCCTACGCCTCCTGTCAACACCTTCGACGACTTCTTGCGAAACTTCCAACAAGATATGCAACATCTCAGGGAAATGTCAAAATGGAGACGACCATTCATTAGTCCGGCGCTAAAAAACTGCACACACGTTTTTCTGCGGAACGACTCGAACAAACGGACGCTACAGCCCACATACAGCGGACCCCACCAGGTTCTACAGAGGGATGACAAAACGTTAAAAATTCTGCTCCCGAATAGAGAAACCCGTGTTTCGATCGATCGAGTCAAGCCAGCTTTCCTCTTTCTCGAAGAGATTGCCGTCCCCGTGGCGCGTCTCAAAAGGCAACCCCGGGGCCTGATCTCAACCGCGGAGTACTCTAGCCCCCAGGAACATCCTTGTGCGCGGGTAAGTGTCCTTGTGGCGCGTCCCAAAAGGCAACCCCAAGGCCTGACACCAACCGCAAGGTGTTCCCTGGCCGACTCCGCGAGGTACGTTAATTGTAGACGGACCGGCATCGTTACAAGCACCGGCCCACGCACTACAGTCACTATCACTGTTTGTTTCCACCCGTCCTCCCAATCAACATGTGATTTAAGGATATTCCTAGGAACCCTGAAATCTTACAGACAGGCCCCCTGTAGCAGTTTGTTTGAGCAAATGCCTAATGTAACCGGACTCGCCGGTATATCTGTGTGAATTTCATTCCCATACCCAACAAAGCCTATTAATAGGGCAAATGAGAGACACGATTTCGCAAATCAATTTTGTTTGCATCGGTTATACAAAAAAATTATAATTCTTTTTCTAACTTTATCCGTGGAAAACTCCTATGAACGGCGAACCCACAGCCTCAAATGCAAACATGAAGGTGAGTCATGGATCAAAAACTGCAATGCATGAATTTACCTAGGAACATAGGCATAGCCAGAGGGGAGTAGGGCTAGGCAGTTGCCCACCTGTTGTAACTTTTGAGGTCTTTGTACGAGGACCTTGGAATTATTGTGAAAAAGGAAAAGAAAAATGCACGTTTAGTTTTTAGAACTTGAAAGGAAAAAACTGACTTCTTCTTTTTATTAAAATTGAATAAATAATCATTTGTCCAGTAATAAATACTGTAGTGAGTAGTGAAGGATATAACAATTCTCCCCCACTTAAACGGATGCTGTAGGCTCTTCACTTCATGATATAGTCCCTGAAACGCAGCGGCAATCGAGTGTTTCGACGGGGGCGATCACGCAAGGCTTCCGATTGATTTTGATTTTCGAAAGAAGAGGGAGAACCGACAGATGCGGGAGAGCGATCAGGAAAAAATCGATAGTTCACCGATGGCGTATCTTGATCGACGGGCGGTAGAGAGGGAGAAGAAGGGATATCTGGAAACAGACTGCAAGATTCATTTGAAAGGATGACAGGGTTGGAACGGGGTCTAGGGATTTCAAAAACTTCGGTCGGCCCGAAATTGACTTTTTTAAAAAGTGTCGACCTCAACTGATTTACGTGACGTTTGATCGTTCTTCCCGAATCCAGAAGAACAAGGTAATGGCGAGTGCCCATCTTTCTTC
This sequence comes from Corythucha ciliata, assembly GCA_038030265.1. Taxonomy (NCBI): domain Eukaryota; kingdom Metazoa; phylum Arthropoda; class Insecta; order Hemiptera; family Tingidae; genus Corythucha; species Corythucha ciliata. The sequence goes on from CM075939.1 coordinate 649,116, forward strand.
TGATTTCGCCGAATACCCAAGTGGGTTTTTTAGAATTCGAGATGAATCGAACTTGAACTCTTTCTCCCACTGAAAAAAAAAACGACAAGGTTTAGTTGAAAAAGAAGAAGTATTGACGGTTGTGGTGGGCCTTGACGGGAAAATTGCGTCTAGACGAAGTCGAAGGGTCCGGTGAAGATACTTTTCTGCGGGAGACTCTCCACAACTTAGTGGCGTAGCACGATGACGTAGAAGTATTCGTCTCACTTTTTCTTGAACAGAAATATTTTCACTTGAAGCGGTTTTCAGTCTATTTTTGAGAGTCTGAATATTTCTTTCCACTAAACCATTTGTAGCTGGATGTCCAGGCGCGATAAATTTTTGGCTGATTCCACTCGTCTTACAGTATGTAACAAATTCGTTACTCGTAAAAACCGAAGCGTTATCTGAAACGATTATGCGAGGGTAGCCATGGAACGAAAATATGTTTTCCAGCAATGAAATTGTGACAGGGGTGGTAGGAGGATCGCAAGTGATTCGAACTTCAGGCCACTTGGACCTAGAATCCACACAGACTAAGAAATAATGTCCGTCGATAGGGCCGGCATAGTCAACGTGGATCCTCTCCCAGTTAGTATCTGGAAGGTCCCACGGGTGAACAGGTGCTTTAGGAGGGTTCGATTTGACCAAGGCGCATTGTTCACACTCCTTGACCATACGATCTATGTCTCGGTCAATGGATGGCCAGTAAACATACCGACGGGCAAGTTGCTTCATTTTTGTCACTCCTTGATGGGTTTCATGAAGCTCATCTAGAATCTTGGAACGAAGAATGTTAGGAATGACAACTCTATCTTTCCTGAAAAGAATACCGTCAAATAACGTAAACTCAGAGTCAACCGGGCTGATGGTGAGTTTCCGGACGAGTTCGTCTAGCTCCTGATCCTTTTTTGTTTCTTCTTTTATAACGACGGAAGTTATATGCTCACTTGAAATTTGAAAAACGAGCTGTGAGCAAATTTGATTTACTTCATTACCAATGAACTCATCATTTGACGCTCTGAATTTTTCGACGGGCGCGCGCGATAAACAATCTGCGTTTTGATTTTCGGTTCCTTTCTTTAATTTTACAGTGTAATCGAAGCCTGATAAAAACGATGCGTAACGCAACAAACGCGAGGAAGTCATTTTTGGCAGAGGCTTCTGAGGGTGGAAAATGCGTGACAGTGGCTCATTGTCTGTAACAAGATAAAAATGGTTACCAATCAGGTAGTTAAAGAAATAATTTACGCCAAAAATGATAGCCAGGGCCTCTCTATCTAACTGGCTGTAATTTTGTTCCGATACTGTAAGAGAACGAGATGCGTACGAGATTGGACTTTCGGCGCCTTCAATACTGTGACTTAGTACAGCTCCAATTCCTGTTGCACTGGCGTCAGTAGTTAACACGAGTGGCAAAACAGGATCATACGGTACAAGTACTCGATCGCTGCAAAGTTCTGTTTTAATTCTGTTGAAAGCTGACTCACATTTTGACGACCATGCCCATTGTTCCTTTTTTCTCAACAAACATCGAAGCGGGTAGGTGAGAGTCGAGTAATCAGGAATGAAACGAGAATAGTATGTCGCGAGACCGAGAAAACGTCGGACTCCATCAGCATTTGTCGGTCGTGGTAAATTTTGAACCGCAATAACTTTTTCCGGGGATTTCGAAATTTTGTTGAACTCGACGACATGACCTAAATATTCGATTTTCGTCTGAAAAAAAGTACATTTCTTTTTGTTTAAATGAAGGTCGTATTCAGTAAGACGTTGTAAACAGCTGTGTAAATTCTGAAAACATTCGTCGAGCGTTGAACCGTGTACGATAATGTCGTCGAAATATGCTTCCGTCTTTGGGACACCTTGGAGGATTTGAGAAAGGATTCTATTAAACTCCGATGGGGCAGTCTTGATACCAAAACTAAGACGGTGTACACGATACGTACCACGGTGAGTAGTAATTGTTTGGACGTTGCTGCTTTCTTCGTCGACCTGTAAATGAAGATACGCTTTAAATAGATCGAGTTTACAGAAGAATTTTGAGTTACGAAGGCTGTGCAGCACATCGTCTATTCGTCGAATCGGATAACTGGCTTTTACCAGTCGTTCGTTGACACCGCACTTATAGTCGACGCAAAGGCGAACTCCTCCATCTGGCTTCGAGATCACCACGAGAAGTGAGCCCCAGTCACTAGTTGGAACAGGGGAAATAATTCCGTCTTTTTCGAGTACATCCAGCTCCTTATCGACGCGTTCACGAAGAGCGTAAGGAACATCGCGCTCCCTCGTGAAAACTGGTTTTACACCCGGACGAAGATTGAGGCGTACTGTAAAACCTGGAACGCAGCCAATTTTTTCCTGAAAAATGATCGAAAAGAGATTTTATCGAGTCATCCGAGTGAAGTTGTTTGACCGGAATCGGCAGTTTCATTTCCTGGTCAATCTTTTTTAGGTCAATGTCGAGCTCTCGTATCCATTGTCTACCGAGAAGTGAGTCATGTCCGTTGGGAACAATGTATAAATCGCCAATAATTTGTTTTCCGTGATACGCAACCAGAACGGAAATTTTGCCTTGTGAATTGATTATGCTACCTGTGTACGAACGGAAGGCGATATTCGAACTTTTAACTGGCACATTCAGTTTTAGACGTTTGAAATCCGCTCAGAGGAGAACTTGGCGCCGGAATCGACTTCAAATTGCTGAGGTTTTCCGTTCAGCGTCACTGAAACAATATACTTGTCAGAATCTGATTAAGTTCGAATAAATCCACGACTTGTGTTCGGGTTGGGACGGTTTGTAGGATGTTTATCCCGTATGAATGTTCTGATGTGAAACAATCGTCGGACAAAGTGTGCAACGACGAACGGGGTGCTAAATTCGTTCGAGGAGGCGATGGTTTCGTTAGCGTTGTGAAACAAACTTTGGCAACGTGACCTATTTTATTACAAGAGTCACATTTAATTTGTGAACGATCACGCTTGCACTCAGTTACTCTGTGACCACTTATCCCACACCTGAAACAGAGGTTATCGATACCGAGGGACTGATAATTGGGTCTACTGTACCGAGTATGAAAATTGCGAGGAAAGCTGACCGTGAACCAGGACGACTTGTAGAACGGCGGCGAATGGAAGAGGAGGAAACCTTGTGAGTGTCGGCACTGCAGCTGTCATCAAACGTTGAAACAGCGTGCGAAGTACGTTTGGTTAGTTCCTTGCTCTCTACTCTCAACGCTTCGAGAGCGATTGCTTTAGTTAAAACGTCATCGAATTTTACGGCGTCGGACTGTAAAATTTGCTCGCGAAGCCAGTCGTCGCGTAAGCCTCTAACAAATTGGGCTCGGAGAAAAATTTCTGAAACTGAGACGGATTGATTACACTGGCATTTGATCGAAAACTCACAGTCGGCAAGGGCTTTTTGCAAATCTGCGACGAATTCTGCCACGGACTGTCGGTCTTGCTGATATATATTAAGAAAATAGTGTTGGGAAACGACGACACTTTTCCGAGGCGTGAGCATTTGCTTAAACGCTGCAATTAAAGCATCGTTCGAGAGATTTTTGACAGATTTATCGGGACCAAGAAACGCGGCAAGGTTATTGTAATGGACTGAGCCAATCGACGCACACAATAATTGGGCAATTTTTTCTTCTGAAGTGACATTTTTCATTGAACAGTAATTATCGAAACGTTCGAGGTAATATGAAAGTTTTTCTCGTCTGGGATCGAAATTTTCAAAAGGCGAAATGGATGAATAATTCACCTGATCAATTGTGCGCTGTTCGGGACGGGTTCGCTCTAACAATTGAACGAGTAATGCTTCCTGCTGCTGTTGAAAAACGGCAAGGAGTTGCTGAAACTGATCCGCGTCCATCAGAAAGAAAATTATACTCGAAACTTGAAAAAGAGATGCAACGTATCACGACAATGTTGTTGTTTTAATCCTCGTCGCCAAACTGTTGTAACTTTTGAGGTCTTTGTATGAGGACCTTGGAATTATTGTGAAAAAGGAAAAGAAAAATGCACGTTTAGTTTTTAGAACTTGAAAGGAAAAAACTGACTTCTTCTTTTTCTTAAAATTGAATAAATAATCATTTTTCCAGTAATAAATACTGTAGTGAGTAGTGAAGGATATAACATCACCCCTAGATGCATTCTGATAGTAAAAATCTTTCAGGATAATCACATTGTGCTTCGTCGGCGCTCACTAAAAAAATAACTTCACGGATTTCACTAATTAAAAAAATAAATTTCAACGGGTTTTGTCCCTCACAAAACGGACATCGCAAGGGTGACATAATTCAAAGACCAAATTCGCCGTTTTTGCGTCCTAGAATACCATTTTCGCAGACAGACGCGGATTCAGTATTTTGCTCAAGAGAGGTGCTAGAGAAATGCTGTGGTTCGCTCTACTAAAACTGGTTTGACAGCCTTTTCACTGCCTAAAAATAGTTACAACTAGCTATTTACAATATAAAAATGGCTAAAGTAATTAAAGTCACGCCCAAAGAAACCAAACTGTCGATTCGCAATTTGAAAATGGCTAAAACTGGACTTCACGCGCCCTAAAAATTGGTGGCGACTGGTGAACTTCTGAAAATGCCTAAAAAGATCATGCCTACCGCCCGAAAGTAGCTAAATCGACCATTCGTGCGCTAAAATTGATCAGAATGGCCATTCTTGAGCTAAATATGACCATAATGCGCGCTTTTTGGCTTGACGGACTAATCAAGCCCTGAAAACGGCCAAAATGACTTCACGTGTCCTGGAAATGACTAAAAAGATGATTCCTTCCCTGAAAATGGCAAAATCGACAATTTGCGCACCAGGAATGGTCAAACTTTATGGCCTTGGCTTGATGGACTAGGTATTTGAGCCCTGAAAATGGCAAAACTGTCGATTTGTGTCTTTAAAATGGCTAAAATTACTAGATTTGAGCCCTAGAAATTGCCGAATTTACTTTACGAGCTCTAGAAATGGATTTCCTGACGAATCGAGCTCTAAAAATGTCTGATCAAGTGACTCCTGCCCTGAAAATGGCAAAATAGACCATTCGGAGCGCCGAAAACGGCCAACCCGGCTGTTCTCGCCTTGACTTGGGACGTACTGTTCGCTCCTATAACTGGAAAGACTGACTTTATGCGCCCTAAAAATGGCAATTATAGCTATTCCAGCCTTGAAATCGTCAAAACTTACTCTATGTGCCCAACAAAGTAAAACATCAATTTTGAAGTAAAATATTCAGTTTTAAGGTAAAGTGATATTTTTGGGGTGGAACCGCAAGTTTCAGGGTGAAATCTTCAGTTTAGGAACTTTTTTGGGATGAAATCGTAAGTTTTGGAATTAAAACAGTCAGTTTTGGGGTAAAATGGCCAGTTTTGTATTAACGTCATCAGTTATGGGGCAACACGTCAGCTTTGGCGTGAAATCGTCTGTTTTGGTATAATATCGTCACATTTGCGATGAATTTGTCATTTTTTGTTGTGAAATCACCTGTTTTCAAGGCAGAGTGGTCTAAAATCACCGGTTTTGAGGAAAACTTGAGTTAAAGTGTGACATTGTCAGTTTTGGAGTAAATTATCTAATTTTGAGGGGAAATTGTCGTTTCGGGTGTAAAATATTCATTTTGAAATGGAACAGTAAAGTTTAGTTTTAGGTTAAAATCGCCAGTTTTGTGGCAGCATCTTCATTTTAAGGGGGGGGGGCACGTCATACATGGCCAGGAATTGTCGTTTTTTTGTTGTTGTTTTGTTTTGTTTTTTGTTTTTTTACTAAAATCGCCAATTGAAGGACATAATCGGCAGTTTTTAGTACTGAGTGGTCTGTTAATTGTAATTAAGATCATTTTTTTGATCCGTTTTGGGTTAAACTCGCCATTTTTAGGCGGAATTCACCAGTTTTGGGGGTAAAGACTTGGATTTTAAAAGTTGTGCTGTGAAATTTTTAGCTTAGGCGTAACCACTTCGTCTTTGGGGTAGAAAAGTCAGTTTTGGAGTAAAATATTCAGTTATACTAGAGTGAAATATTCAGTTTTTTTTGTTAAAAAACGTCAGTTTTGAGTTAAAACCCGTTATTGTTTTGTTAAAAAATTTTTAATTTTTACGTCTCTCAGATAAGACGTTGATGAAAAAACGGTCACCCTGCATATTTGAATGCCAAGTAAAGATTTCCGGGGAAATGAATTGTCTGTTAATAGAAAAAAAGTCTGAATAGAATTGTCAGTTTTTGGATAGAAAATCAGGAATAGGAGGCTAAAACAGATAATTTCCGAACGAAGATGTTAGTTTTTGATGGAATACGACCCTTTTTTGTGAAAACTCAGTTTCCTGGGAAGAATTTGACGATTTATTGCGCTACCAGTTCTTTTGTTGGGGTCTCTAGTTTCCATAACGTCCGACATATTCTACCCAGCCTTTGGTCAAGGGCTGGCTACGCCCCTGCCTAGGAAGGTGTTTAAAAAAAAAAAAAAAAAATTATACAAGATCACTGTAGCACAGGTCTTGGAAAAAGAAGTGAATAAAAATATATTACCGACACTAAAGGTTCAATACTAACTAAAAGTCCAAGAAAAAAAGTCAACGGACGAGGGATAGACTTGGGGAGAATGCTACTGAGTTCATTGGAGCGATAGTAGAACTGGTAAAGTGGTGGTAACCTGCAAGAGACTCTAGCGCAGTGAAGCGATAGAAGTGACGAATGAAGAGGCGATTATAAGTGAAAAGGAATGTCACCGTTAGGGGGTCGGAACGGTGATTTCAATGTGGTCGTCACCGGAGCCAACAGTGACGGAGTAGTCACAGTGACAAAATCACCGACAGTGAAATCACACCTCACCTCTACTTTTCGGTGTGTTTAACTATTCGGTATACTGAATACGAATGTGCCACAAGCCCTCCTTTTTGTTTCAGGCTAAGAAATTCGCTATACTTTAGGGACGTTTTGGCATAATTATGGACACTCGCAGAATTATCAAGAGCAAGTCAAATTTGCATGAAGAGCAATCTATTTTTCCTGCTACACTTCTCACTAAAAATCCTGTGATGTAGTCAAGTAGGGAGCTATACTACTCTCGCCTCCGTACAAGTATAGTGCTGTCTAAGCCTATATCGTCATTAAACACGTACAGGTGCCCCCCCCCCGGCTTGACGCCAAAAGAGGTAGCAGTGTCGCCCAAGAAATCGGCCCAGTAAAACAACGATTGCGACACCATGTGCAGACCACAACCAAACAGGTCTGATGTCAATGGCCTTTATCAAGGCGTGGACAACATCCTGCTGAAGATGATCTTCTGGAACGCAGGAGGCTTAACTCAAGACAAGTTTATCGAGCTGACGAATATCATACACTCCAACAGAGCCGACATCTTCGGGGTAGTGGAAGATGGAGCATGTACAGACCGTCTGGAGTCCTACCAGGTACCAGGATACAGCATCTTTGCCCTACCGAGAGCTAGGCGAGTGGCCTCTGGAATTCTTATTGGCGTGAAAACGGCCTTAGTAGCCGACTTCACCATGTTGAAAGAGGCGGACAATGATGGGCTCGAAGCCGTGGGACTGGATGTCTGGATGGATGCCTGCCGCCGGCGAATCGTGATCCTGTACAACCCTCCATCCAATGTTCCCAACCTTGGATGGTTGGAAACTGCTTGGACATCCAACACAGTTGTCTACGGCGATTTCAATGCCCCCTCCAGCAGATGGGGATATAGCAGGACAACAGCGGTAGGCAGAGCCATTGAGGAATTCATTGACGGTAGCCCGGTTGAGGTGATTGAGAACGAGGGAAGCGTGCCCACTTTTCATGCGTACAACGGGGGAACTGGTCACCCGGATCTCATCCTGGCACACTCCGCACTCAGGGATTGCCTGGAACACTATGTGAGGCCGGCGCCCGGCGTCCTTGGACACAAATTGATGCACCTTGCCTGGAAGGGAGGATCGCGCGCGGATACCCAACCAAAAGCTGCAGTGTGGAACCTAAAGAAGGCTGATTGGAAGCGGTTTACAGTAAAATGCGAGGAATTGCTGTGTAATGTCGACCTTTCAGGAAACATTGATACATGCTATCGCAAACTGAGCCTTGCAGTGCTGAGAAGCGCAATGGACTCTATTCCGCCAGGCTGGGTCAAAAACGCAAAGCCCTTTTGGAATGAAAGATTACGGGAATTGAGGGATGCAAAAAATGCTGCCAACACACTGTATGAAACCCATCCTACCCAAGACAACAAAACGAAACTAAAAGCTGCCGCCGCCAAGCTTAAGAACGAGATCCTGCAGTCCAAGCGAGGATCAGTAAGAACTTTCATGGAGCAGCTGGATTACAGGAAAGATGGAGTGAAGGCCCACCGGTACGTCTAGGAACTCTGTGGGAAACGGGGAGCCCCCAAAAACAAACCTGTGGTCACTCAGTCTGGGAAAACTCTCACGCGATATGCGGACATTGCTAGGCACTTCTGCGCCCATTATGCCAAAGTGAGTAACCCACGCCCTAAAGCTAAACGCAAGCTTCATACCCGGCAGCCATCTTCTTGCCCGGATGAACTTGAGATGAACCTCTTCTATTCGGAGTTCACTCTCGTGGAACTGGAGAGAGCCATCGAGAGCGCGCCCAAGAGGAAATGTGCGGGATCTGATGGGATTCTGCCAGAGTTTATCAAACACCTGGTGGCAAAGGCCAGGGAGAAGATCCTTGTTTTTATGAATAAGGTCTGGATCAGAGGGCTTCCCAGTGAGTGGCGAAAGGCTGACATAATCCCAGTTGCAAAGAAAGGAAAAAGCGTCGATCTGGCTCAATTTCGGGCGCGGTTTCCCAATATTATCATCCCTGGGAGCAATGATGGTCCAATTAAAGGTTACGAAGTGAATATTGAGTTGAAAGAGGGGGCTGCCCCAGTGTTCCATAAAGAGTATAACGTGTCTTATGCACTGAGGGATGCCGTCAAGCAGGAGTTGGAACAGTTGGAAAAGGCCAAGGTGATCGAACGGGTGAATCAAAGTGAGTGGGTCTCGCCTATTGTGTGCGTTCAGAAGAAATCGTGTTCGAAGAAGAGACGTGTTCGACACATTTGCACCCTCCAGAGACCACCGTCAAAAGCACACGAATGTCGGGTTTGGTTTCTTCCGGGATTAGTCGAAATTGATGACTTGCGGGTGACAAGCAAACTCGAGACACAGGGTACGGTGTACAGCACTTGTGAAACTGTATCACCATCACCCATGAAAACTTATTTTCTGGCCGTTGAGCTCACTACACTGTGTGTGTTTTTTTAAAAAGTTTTTGGTGGGATTCAGTGTTCGGTGTACCAGAAACGACTGCCTTTTCTTCTTTGACATATTCGTATTCAATTCAGCCGCTACAGTTTTTCTGCGATGACTGCAATCTACAACGATCATCGTAGAACAATATCAACATGTTTTTTTTTTTTTAAGCCGGCTTCTCCTTCTTTGTGAGCCTTTACTTCCCCGGGCACCAAGTTCACGAGCCATTTTTCTAACCTCCGAAAAAATAAATACATAAAAAGGCGAGGGACTATTCACTTTAACCAACACAAAAAATATCTAAACGAAACGGCAGAAGTTGGAGACTAGACTCCTCCTTACTTCTTCTAAACATTGAAAGGGGGTGAGGTGGATTCTAACCTTCTTATTTGTTATGAGTCGAATAACCTTTGAAAAATCGAACCTCGCTTCCCCATCGTATAGCCAGATTGATAGAGAAGCTCTGGTATTGGTGTTTGCGGTGACTAAGTTTCGGAAATTTCTATGAGGGGGGGGGGGTGTTCGTCTTATTGACTGACCACGAACCACATATGTATTTATTTAATCCGGACAAAAGTTCACCGCAGACCACTTCTTCAAGATTGCTGGGATGGGCCCTAATCATAGAGAAGCTCTGGTATTGGTGTTTGCGGTGACTAAGTTTCGGAAATTTCTGTGAGGGGGGGGGGGTGTTCGTCTTATTGACTGACCACGAACCTCTTATGTATTTATTTAATCCGGACAAAAGTTCACCGCAGACCACTTCTTCAAGATTGCTGGGATGGGCCCTAATCTTAATAATAATAATACTAATAATAATTGCCATTATTTCCAATATTTCACAATAAATTTCCTTATTAGTGTTTTTTTTTTTTTTTGTAGACCTACCTCACGGCCATTGGCCGTCCGAGGGAGTGTGAAAGTATAGCTCAATAGTGTTTAGTAAATCTAACAATGTAAACTAGAGCGCGACTAGATAATTTAAACTAATGTAATAAATAAATAAATAAATAATAAATAAATAAATATAGAAAATTAGTTGAATTCTAAATAGGTACGTATATTGGAGTAATAAATAATTGAAATAAATATACAAATAAATGAAAGGACGAAACAGAACAATTTATAATAACAATGAGCCTATAGCGGGTAACATATTTATTCAGCAAGTATACCTACTAGGAAAAATTAAGTTCTTGTACTAGATCGTACCTGTATTTCCATGCCGCCTTACAGTATCTAATCAAGGACCTCCAGCACTTTCCGTTCAAAATCTCTAAAAACTCGTTTTCTGTCATTAACGGCTTATTGAAATGTTTATTTCTAAATTCCTTCAAAATAGGGCAGACGGCGACAAAATGGAACACAATTTCATCCGTGTTCAAATTACACAAAGAGCATAACTTAATTTCATTTGTGAACGAATACCCATTGAGATAGAGCAGCTCTCCTCTCACTTTTATTATCCATGCAATTGATGCAGCATCTAGACCAGAAGAGTTCAACAAATTTGGTGGGTCTAGCATTTTATAGAGCACATGGCGCTAGCTACTCATAGCCTTAATTTTTGAGCTTTCAACAAAATCCGTCTCTACTCTTTTAAGAAAATGGTTTACCTCCAACGTGCTGCTTACAATATCATCCAAAGATATCCCGTACACTTCACTCACACTGCTGCAGTGCCACTCGATCAGTAGCCAAAAAAATAAGGTCGTCCGCGTACGCTAACATTTTAAAAATGGTATTTCCAATCTGTACACCCCCCTCGACGTTGTCAACCAGATCGTTAATGAACAACGCAAACATCAGTGGGCTCAGTGAACCAGTGAACATCCCTGCTTCAACCCCATTGTAGTCTCAAAGAATTCTGTCAGCCCATTCTGACACCACACTGCAGCCTCAGATCCGCCATACAGACTCTTAAGCACCCCAATCACCTTACTCGACACTCCCATTGAGGCTAACTTAAAAAACAAAGCGTGGCGATCAATACTGTCAAAAGCCGCGGAGAAATCAACAAAGAAAGCAAAAACCTTGCCACGCTTCCTACTTAGCTTCATTTTTACTACGCTCATTAAATTCATTATATTATCGACAGTGGAGTATTCCCTTCTGAAGCCTGCCTGGTATTCGCCTAGAATACACCTGTCTCTCACCCAATCTGTCAATCGGTTCGTGAGGAGCCCACTGAACAATTTTGCCACCGTATTTCCAAACGAGATTCCTCGATAATTCTCTACTTCACTTACAGCCCCTTTCTTGTATATCGGAGAAATAATAGAGCGCTTGAATGAGTCTGGCAGCTGCCCTTTCTCAAAAATGCTGTTGTACACCTCAATAAGTTTCGCCAGGTACTCAGGGGGGGAGTTCTTGAAATACTCGTATGGTATTCGGTCAAGGCTTTATTCGGTTTAACACTATTTATTACTTGCAACAGCTCATCCATACAAAAAGGCCTATCCAAGAGCTCAACCGAGATCCACGGCTCCGCATAACTAACTCTGCTCGCCCTCAACGGAGGGTTCAGTAGACTATGAAAGTGAAGTCTCCACTGCTGGGCCTGAATCCCCCTATCAATCCGAAAACCACCCTTGCTACAGTAAGAGCGCACTAGTTCCCACAAGTCCTTTGAATCTTTCACGCTAGTGAATGCATGACCAATATTAGAAAAAAACAATTTCTTTTTTTCTTCGCACAGCTGTTTGTATTCTTGTTTTGCTGACAGATATAACGTCTTGATAGTCCCCGAATCTGTTCTTCTGTAGGCTTTTAGTAGCCCAAATACCCTAGTCCTCGCCCTCACACATTCCCAATCAAACCATTCCTGTTTTTTAAGGAAACTTTTGGAAGGAGAGCACTGCAAATTATTATTCTTGGCAAAAACTATAAATATATCAAGCAAATAACTCGAATATTCTTCTGTTTTATTCGACGCCAATTTCTAGTGCTTTCGACCGAAGAAGGCTAATTGGTAAGGAGTAGGGACCGACGTTTCGGTTATAATAAGCAAAGAAAAGACGTAGTCACTCCACGATTTCAATTTATTATACTCCAGACCGGTTTCAACCGTTCAAGGTCATCTTCAGTGGTCCTAACGATCGACAGCAAATCAGAAACCATGAGCTCACAATAAATGTCAGAATGGAGCTTATGAATTTGTTCGAAATTTGCCTAAAACAAAGTTATTTGTTATTCAATGGCGCGTATTTTAAACAAGAAGAGGGTTCGGCCATGGGGTCGGGCGTGTCGCCGTTGGCCGCAGAACTATTTATGGACGACTTGGAGAAGCGTTTTATAATGGATGCGACAACCAATCCGTTTTTCAGGAACATTAAACTTTGGACTCGGTACGTCGACGATGTTTTGGCTGTGTGGGAGGGTACGGACTCTGACCTGGACAAGTTTCTGGACCTCATTAATGGCTTACATCCAAAGATTAATTTCAAATTGAAGAAAGAAAAGAACGGGATTATTAACTTTCTTGATGTTACCCTAACTAGACTTGAGGATAGGGTAAAATATGGGATTTACAGGAAGCCTACAGCATCGGACTTGGTAATACCGGCGGATTCGAACCACCACCCGAGTCATAAGATGGCCGCGTTTCGGGCTTATGTCAGCAGGTTGTTTTGACTGCCTCTAGAACGACAAGAATTTGTCTCTGAGTTGGAGATTATCAAGGAAGTGGCAGTCAACAATTGCTTTCAAAAGAGGGTTGTGGATGACTTGGTGGCGGCAACAGCTAGAAAGAGACTGATTCGTTCAGTTTTCCCGTCGAGCCGACCTGTTGATGATTCAAAAGATTTCGTGGTCTTACCCTTCCTGGGTCCCGTTTCCCTATACGCTTGGAGAGGATTCTGAAGCGTACTCACAACGTGGCCTTCAAGAATTTGTCCAGCCTGAAAAGCATGTTGAGCGGCGGAAAGGACCGAGTGGACATCTTTCAGAAGAGCGGGATTTATCGTCTAAGATGTGGAGATTGCGGAGCGACTTACTGCGGTCGGACAGGTCGTAAGTTCTGCACACGATTCAAGGAACATCTCCAACGCTCTAATTCGGCATTTTATTCGCACATTAATTACACGTACCATGCAGATTCCGACCATGTAGCTGAGGTCCTTGTGTGCGAGGATAATCATAGGGCGCGGGAAGTATTGGAAGGGTTGTTTATTAACAGAGAAATAAAAATCACGGGGGGTTCTTGTCTCAATGATAGATTGGAGGGTTCCAATTCCATGTTTTCTTCACTCGTTGATTTAATCCCACCTTCAAATAAATATAAAACAATGAACCTTAGGTCCTTGCTCAGTTCTCGTTAGACAAGTGTTGGGAAATCACTTTTACATAAAATTTTTACATTAATTTTGACTAAGGGAATTTCTCCCAGACTCGCTGCCCCTGGATTGTTTTAATTTAAGGTTAGGTTCTGTTTTGGTAGTTTTAGTTTAGTAATTTTCTAGTCAATTTACACGTTTTATGGCTATTTATTTAATCGTTTACCTTGTTATTTATTATTGATTTATTGTGAGCTCATAGTTTCTGATTTGCTGTCGATCGTTAGGACCACTGAAGATGACCTTGAACATGCCTTGAACGGTTGAAACCGGTCTGGAGTATAATAAATTGAAATCGTGGAGTGACTATGTCTTTTCTTTGCTTATTATCATCGAAGAGCTCCACTACATCGGCATGATGACTCAAAAGACGTTGATTCCCACGTGAAGCTAGTGTATTATTCCCGTTCAGGGGCCGTAGTTAGAGTTGTCGGGATAAACTCACGTGAGATAGTTGCTATGGCGGGATAGTATTATTTCTTATGTAGCGTTCTTGGATACCGTTTGCGAGATTTTTTCCCGACAACTCCAACTAAGGCCCCTGACCGAAGATCTACATGTCAGAACACAATACGAGCTCAGTTTGAATTGAGTAGCGAGTGCAGTACTCTAGTACCAGTTCGGTTTGAGTTCAGTCATTTGTGTTGTGCATTCTGAAGTACTAAACCTCGGACTAGCGGTCATTACTATATGAAACCATAAAAAGAGCGAGATAAACATGCATGGGCGCGTAAAATTACGGAATACATCACTATAAAGTGAACAAGAAATTCGATAAAAAATGTTACGGATTTGGTAAGGTGGGGTCTCACGAGACCCCAACGGCAAGATGTGATCTTTGAAGTTCAACACGGGACACTATTTACATGATACCATTTCGACGTTACGGCTGCTGCAAGAAGACAACCGAAGGAGAGGCTACCCAAGAGCTGGTTAATTTGCATCAATTATTCACCGATACGCGAGTAAAAGAAAACGAGTGGGGTCCCGCTAGACCCCACCTTACATATGGAGGGCTAATTGTGTCCAAAACCGGGAACCAGTAACTTTTTGCCAATATGCGATTGCATATTGGCTCTCTTGGAGCCGTGGAGTGCATGAAAAAATCGCGAATGAGGGCCGTGTCGCAGGCTTTTTTTGCAGGGGTGGGCCCCGGGCTACAATAGGCTCAGGTGCGGATCCGGTAGGGGCTCAGCGCGGCTTGCAAGCTCCTGGGGGGCTAGTGCTCAATGAGTTAGAGTCTCGGATCAAAGATTCAGCTCCGGAAAATACGAGGAAATAGTAAAATTCACACAGTGATGCATCCAGCAACGCGAATAGCCGCAGTCAAGTCCTGTTACAGTGTGAGCGAGCTATCAAGAGGAATTATTGTGGAACAGTGGATGGTGGTGGGGAGTCTTTCAGCTGGTAAGGCGGAAACATTTTTGACGCGTGATTCTCGGTTTTTTAATGCACGAATCCATTCATGTTGTAGACGGCATATAGAGTCAGTGTTACCAATTTTAGGACGTGATTAGCCAGTTTAGCCATCCCTACTAGCACATAGGTATAGATTAGGTACAGATTTGTGGCCAGCGTCTTATTTCATACACGA